>QODF01000104.1:1357398-1391325 GCA_024372805.1 Oostethus manadensis
CCGGCGACCTCTTCCAGCTCCACCGGGAGGACACCAAGGCGTTCCCAGGCCAGCTGTGAGACATAGTCCTTCCAGCGTGTCCTAGGTCTTCCCGGGGGCCTTCTCCCGACTGGGCATGGCCGAAACACCTCACCAGGGAGGCGTCCGGGAGGCATCCGGACTAGATGCCCGAGCCACCTCAACTGGCTCCTCTCGATGTGAAGGAGCAGCGGCTCTACTCTGAGCTCCTCGCGGATGGCCGAGCTCCTCACCCTAAATGCAACCTAGTGCTGGTAAAATAGTTAGAGCAAACAGACAAAATACTAACCAAAAGCAGCAGTGCAAAGAAAGAAGCTTAGTGGAGAGGAAGAAACTTCACGGAAGTCGTGTGAAGTGGCACAGCGGAATGCATACCATCACAAAACTACAACAACCATACGACAATGAACCAACAAACAGCAAAGACCACACGTTCTCCTGAAGAAGCCAAATAATTACAAGTGAGGGCCAGCTGTGACTGGCACCTTCCTCCGAAAAAGGTAAGGATGACCGAAAACAACACAAAACAGGAAGTGCTTGTTACTGTCTGATGTGCTGGGTCCCAAGATGCAGAGACTTGAGGCAGACGTGGATGCTCAGGTACACATTTATTTGAAGCACGACAGGCAAAATGAGGAAGTACTCGACGTATAACAAAAATACTCTCAGGCTAGGCAAACAAAAGTAGCTCAGTAAAATTATAACTACCGTGGGTGGGACCACAAAGCAAAAGATAAAGTACCGTCTAGACCTTTAGCAACACACTGCGTCTCACACACTGCGTCTCACACAAGTAGACGCCGAATAAGTAGAGTACTGGGTAATCACCATCAGATGTGTAGCGCGGTACCGCCCACGACAGGTAAATCATAGGTCTACAGGGAAAAAAAGGCACATAGTAGCACCGTTGTGCAAATATAAGAGAATAATTCCATTTTCTTACGCTTATCCAGATCCGGGTCGTGGGGGGAGCAGTCTCAGTTGGTAAGCTCAAACTTCCCGGTCTCCGGCCACCTCTTCCAGTTCCACCGGGAGGACATAAAGGCGTTCCCAGGCCAGCTGTGAGACAGTCCCTCCAGCGTGTCCGAGGTCTTCCTCTGGATCTTCTCCCGGCTGGGCATGCCAGAAACACCTCACCAGGGAGGCGTCCGGGAGGCATCCGAACTAGATGCCCGAGCCACCTAAAACTGGCTCCTCTCGATGTGAAGGGACAGCGGCTCTACTCTGACCTCCTCCCAGATGGCTGAGCTCCTTACCTCTTAGGAGGAGTCCATCCATCCTATGGATCCTTATTTCCGCTGTTTGTATCCACGATCTCGTTCTTTCGGTCATGACGCATACCTCACGACCATAGGTGAGGGTAGGAATGTATATTGATCTGTAAATACTGTAGAGAGCTTTAGAAAGTTAAGTCTTTCTTTTCTTGCACCTGCAGGAGCCGAGCAGGAATGAGGCAACAAACTAAAAAAAAAACACGGACAGTGTGGGAGAGGGAAATACTGACTAGAAAACATCCTTTGAGTATTTTGATTCCTTATTAACAGAACATCACAACAAAGAGCCAAGGTGCTACATAAATTACTTGGGAATTCCCTACGAATTTCTCCAAGAGGTGGTGGAAAGACCTAGTGGTGGTGGTGGAAAGACCCTACTAGGTGGAAAGACAAACAGGGCAAACAGGTTCTAGGTGACGGGCCAGACTAAGAGTGATTCAGAAGACCCCTATGACGAACAACAAGAGGAGTGACCGCACCTCGCCTGGAAGTGGGATACCGGGGCCTCACCCTGGAGCCAGGCCTGGGGGAGGGGCTCGCAGGCGAGCGCCTGGTGGCCAGGTCTTCACCCGTGGGGCCTGGCTGGGCCTAGCCCGAAGAAGCCACACGGGAACTCCCCCACCGCAGACCCACTACCTGCAGGGGCAAGCATAAGGGTCCGGTGCTTTGTGATTTGGGCAGTGGTCGAGGGCGGGTGTCCGGGCGACCTTGTCTTCGGCGGCCAAATCTGGTTCTTGGGACATGGAATGTCACTTCTCTGGTGGGGAATGAGCCCAAGCTTGTGGAAAAGGCGTAGAGATTCCGACTAGATATAGTCGGACTCACCTCAACCCACAGCTTGGTCTCTGGAACCAAATTCCTTGAGAGGGGTTGGACCTTGTTCTTCTCTGGAGTTGCTGCACGGGAGAGGCGGCGAGCTTCTGTGCGAATTACAGTTTGTCCATAACAAACACCATGTTTGAACATAAGGATGTCCATAAGTGCATTTGGCACCAGGACACCCTAGGTCGCAGGTCTACGATCAACTTTGTGGTCGTATCATCAGACCTGCGTCCGCATGTTCTGGACACGCGGGTGAAGTGAGGGACTGACCTGTCAACTGACCACAACCTGGTGATGAGTTGGATTAGATGGCGGGGAAAGATGCCGGACAGACCTGGCAGACCCAAACGCGTAGTGAGGGTGTGCTGGGAACGTCTGGCAGAGTCTCCCGTTCGTCGAGTCTTCAACTCTCATCCCCGCCAGAGCTTCGCCTGCATCTCGAGGGAGGAACGGGATATTGAGTCCGAATGGGCCGTATTCCGTGCCTCTTTTGCTGAGGCAGCCACCTGTAGTTGTGGCCGCAAGGTGGTCGGTGCCAGTCGTGGTGGCAAGCCCCGAACCCGATGGTGGACACCGGGGGTTAGGGCTGCTGTCAAGCTGAAGAAGGAGTCCTATCAAGCATGGATGGCTTGCAGGACTCCCGAAGCAGCTGACAGGTACCGGCAGGCCAAGCGGCACGTGGCTTCAGCGGTGGTCGAGGCAAATCTCGGGTGTGGGAGGAGTTCAGTAAGGCTATGGAGCATGACTTTCGGTCGGCCTCGGAGAGGTTCTGGCAAACCGTCCGACACCTCAGAAAGGGGAAGCAGCCCCCAGTTCACACTGTTTACAGTGCGGACGGGGGCTTGCTGACCTCGACTGTGGATAAAGTTGGTCGGTGGCCCTTCTTAATCCCACTGACATTCCTTCCGTAGGTAGGCTCCGGGGGTAGACGAGTTCCGCTCGGAATTCCTCAAGGCTCTGGATGTTGGGGGACTGTGTTGGTTGACACGCCTCTACAACATTGCATAGAAGTCAGGAACAGTACCTCTGGACTGGCAGACCGGGGTGGTGGTCCCCATTTTTAAAAAGGGTGACCGGAGGGTGTGTTCCAACTATAGGGGGATCACACTCCTCAGCCTTCCTGGGAAAGTCTACTCCAGGGTGCTGGAGAGAAGGGTACGACCGTTAGTCGAACCTCGGTTAGAGGAGCTGCAATGTGGTTTTCGTCCCGGTCGCGGAACACTGGACCAGCTCTACACCCTTGCAAGGGTACTCGAGGGTATGTGGGAGTTTGCCCAACCAGTCTACATGTGCTTTGTAGACCTGGAAAAGGCATTCGACCGTGTCCCTCGTGGTGTCCTGTGGGGGGTGCTCCGGGAGTACGGGATTGATGGTCCGCTTCTACGTGCCATTCGGTCCTTGTACAATCGAAGCAGGAGCCTGGTTCGCATTGCCAGCAGTAAGTCGAGCTTGTTTCCGGTGAACGTTGGCCTCCGCCAAGGCTGCCCTTTGTCACCGATTCTGTTCATAATCTTCATGGACAGAATTTCTAGGCGCAGTCAAGGTGTTGAGGGAGTCCAGCTTGGTGACCTTAGGATCTCGTCTCTGCTATTTGCAGACGATGTGGTCCTTATGGCCTCATCAGGCTGTGACCTTCAGCGTTTACTGGAGCGGTTTGCAGCTGAGTGTGAAGCTTCTGGGATGAGACTCAGCACCTCCAAATCCGAGGCCATGGTTCTCAGTCGGAAACGGGTGGACTGTACCCTCCGGGTTGGGAGTGAGGTCTTGCCTCAGGTGGAGGAGTTCAAGTATCTCGGGTTCTTGTTCACGAGTGAGGGAAGGTTGGAGCGTGAGATCGACAGACGGATCGGTGCAGCATCTGCAGTAATGCGGTCGCTGTACCGGACCGTCGTGGTGAAGAGAGAGCTGAGCCGGAAGGCAAAGCTCTCTGTTTACCGATCGATCTACGTTCCCACCCTCACCTATGGTCATGAGTTATGGGTCATGACCGAAAGAATGAGATCGCGGATACAAGCGGCGGAAATGAGTTTCCTTCGTAGGGTGGCTGGACTCACCCTAAGAGATAGGGTGAGGAGCTCGGCCATCCGGGAGGAGCTCAGAGTAGAGCCGCTGCTCCTTCACATCGAGAGGAGCCAGTTGAGGTGGCTCGGGCATCTAGTCCGGATGCCTCCCGGGCGCCTCCCTGGTGAGGTGTTTCGGGCATGCCCAGTCGGGAGAAGGCCCCCGGGAAGACCTAGGACACGCTGGAGGGACTATGTCTCACAGCTGGCCTGGGAACGCCTTGGTGTCCTCCCGGTGGAGCTGGAAGAGGTCGCTGGGGACCGGGAAGTCTGGACTTCCCTACTGAAGCTGCTGCCCCCGCGACCCGGACCCGGATAAGCGGAGGAAAATGGATGGATGGATGGAAAATGAGCTTCATGATATGATCTATCACACAGTAAACAGTCTCTGTTTACATATTATTTACTTGTGAACCTTTTTTGCAGCCCTTTTTAAAGGTAAGTATGATAAGATTTATGTTTTTGCCTCACAGAATAAAAACAAATCTTGACTCAGGTGAAATGTTTGATGCTCAAGGCACAGTGGAAGTGGAACCTAAAGGCAAGGAGAGATGTGACATTGAGGCCGTGCTTGACCAATTTTGTGTCCACATTCCTGTCCAAAAGCCCAAGATCAGGGGTCTCAAACTCGTGCCTTGGAGGGCCGAGACACTTCATCAAAGCAGGTGGTTCAATTGATGAGCTCCTTCCCTCAAACTGAAGGAGGTGCTGATCATTAAAATAACCTGCTTTAGTGACCGGCTGGGAAGAAAACCTGCAGGATGTTGTTTGAGTTTGAGACCCCTGCCTAGGATAATATTAACTTGATTTTGATACCTAGTGATCTTTACTAGACATTTATTTTATGTTTTTATCAAAAGTGTCCAGACTGGATACATAACCAAACATTGAGTGAGATTATAATTTGTCCCTTTTTCAGCCTTCATGTGACTGCTATACAACTACCCACATGTGTTATTATCACGCTCATGTTCATGTGGGTTTATACACGCACAATTCTGTGTGTGTGTGTGTGTGTGACGGGGAGGACCGGCACTTTACACTATTTCTCTATTTCTAGGGTTTTTCACCTTCCTTTTCAGAGTGCTATCTTTTGCCCGATTATGGGTTATCGTGCAGCCATACTCAATAAATACTCAGTAAGCGAAATGAATTAGCTATATACCTGGGCGCCTTTCAGTCATGGGCCCTTGGAATTGTCCCAGCTCCCCCCCCCCGTACGCAGTGTATTAATAATGCAAGACTGAGTCACCAACGCGCGGGTTTTTTTTTTTGGGGCACTCCAATCCATGAAATGATACAAGCAAAAGGCCGAGTTTGTTAGGCCCACTCAATGTTTGCTTCAGCAAAAACACTCAGAGGCACCTGAAACTTCTCATCTGTCCACTTCTTGTTTGATGTTCTCACCCAGTGGTTTTTATGTGAATAGAAACACTGCAACTGTGCTCAAGCAATCAGTGTTCGTCGGCACTGCCCGCCCCTCAAAGGTCCAGCATCTTTCCAGCAAGAGAAGCTAATCCTGACGTCGGGGGAATGATTTTGTTGTTGGTTGAAGTGCAGCGGGATATTTTAAAATTCCAATGTAAATAAAGTTCCTGAAAGTGATCTTGCAGTGAAAAAGGAGTTTTTGTTCGTTGGGCTAACACACTGAAAAATATCTTGCCTTCAGAGGTTTACTGAATTTGCTCAGCGGTTAGGAATGCTTTTGGGATAACTTGCTTTTCCCACACCACCCTCATGTTCCTGCACAGGCTTTTCAACATCTGAAGCTTTCTTGTACTATAAAATAAATATTCGGGCATATATTTCACTTTACTGAGCTCGGGAGAGCCCATACCTCACATTTCTCCCACTTCAAAACGGATATGCTTCAAAAGAGAAATAGACGGCAGTGTGACTGTTATTGACTGAAAGTTGTGAGAAGCAAGTAAAATGTTGTTGCTGCAGCGTTTTTAATTGGGCAGGACTCTGGATGCACAGAATAGACTTGTCAAACAACAAAATCAACAAAACGGTCAAAGCGTAGCAAACAAGACTAAATAGAGAGACAAAACACGACAACCCAGAAGGGAATGCACACAACGGAAGGATGGAACAACAAAGCACTCAAAGACAATGCAAGCAAAATTGTACTGTACCAGAAACAAGGACAAAATCGACTGACTGCTGAGTATAAATGGATAAAGAATAAACAGGAACTGCGGGCATGCAGAATCTTCCAGCAGTGCATTTGCAGAAGTGCCTCATTGAGCCGTCCCATACCGGACTTAGTTATTTAGGGAAAGAGACAAAAATCAGTGGGAGGAACCTCATGAAAAATATTAAATGTTGAGAGATTAATATTTGTTTGCAGCTGGTATAAATAAGCAATGTTGCATATTTTTGTTAATAATTATACATATTGGGATATGATTGAGCAGGTAGCATTTGTTATTTGATAAGATAGTATCAAGTTATCATGAGCCACTTAATATTCATATTTATTCATCGTGCTTTGTTCGTCCCCCAAAGTGGATGTGGGTTTTTGTTGTATGCATTGGCACCAACATTATGGGTTTTGGGGCCTCACAGTCAGGAGGTTCAGGGATTGAATCTCCGTTGGGCATCTCTGTGTGGAGTTTGCATGTTCTCCCCGTGCGTGTGTGGGTTTTCTCCGGGTACTCCGCTTTCCTCCCACATTCCAAAAACATGCATGTTAGCTTCATTGGCCACTCTAAATTGTCCATTAGAGTGTGAATGAATGTAAATATTTGTTTGTCTATATGTGCCCTGCGATTGGCTGGCGACCAGTCCAGGGTGTGCCCCGCCTCCCGCCCAAAGTCAGCTGGGATAGGCTCCAGCATCCCCGTGACCCTAATGAGGATAAGCGGTATAGAAAATGGATGAATGAATTATGGGTTTTGCTGGACAAAGGTATGTTTAATCTTTATCACTCTTATTACTTTAATAACTTTTCATTCCTTTATGAGAACGTTGTCTGTTCTCACCCACAATCAAACTATCCTCTTTTCTCTCTATTTATTATTATTTATTAGCACTGCTGGATGATTTGTTTATCGTGACAAGAACTTTGACTATTATTATATTACCTGAACTATGTAGTTTAACATTGCAAAGAGTACATCTGGAATACAGGATGTGAAGGAATGTATTGAAATGGGGAACCGATTGGGGGTAGTATTAATTAAGATTTGCTTCTTCCTACTCTTTTAGGACATGTGAAACTGTAAATTGTTTTATGCAATGTATTCCAATGTCACTTGTATGCATGTAAAAATAAATTAAACCTTTAGCATTACCAACGCAAACGTAATTGTGTTGTCTTTAGCCACTCTGGAACCATTTCATATTTCTGTATGTCTCCTTATTATGTGATGGAAATTTTGTCTGTTTTTAGAGAGCCGGTTTAAGTGGTTCCTAAGTGGCTCTCTGATTGTTTTGCATAATTTATTGCAAAATCATGTGCATTGTGTAAAATGATTTTCTAATGTAAACATACATTATTTCAAATGTTAACTAGTTCAATGGATTTATTCAAATCCCGACTAAACTAGAAAAGCACTCGGAGAGCGCATACTTCCGCCAAGCGCCATAGTTCCCACCATATTGTGACGCACACCAAAATTGTAATACTATATTGGTTGGATCAGTATTTGCTACGTCGTAGAACCTGTTGAAAACTTTCACGTGCTTTGACCATTTTTTCTGGAGTTACAGTTTATGCACAAATGCTGAAAATGGCTCTCTCTCGCAATGTTAACAAATCCTTTAGAAAATTCCTGGATCCACACGGTGACAAAGATCACTCCTAAAATGTAATCACGTCTTCAGTACCACATTTCCAACAATTCCTGAAAATGTCATCCAAATCCATTCAGAACGTTTCTAGTGATTTTGAGCACAGACAAACGTTCAGCAAAAACATAACCTCCGCCTTGCGATTGTACTTATTTTACCAATATATTCTAATAAAACACAAAAAACAAGAATTGCTGCAATATACACAGTTTAATATCTGCAGATAAAGTCGAACTATTCACAATAAAACAACACAACAGAACACCACACAATAAAACATACATTAAAACATGCAAAACAAAAAGACAAAGCAGCAACCAGGTAACCATCCTGGTGTCTTCACTGAAGATTGGCTTTCAGAAAAAAACTAATGCCTCACCTTTGAGGGCCTAATCTTGTTTCTCCTTTCCGTTATGATGTGAAGTGAGTGAAAACACCTTAATTACGTTTAGAACTACAAATAAACACGGCTCTTGGTTTAAATTCATTTACAACTTGCCATCACTTCATCAAAATAAAATCATGTAAATATTTTATCTCGGCCAGCGCCTCTCTCTTTTTTCTCCCTTTCCTTTTATGTGAAAAATGGTGTCCACACGACCTCGTATTAAAAAAAAAAGCATACTCATGCAACCGGATAAATGCATTGGGAACCTCAGTCATAACCATGCCAAACCTGTAGGCGGCAATAGTTACTAAAATTCTATCCAATCAGAATCATCCTCTGACATCCCATCACTTCCGCAAAAGATAAAAAATGGCGCCGGGCTCATTCGTGTGGGCTAAGAAAAAGGTAGAATTACTAACACGACAAGAGAATGTGGACAGCCACGTTGTTTCTGCGTGGAGCTACCAAGCACAACTTGCCTGGTTGTCCAAAGTAATCTTGATGTCTGGATTTTGTGTGGATACTTCTAGCTTCTCGAAATATACCAAACACTCCTTTCATGCTTTGGACCGGGACAAGGAGTCAGGGGTCCACACCCAAACTTTGTTCCCGGTGTAGCTGCAGTGTGTGCAAGCTACTACGTATTCCGTATCCTGTGGACGAGTCATGCACCCTGGACTTCATCAAAAGGTATTGCAAGTGTTGACATTCTTTGGAGCTTCCAACTCACATCGACTACTAACTAAATAGCAGGGACGTGTAAAATGTCTTCCTCTAGAAAAGCCCTCACATATATATACAAATATATACATATATATATTTACATACATACATATACACATATTTGTACACGTATACAAACACATACTGTGCACATACACATATCCATGCAGTACATACATACATACAAACACATACAGTGTGCATATATATGTATACACGCATACATACATATTTACTAATAATGATAAACATACAAGAAAAACAAGGAGAAAAGAAACAGAACCTCTTGAACAAAGACCATCCAGATGACACGTGCAACAAATCTACATTAAATCTAAATTAGTCTGCAGTGACAGGATAACCGCATCAGAGTGAAACAGAGAATGAGGAGATGTTCGTGGTGAACACCGCCATGCATCCCAGACCACACTCCCTCCAAAAGCGAGGGTCAGACTAGGAAGACGCCGGAGCACGGCCCCCCAGCAGGCTTCCTACAGAGGGGAAGGCCCGACCCCGCCCCCCCAAGAGGCAACCCCGAGTCCACTTCGAAGAGGTGCAAGGGAGACCCGGCTAGACGCCACTCGGCAGCCGAGCAAGGGCCACAAGGGGGCCCAGGCGCCAACCGCCGGAACACCCGCCGGGGGCCGGCCAGCTCCGAGCAAGCAGTACAACCGCCCCCAAGTCCCCGGGCCCAGAAGCCACCCAACCCCCTAAAGCAGGGGCCATACGCAACACCCCGGGAGTTCCAGGCCGCCCCAGACACATTTGCCACGGCCCATTGCCTTCCCCGACACCAGAGGAAGGCGCCTGTAGAGGGCCCATGGGTTTACACCCCCCCCACCCCCATGCACCGTCCACCCCACCCACAGTGCTCACACACCCCAGCCCCAGTACCCTCACCAAACCCTGTTCCCCCACTCACACATGCCAACACGCATACACCCACACACCTACATTTTCACATATGCACCTGGATGTGCCACCCCCCCAATGCAGCGAGCAGCACCACCGCGAGCTCCCTCGAGACACGGGGCCATACCACCATACCCGGCTGCCGGGAATCCCACAGACACAGCACACACGCACACACGCACGCACGCACGCACGCACGCAGGCACTCCTCCCAGCACTGCTGGCGACTGAGACCCGGAGCCGAAACAACCATTCCCCCCATCGCCCCCCGCCCCAGGGAGCGTCCAAGAAAACAGGGGTGTAATAGACCCCTTTAATCCCCGCTCCCTCACCCTACTAAAAGTGTTATGAGGTGTGAGATGTGTGTGTGTAGGCAGTTAAAATTGAGGAGCCGAAACTGCGTGACACCATGGGCAGAACCACTCCACCGGCTGAGCATGGCTGAGTATCTCTGCCCACCCTGTGACATGAGTCCCGCCACTCCAAAAATGAATGTGAGGTGTCTGTGAGTCTATGTATAGTGAATAAGTGTAATTAAAACTGGAGGGTTTGCGGCCCCCAGGGCATCACAGAAGGAGGTCATGTTTGTGACCCCCCCTGCCACACCCCCATGAAGCACGCACACTCCCCAAGATCCTATGTGCTTGTTTGCAGGGAGTGGGGGGGGGCGAGGGCGTGAGGGATAGTAAGACTGGGAGGGAAAAAAATATATAATTTCTCTGCCAGAGGACGAGCTATTGGGCAGTAGGCACCCCTGTTTCCCGGGACCCACCGCAGGGCAGGGGCCGGCACGAGGCGAGGCCATCCATGGGCCCGGGACACCCAGCGACCACAGTCCGGGAGAAGCCTCACCCGGATGTTACACACTAGCCAATAGGCGCGCCACTGTAGGAGATTCCGGCGGCCCACACCCCCGAACACCAACACCGCCATCCCCACCCCGTAACCGAGAGGAACCCGGGCAACACACCCCACCTTTCGGAGAGGCAGCAACCCTCCAGTGCCCACACCCCTGTTGAATCCCCTGCACCCAACATACGACATACAACATACACACAAACAGACTGACACACACCTGTACTTGCGCACCCACACCCATACTCAAAATCATTATTAAACGAATTGTCTCCGCATCTGGGGTCCAGCCCTTGTCTACATGCCACAGTAAAGACCGGCTAAAGAATATGGACCTGGCAAAGACAGATCCGCTCAAGCTGGCTCTCCGCAACCTAGCACAACGCATGGACCAACAGAAAGAGCATTTCAGCGCACTGGGCGAGTGCATGATGATCATGGCCGAGCGCCAGGACCCCCGGTTGGAGACCCCACAGAACCAGCTTAACTCTCTTCTGGTCGTACTGCAGTTCAACGCAGCTTTTTCACCTTTTTCCACCACTGAAGTGGCCGCAGTGCTCCAAGCCTGTTCCGCACCACCTGATGCCAGCACGCCCACCGTTTGCCCCTAACTCTCCAGACCCGAGTGCTTCTCCGGCAACACTGGGGACGTGCGCGTTTCTCACCTAACGTAAGCCGCATTTTAAATTGGTGTCCGCAGCGTTCTGCTCAGAGCGAGCCCCGGTGGTTTTTGTCACCTCCCACCTCTCTGGATGATCAGCTGCTTGCGCCAAGGCCAAATGGGGACGCCAATCCGCTCTATGCTCATCCTACGCGGCATTCTCCAGGACCATGGAGCAGGTGTTTCAAAAGACCTGCTCCATGCAAATATGACGCTTCACCTGGCTGTGAAGCGTCATATGCGTTATTCTGGCTGCACAAAGGGCGACTCAACGTCTCACACTATGCCATTGAGTTCTGTGCGCTTGCGGCACAGAGCGATTGGAACCCATCCGCGGTCCTTGCACTTTTTTCTCAGGCCTGTTGGACTCAATCAAGGACCAGATGGTACCCCTTATGACACAGGAGCTCCTCGCTGATCTAATCGCTCTAGCTGTCCGGATTGACAAGCGCCTCCCCGTGTGCGAGAGAGAAAATAATTATTAAAAGCATTGTCTCTGGGGGTCCATAGTACTAGCAGTATTGTTTTGTACAATCTTTTGCTTGTTATTTGTAGTTAATCAAACCTGATAGTATTTGTTGGGGAAATGTAACATTAACTGTTAAGAATTGATTGTAGACCACAAAACCATCATTTAGTAATTTTTGAAAACCTGTGGTAGATTGAGGTTACCGACGTTTGAACTGCGATGTAGCGAGAGATGACTGTATTGTGTGTAAAATTAAGACATTCACAACATCAACTCCCCTCTGTGAATCACCACCTTATCATGGTGGAGGGGTTTGAGTGCCCGAGTTATCCTAGAGCTATGTTGTCAGGGGCTAAATGCCAGGGGCCTGTCAGGGGCCTGTAGGGTCTCCCACGGCAAACAGGTCCTAGGTGACGGGCCAGACAAAGAGTGATTCAGAAGACTCTTATGGAAAATTTCAAAAGGAGGGACCACGCCTTGCCCGGAGGTGGGATACCTCCTGGAGCCAAACCTGGGGGAGGTGCTCGCAGGCAAGCGCCTGGTGGTCGGCCCTCCACTGTGGGGATCTTTCCCCCACAGACTGGCCACCTGCAGGGACAGGCATAAGGGTCCAGTGCCATGCGATTTGGGCGGTAGTCTAGGGCGGGCGTCCGGGCAACCTGGTCTCCGGCGGCCAAATCTGGTTCTTGAGACATGTAATGTTACTTCTCTGAGCCCAAGCTCTTGAGAGAGGCTGAGACATCCCAACTAGATATAGTCGGACTCACCTCGAACTACAGTTTGGGCTTTGGAATCAAATTCATTGAGAGGGGCTGGACCTTGTTCGACTCTAGAGTTGTTGCAGGGGAGAGGCGACGAGCTGGTGTGGACGTATTAATAGCCCCCCGGCTTGGTGCCTCTTTGTTGGAGTCATCCCCGGTGAATAAGAGGACCATTTCCTTACGCCTCTGGCCTGGTTGAAAGGGTCCTGGCTGTGTTGTGTGAGTATTCGCCGAACAGCAGCTCAGAGTACCCAGCTTTCATGAAGTCTATCAGAAGGGTGCTGGAAAGCAGCCCGGCTGGTGACTCCGTAGTTCTACTGGTAGACTTTAACGGCAATGTGGGCAATGACCTGGAGGGACGTGATTGTGAGGAACGGCTTCCCCGATTTAAACCCGTGCAGTATGTTGTTGTCGGACTTCTGTGAAAACCACAGTTTGTCCATAAAAAACACTGTCTTTGAACATAAGGATGTCCACAAGTGCACTTGCCACCGGGACATTGTAGGTTTCAGGTCTATGATCGAATTTGTAGTTGTATCATCAGACCTGCGCTCGCATGTTCTGGATACACGGGTGAAGAGAGGGGCTGAGCTGTCAACTGATCACCACCAGGTGATTAGTTGGATTATCTGGGGGAGGATGCAGTACAGACCTGGGATACCCAAACGTGGAGTGATGGTGTGCTGGGAAGGTCTGGCAGAGTCTCCCGTTTGTTGAGTCTTCAACTTACCTCCGGCAGAGCTTTGCCTGCATTCAGGGGAGACAATGAAGATATCGAGTCTGAATGTGCCATTTTCTGTGCCTCCATTGTTGAGGCAGCAAGTCGCAGTTGTGGCTGCAAGGTGGTCGGTGCCAGTCGTGGCAGCAAGACCTAAACCAAATGAAGGACACCAGAGGTCAAGGCTGCCGTCAAGCTGAAGGAGGAGTCCTATCAAGCATGGATGGCTTATGGGACTCCCAAAGCAGCTGACAAGTACTGGCTTCGGTGGGGCCGTGGAACACGACTTTCGGTCGGGTTTGAAAAGGTTCTGGTAAACTGTCTGACGGAAAGGGGACACAGTCCTCAGTTCACACTGTTTAAATTGGGGACGGGGGCCTGCTGAACTCGACTGGGGATATAGTCGGTCGGTGGAAGGAATACTTTGAGGCCCTTCTCAATCCCACTGGCATACCTTCTGTAGAGGAATCAGAGTAGAGTCTGAGGACACGTAAGTAGACAGTTCAGTTCTCAGAGTGGAGCCTTGCCACCAAGGAGTTTTTTGACCACCTCGGTGACCTCAGCCCCAGAGATAGGCAAACCCGACTCAGAGTCCCCAGGCACTTCTTCCATGTTGGAAGGCGTGTCGGTGGGATTGAGGAGGTCTTCAAAGTATTCCCTCCACCTGTCCACAACATCTCGAGTCGAGTTCAGCAGCACACCGTCCCCACCATACACGGTGTTGACTGTGCACTGCTTCCCCCGCTGGAGACGGCAGATGGTTGTCCAGAATCTCTTTGAAGCCATGCGGAAGTCGTTTTCCATGGCCTCTCTGAACTCCTCCCATGTCCGGGTTTTTGCCTCAGCGACTGCCAGGGCTGCAGACCGCTTGGCCTTCCGGTATCTGTCAGCTGCCTCCAAAGTCCCATGGGCCAAGACAGCTTTATAGGACTCTTTCTTCAGCTTGACGGCCTCCCTTACCACTGGTGTCCACCAACGGGTTCTGGGACTACCGCCACGACAGGCACCGACCACCATTACGGCCACAGCTCCGATCGGCCGCATCGACAACGGAGTCACGAAACATCGTCCACTCGGATTCAATGTCCGCTGCCTCCCTCGGAACTTGGTCAAAGCTCTCCCGTAGGTGGGAGTTGACAGGAACAACTTATAAGCAAAAAATGAATATAGACTATCAGTACGAGCATGGAGTTTGTTTTCACACGTGCATATTTGTTGTCCGGAAGTCATACTTGTTAAGCACCGATGTCCGTAATAATTACATTTGTGACAATTTTCTGTAATTTCCACATGTCTATAAATGCAGCAGCAATGAGGATTATGTGATGCACCTGAATGCACCGTTCTAATAAAGCAGTTTGCTAGTTTGGGGCCTGCTTTCCATGTAAGAGGTGTCCTTCATTGGTGTGCGTTGTGTGACTGAAGTAGGTGAGTTTGATGCTTACATTTGTATTGGGAGTGTTTACGGTTCATGGTTTAAGCTGTTTTGGAGAAAGCTGGTTTGTTTGGAGGAGATGTTACTCACTTCTGAGCCATGTGCTTGTGTTTGCTTCGAGGCTCACTGACTAGTATGCTTGCTTTCACTTGTATTTACCCTTTAGCATGGCTTTACCTGTGTAGTTCTCATGCATTTTGTGTCATGTAAATTGTGCTGTTGGGCTGCTTTACTTGGCATTGTTTGTAATTGCATGTGTTCCTATTATTTGGACCACACCCACCGAATCCTTTGGACACACACTCTCTGAGAAAGCACATCTATCTACCCAGTACAGATGACTAAATGACTCTCTGACCGGAATCTTCCCATAGTGTTCCAACTCTAAAACAACCACTAATCCCTGCGCTACATTTGTGGTGTGACAAACACGCACATTATCACACCACAACATCATCGGATCTTCCTTTTGTGCATTTCCACACAGTATCAGCATTTGGGAACAAATCTGAGGTAAAAGACAAATGGAAAAAAATACAGTGCAAGTTCTATCTGTGCAGTGTCGGAGAACACAACTATAGTGATTTTGCAGAAGGGGACCACTGCCCTAACCCCTCTAACTGGAACCCTAACATTAGCCCTATTTAGGAACCAGTTCAACTCGGATTTAGAATAACCCTAACACTAACCCCCAATCCTAGCCCTAGTCCTATCCAAGTTTAAAAGTTGAGGTTAACAAAAGAAGAAGCTTGTTACCCTGCATATTGAGAACATTTAGTTTAAACACTACCTTACAAAGAACAGAATTGCAGATGGCTAAAGTGGACACTGCTCAGCAACTTCATGTAAAGCTGCACGTTGCAAAATTGGAGAAAATGTGTACCTGAACTAATGAACAAGAAAAGAAAGACAAGTCAAGGTGCAAGGTGGTAGTTAAATATGTCCACGGCATGCACACGCTTCCGCACGCGTGCACATATTTCTGAAGTACTTGCTCAGCTGGTAGTAATTACAGCTAATCAGGCTGACAGCAGCAGTGGCAGCTCGTCATGATGAGATTGCTTCTCAAAGATTGTGTATGAGGAAGGACTATAGCCTCTAATTCACTTTTGTGTCTCAAATTGAATACCGCCATCAACACATTTCAGTAACAACAGTATACTATACTTTCATCTTTAATAAGCTTTTTTGTTACTTTTCCCTTCTGCATTCTCTCTTTTCAATTGATGTTCATTGTGTCCTTAAATATTTCAGTAAACTATTGAGTTCCAATGATTGTTGCACATTGGGGGATAAAATCCTATACTATATTCTTAACTAATAACTATAATTATGTTCCCCTAGTAAGACAGGTTAATTTTAAATCAATCATTGAAAAAATTAAATGAAATACAGTGTTCCCTCCTTAGCTTCCCTAAATAGCCTGCAATAAGTGAAATAAAAGACGTAGCCAACTTATTTGACAATTATTATATATGTTTTAAAACACCTCAACATACACTTTTCTCATACAGGCATTAACATTTTCTCACATGTATCTCTTCTTTAAACGCTCTTTAAGTATAGTAGATAAAAAAAAATAAGTGGCACGTTTTGGCTTGCGGAGCTAGAGAAACCAGTGCAATGCAGGTAAAAGTCTTTATTATTTAATGTTGTTATGCAGCGGCAGATTCCACAAATGAGCAGTCACATTGACAATCACAATGTTTCAACATCAAACAACGCATGTAACGGTGCCCTATCGCTGCTTGTCTATAAGTCTTTCCTACTTTCTTTCTGCTTGTCTGTAAGTCTTTCCTACTTTCCTTCTGCTTGTCTGTAATTCTTTCCTACTTTCCTTCTGCTTGTCTGTAAGTCTTTGCTACTTTCCTTCTGCTTGTCTGTAAGTCTTTCCTACTTTCCTTCTGCTTGTCTGTAAGTCTTTCCTACTTTCCTTCTGCTTGTCTGTAATTCTTTCCTACTTTCCTTCTGCTTGTCTGTAAGTCTTTCCTACTTTCCTTCTGCTTGTCTGTAAGTCTTTCCTACTTTCCTTCTGCTTGTCTGTAAGTCTTTCCTACTTTCCTTCTGCTTGTCTGTAAGTCTTTCCTACTTTCCTTCTGCTTGTCTGTAAGTCTTTCCTACTTTCCTTCTGCTTGTCTGTAAGTCTTTCCTACTTTCCTTCTGCTTGTCTGTAAGTCTTTCCTACTTTCCTTCTGCTTGTCTGTAAGTCTTTCCTACTTTCCTTCTGCTTGTCTGTAAGTCTTTCCTACTTTCCTTCTGCTTGTCTGTAAGTCTTTCCTACTTTCCTTCTGCTTGTCTGTAAGTCTTTCCTACTTTCCTTCTGCTTGTCTGTAAGTCTTTCCTACTTTCCTTCTGCTTGTCTGTAAGTCTTTCCTACTTTCCTTCTGCTTGTCTGTAAGTCTTTCCTACTTTCCTTCTGCTTGTCTGTAAGTCTTTCCTACTTTCCTTCTGCTTGTCTGTAAGTCTTTCCTACTTTCCTTCTGCTTGTCTGTAAGTCTTTCCTACTTTCCTTCTGCTTGTCTGTAAGTCTTTCCTACTTTAGTTCTGCTTGTCTGTAAGTCTTTCCTACTTTAGTTCTGCTTGTCTGTAAGTCTTTCCTACTTTCGTTCTGCTTGTCTGTAAGTCTTTCCTACTTTCCTTCTGCTTGTCTGTAAGTCTTTCCTACTTTCCTTCTGCTTGTCTGTAAGTCTTTCCTACTTTCCTTCTGCTTGTCTGTAAGTCTTTTCTTACTTTCCTTCTGCTTGTCTGTAAGTCTTTTCTTACTTTCCTTCTGCTTGACTGTAAGTCTTTTCTTACAATCCCCTCTGGGGTTCCGCTACGTTTTTGGCTCTCTCAGAAGTAGTTGGTCAGCTGGCCTGTAGACATGGAGAAGCCCAGAGAGGTACGGCGGGGCAAGACCATTGAAAGATTTGCCAGCAAATAAAATCATTTAAAAATGAACCCTAAAATGTATGGGCAGCCAGTGGAGTGAAGCTAAAATGGGAGTGATGTGCTTGCGTTTTCTTGTACCAGTTAAAAGACATGCATGCCGCAGCATTTTGCCTCAACTGTAGCCGAGAGATGGCTGAAGCACTCACCCCTACATATAATGAACTTCAGTAATCCAGCCGAGCACGGAGCCGAGCATGGATTACTGCCTCAAAATGCTGCATTGAGAGAAAGTATTTTATTTTAGCCACCTGCCTCAAATGGTAAAAACTTGATTTAATGACCGACCTGATCTGGCTGTCAAGTTTTAGATCAGGGTCCATCTTTACCCCCAGCTTTGTAATTGACGGTTTACTGTGCTGGGTTAGGAAACCAAGATCAGGTGAGAGGGTCCCGGAAGTTTCACCAAAAAACATCACCTCGGTTTTGTCGTCATTAAAAATTAAAAAGTTAAAAGCCATGCAGGCCTTAATGTCATCAAGACACTTCAACAGTGCAGTGACAGTCAGTGTCATTTTTCTTGAGAGGCACATAAATTTGACAGTCGTCTGCATAACAGTGGAAAGAAACACCATGGCTCATAATTATGGAGCCAAGCGGGAGCAGGTAAAGAAAGAATAGGAGAGGGCCCAGCACTGAGCCTTGTGGGATCCCACAGGAGAGGGGAGCAGAGGAGGACACCGAGTCGCCAAGGCTAACACAAAATGTTCTGTCAGCCAAGTACGACCTGAACCACTCCAGTGCTACTCCCCTAATAGCCACCCACTGGTCCAGGCGAGAAATTAGGATCTCATGGTGCACTGTATCGAACACAGCCGTAAAATCTGAAAGAACGAGAATCACAGAATCACCCGAGTCTGTAGCTAAAAAGATGTCATTAAAAAATCATAAAAGTGCAGATTGGGAGCCTTGCAAAGATTTAAAACTGGACTGGAAAATCTCAAGAATACTGTATTCTTCCAGAAAGGCCGTTAATTGACTGCAAACTACCTTCTCAATATTTTTTGACAGAAAATCCAATTTAGGTATGGGCCTGAAATTGGCAAGAACAGCAGGATCTAGTCCTGTTATTTTAAGCAGTGGTTGCACCAATGCATGTTGTAAATTCAAGGGGATAACACCTGAGCACAGACTGCTATTAATAACTGCAGTAACATACGGTCCTACAGTAAGGAAAACATCTTTAAAAAGCCGAGCAGGAACCGCATCATTTTGGAGAACCCGAGGTCTTCATATGGCCAACAATCCCCTGCAGAGAAGAAGGTGTCACAGGCTCAAAATGGTTAAAAACCGCAGAGCAGGTGACAGAGATTGAGGGGTCATAAGCAGCAGATGAAATTAGACCCCTGGTGGAAGAAAGCTTACTGATAAAAAGTGAAGAAAGTTTTCACAGACAGCAGGGGAGCCTTCTTAACATGGAGACTGCGGGCCATTCAGAACAGAGTCAATAGTTTTGAACAAGCAGGGATCGCGGGGTTGAAGCACTACATCCGGGCTGATGCCTGGTGTCAGGCTGGGGTAGACAGGATCCAGAGAGCGCCGGGAAATAAAGATGCCCCGCACAGCTCCAGGCTTCGTCCTCGAAGCAGAAGAAGTATCACGAACCAAAGCCTTCAGCCTCACCAGCCGACCACTACGTCTACCCTGAGGACGGGTGCGCCTACGCTGAAACGGTAGGACCCTGGTATGGAACAGATGAGCCGGAACCCTTGCTAGCAGCGGGGGCAAGTTCGCACCACAGTTATCACCCAACTTGACTGGAATTTTCAGCGTAAAGTCGTAGATCCAGCAGTGATTGGCGACGGTACACCAGCAGAGAGTTGACATTCAGCACAAACACATAGACCCGAAGCAGGGTCGCCAGTCAATCGCAAGGCGCATATAGACAAACAACCATTCACTCACATTCATACTCATGGACAACGTCGAGTCGCCAGTGAACCTAACATGCATGTTGGCCACGAAGTCAGGAGATCTGGAAGATTTGGGTTTGAATCTTCGTTAGGCACCACTGTGTGGCGTTTGTATGTTCTCCCTGTGCATGCGTGGGTTTTCTCCAGGTACCCCGGTTTCCTCCTACATTCCAAAAACATGCATGTTAGATTAGGTTAGGTTAATTTAAGTCTGTATATCAATTTAAAAGCAATACCAAATACAAATACATACAAAAATACATACAACCAACAATAAAGCCTCATTTTTGGTGGAATCTGCTCCGAAGCACCGTGTGGGGATTGCATTACCAATATACAAAATAATCATCAAACTTACTTATTTGTTCATATAATGCACACAGAGCAATGAACAATTTCACACTCTGTTTTCACGTACCCCTAATCACAACTGGCGTTCTTTCGGGGGTATGCGTACCCCACTTTGGTAACCTAGGGTCTAAACTATGAGTTCTCATATGGCTGATGTTGTATTTCTTGTCACTGTGTTGCACCGGCCAGCCATTGGGGGCGGTGCTTCATAGAAGTGTCTGCTTGCATGAAAACCACCTTAAATGTGCTTTCACGTTCTGATAATATAAGCTTGTGTGTTTGCTTGTCTTGGGGCACAACATTGAATGCCTTTTCTGCTTGATTAGTGCCTTTTCAAAGCTTTGAAAATAAAATAAAAAAAATGACAACTTGGTTTCTGTGGACACATTTTCTTGATAGAAAAAATGCCAAAATACAACATATTTGTATAGTTTTATGTGCATAAAACAATCACACTGTCTGGAACCAATGAATTGGATTTACATTTTGTATTTATTTATTTTATTTATTATGATAAAAAATGTCGGTTAGTTTCCGTTTTAGTTAGTCAGACCTTCTGGAACAAATTATGACGCTAACCAAAGTTTCACTGTATATAGAGCCCATGCTGTAATGATGCCAGCGGTTTTGATCCACTTCTCTCAGCCATAGACAGAAGAGGCAGGACAGCATTGCATAGCTGGTTTATGTTGGAGAAGAAGGCTCACTAGTGAGACCAGAAATGCTGCTTTAGGCCCAGCGGAACGTCAAGATGATTATGAAACAGTACATTTTTTTTAAGTATAGCATCTCAATCTATATTCTAGGGGTGTAATGATTTGTTTGAGCAACAATTCAATTCGTATCACGATTCATGGTTGCCGATTGAATTCAAGGACGATATTGAAACAATTCAGTAACTTTAAATCGATTTAGTAACTTTTTAGCCAAAAGTTCAAGCAGTCTGTCTGTGAAAAAAATACCTGGATACTGGACAGTGCAGGGGAAGTGTCCTAAATTCCCTTTTTGTAAGAGAATCAAGTAGACATTAGCTATGGATATAAACATAAACAACCACCAGTCCGCAAACCACTTGATACTGGGACGCACAGGAAAAAAATTAACTGTTTCTGTTGGATGTATTATCTGAGTTTGAAGGAACTTTTATTTTGAAGAATGACCGGATTTACTTGGTTACGTCACTTGAGCACCAAAATATAACCCGTCCACATAAGCTGGCAAAATGAGTAAGAAAGGCACGACAAAGAGACAGGGGAAGCGCCTACGACTTCCAAAAAGAGAAAGCCTTTAGCAGACAATACCAAGCAAGACCCTGCACCCTTGGTGACGTCATCCGTGTGTTACAAGGCTAACATTCACCATCATTATCATCAAAAGAGCTAAACACACATGCATATAAAACCTGCCCTGTTTAAATCCAACGCTTTATTTTCTAGTATTGAATAAATCAATTGATGACCTTTCAAACAATGTTAGATCAATACATGTCATCTGGAACGGCAATGAATTGTTACACCCCTAATAAATAAATAAATAAATACACATATATTTATATAGAGATATATATATCGATATATCTTGATATAGATATATATGGATATAGATTGATATATAGATATATAGACATATATCTATATCTATTTAGATATATTTATATTGATATATATATATACAGTAGATATATATATTTAGAGAGAGATATATAGATCTATAGATACATATAGATATCTATATATAGATAGATATATATCTATATCTTATATAGATATATATATGAGAGAGAGAGAGAGAGATAGATATAGATCTCTCTCTCTCTCTATATATATATATATATCTATATATCTATATATATATATATCTATCTATCTATATATATATCTATAGATATCTATATATCTATACCTCTATATCTATCTAAGATAGATAGACAGATACACACATACATCTATCTATCTTAGATATATATATCTATCTGTCTATATAGATATAGATATATATAGATATCTATATATAGATATCTATATAGATATAGATATATATATATATATCTATATAGATATATATAGATATCTATCTATCTATCTATATATATATATATATATATATATAGATAGATAGATATCTTCAGAGAGGTTCAGAGAGGAGCTGAAAGGGGCCTGGGGTGTGAAGGCGACATTGGTGCCCAAGGTCATCGGTGTACTAGGGGCAGTAACCCCCAACCTGGAAAAGTGGCAACAGCAAATCCAAGGAAAGACATCAGACATCTCGGTCCAGAAAAGTGCAGTTCTAAGAACAGCGAAAATTCTGAACGCTGGCCTCTGCCAAGGCTGCCCTTGTTCACCGATTCTGTACATAACTTTCATGGAAAGAATTTCTAGGCGCAGCCAGGGCGCCAAGAGCTTGCAGTTTGTGGGCCTTGGGATTTCTTCTCTGCTATTTGCAGATGATGTGGTCCTGATGGCTTCACCGGGCTGTGACCTTCAGCTTATGCTGGGACGGTATGTAGCTGAGTGTGAAGCTACTGGGATAAGACTCAGTACCTCCAAACCCGAGGCCATGTCTCTCAGTCGGGTAGAAGTGAGGTCCTGCTCCAGGTGGAGGAGCTCAAGTATCTTGGGGTAATTTTTAATTCTGGGTAAAAATTGCGCATTTGCATGGTCACATGTTGATGAAGTTTTATACGAACACGGTACAGTACAGTAGCTAATCATATCTTTTATTCTACTCTGATGTTGGCATGCTTCTATAAAAACGACGTCCGTGTATTAATTTAATACGGATTTGAAGGGAAGAGTATAACAAACATGGTGAAGCGGTATCCGAAATACAAAATTACATCCGACCAACAATAAACTCATTTTCGGGGAATCCCCACTTACAGTGACAGGTTTCCCCCCATGGCGTGCAGGTGAGGTTCATGACATGGACATGGAAATACTATGCAGGTTCTTTCTGCTGGAGCAATTTAAGCTAATGTTACTTGATGATTTTTTCTTTTTTTACAAGCATCTTCTTCTACGCATTGCTACCATCCTGCCAGCATGGCTGTGTAAGCAAATGCACCAGGATCAGTGCCACACGCTGGCTGCGGCACCGTACATACCAGACTCCACTGTGCACTTTTAGGGGCTTTTCTGGTTGATGTGAAAGACTGAATTTTGCACACTTTCATGAAATATATTAGACAGCCTGTCAGCATGCGTACTACATGTGTGATAAGACATAAATTATTGGAGATGTAATATTAGATGTAATATATCTATTTCTCTCGTGTCAAGCCACAGACCAATCACAGCCTGCCTGAATGGATGTGGGCGTGGTCGCTTGAAGCACCATGAGGGCGATGACTCAACGTGACTCGTGGCTGTGCTTTTTATGTGTTTGAGCAGGAAATGTGAAAATTCATCTATTTTAATGATGCCATTGTTGAATTTATTGGATTGAAAAAGAAAATCACTGCAAAGCACAGACTATTGAACTAAAATTTTATGTGTTTTTTTTAAATTCCATTTTTACTATTCACAGGAAATGGCAAGGAAAGACCACCAGGTGGCAGTGATGTTCTGTCTCATTTTCACTGCTGCGCCATGCAGGGATTGGAACCAGCATAAATTAAATCTTCACGAGGGAATAATGTTCATGCACCAAATAACCATCAGATGTACTTATTTAATTTATAATGAACTACTTGCTCTCTCCTTTGCACTCCATGCTCCTGCGCCGTGAGGTGTTCACGCATCATCGCGAGAGTTCGGCGCTGATTGTTTATTATTAGTTTTACTCACTACCCCCTATGACATTTGGTGTACCCCACTTTGGGATAGTGGGTGTTCCCTTGGAATTAATTACAATCACGTTTAAACTGGGATGAGCTTCTCCGCCAGCACGATATGATAGTGCGCTGCGGCGACAGGGAAAGCGGCACAAAACAAAAAGAGTTGCATAGAAAAGTCGATAGAAAAGGATCAGAGTGAGACCTCCTCTCTTTCGCTCCTCCTCCAATGACGCGCCGGTGGCTGCGTCGCCGCCGTCGTCCTTCCATCCGCCCGGTTGGCTGCTGGCCGCGCGCCGCCTGACAGGAGAGAGGATATCCGGCCAGAGCAGCTCACGTCTGCAGCGGATCTGCACACCGAGCGTGGATTTGGTGCGGAGGACACAAGTTGAGAGCGACGCGAAGCTGCAACACCCAACACGGTAACCAAGCCCCCGTTTATCCTTTCAAGATGGGGTAATCATTCCTCTCGCATAGAACGCGCGGTTACGCGGAAGAGGGGTGATTACCTGCAGGTATTAGGTATCTCTCCGCCCTGCCAGCACGCATATTGTCTGACTGAAACTTAGACCCATGTGTCTCCTTAGGTCATTAGCACGATTCGTGCACGTCCCTCTCTGTTTTTTGCGCGCGCATGTTCGTGTGTTCCTGCAGGCAGGAGGAGCATCTGCTTCCCAACAGATGTTCTATGGTAATGTGCTGAAATGCATATGTGCTGGGAGTGGAAAGAGCCCTTGAGGACAAATGTGATTGTCACAAGTGGTATTTAACTATGAGCGCCCTCTCTCTCTCCATCACACACACACACACACACACACACAGCACACACACAATATGTCCTTGTGGCTGCTGATGTTGCCACAGCGGTGGGTTGACTGTAGCAACCCGGGATCGGAATAAGAATTACAGCGCTGTCACCGAGTATATTGTTGCAGTGATCGTGTAGTTCTGTCTGACATTGTGTGTGCGCATAAACCACAACCACGTCTCCCTTGTTTGCACACTTATTAGGTGTGACTGCTCTGGCTGTCTTTGTGGCCCCATACCGGAAAGATCCCTTGTAGACGTACAAAACCCTTCTTAATCTGGACTACCCACCAACACACAATAAAAAGTGTCCGTGTGCCTCGTCCCCTCAACGGCACCCCAAAAAGGTCAAGGTAATTAAATTGGAATTGTGTTTTCTATACAGCACCAAAAAGGTCATGCTTGGTCTAAATGACAATATCCACGTGTTGTGCTTCTGTGTTTGTTTGGAACAGGTATGTTAACCAACATAGCATTGGTGCTCAGAGATTGATAGTTAAGAGAAAGATGCGGGGCAGGTGTAAAATCCCCTTTGCCACTTCCATGAGCGCAAGATAGCACAGTTACCCTCCTAATCCTTGGGGCCTAACGGGGCCACTTGCTAGAAAATGATGTCTGAGTAAATAACATCTGCATGCTCTGCACAGATGGTTGTGGCGTCAAAGTAACGGGTAGACATACATTAAGTATTTGACATTTTTCAATGAGTTTTTGCTGAGTGATAATTTGATGCTGAGTTTAGCCTTCAAATATGAGCCTTTTTTACTGTAAGGTAAGTAAAGGATAAACATGAATCCTCTCAACTTTGGGGTACAGTTCCATTCCCTGTTATATAATCTCCTTTCCTCTTCTTGTGACGGGTATCTTTCTGTAGTGCCCTCTCAACACATAAGCCAAATAAAAGCAAAGGCCGCTTGCAGGGTTTGTCTGTTAGATACCTACTGAGCTGAAGTCTCACAAGCTATGCTCAGGAGAATTGCAATGGTAGTTAATTTTTTCAGGGCGGTCCGATCATATTGTGGCATGAAGATGAGACATCAGATGAGGATATTGCCGTGCGGGTGATGACGTGCTCCACCGAGCCAACAGGTAGTGCTGTGTGCTCTTTCCAGTGCTTGCAGAATAGCTGCACACCGCATCCGACAGGGAACAGGGAAAAGACTTGCTAGGGTGGAGTAAGGCATATTCTGTGTGTTAAACAGAAGCTGTTTGGGTTACATAATAAGCAAATAAGCAAAACATCCTCATATTCCACTTCAGGTCTAAAGGGGACTGGTTACCACCCATGAAACCATTTCACAGGAAATATGTCCATGCAGTGAAGACTACTTTTGACAGGCCGCCTCAGACAACTTACTTTTAGGCATACATCAAACATGTGCTGACTTACACACTGACAGGAAAGTGTAATAATTCCTCATATTTGGGTGTAATTGTTGCAATAGAAATACATATCTACTAAGATGGTTTGATATGTACCTTGGTTTTATGGTTGATGGTTCATTTTTGTTACAGTAAGGAATCTGAAGGTAAAACGTATTCGCTTCAGTGAATTGTAAAATAAAAAAAACAAAGTGCAAACGACTGGCATTCTGCAAATAATAACATTCTCAAAACAAGAAAATGACCAAATTTAGCAAATTAAAGTTCCTAATTACCTGAAGTGCTCCATTAATGGTTTCAGATTATAGCCCTGCATTAGCCTTCCCAAATCGGAGACTTTAACAACAGAAGGTTTTGGATTCCAGGCTTTTCAACTTCTTCCACTATTATATACTATAATACCAACAGAAGTATAAATGTGCTGCCTTTACGTTGAATTCATAAATGGTATAGGTCAAAGAAGGGTTAAAAAAGTTCCATTCCAGTCTATTTTCCTGTGCTTATCCGGGTCCGGGTCGCGGGGGCAGCAGTCTCGGTAGGGAAGTCCAGACTTCCCGGTCTCCGACCACCTCTTCCACTTCCACCAGAAGGACACCAAGGCGTTCCCAGGCCAGCTGTGAGACATAGTCCCTCAAGCGTATCCTATATCTTCCCCGGGGATTCTTCCAGCTGGGCATAGCCGGACCAGCTCACCAGGGAGGCGTCCGGGAGGCATCCGGACTAGATGCCTGAGCCACCTCAACTGGCTCCTCGATGTGAAGGAGCAGACGCTCTACTCTCTACTCATTTGACGCATGGCCTCGACCACTGCCAAAATTGCACAGCACTGGACCCTTATGCTTGGCCCTGCAGGTGGTGGGTCTGCGGGGGATCCAGTGTGGCTTCTTCAGACTGGGCCGGGCCGGGCCACACGGGTGGAGGCCCAACCACCAGGCGCTCGCCTGCAAGTCCTTCCCCCAGACCTGGCTCCAGGGTGAGGTCCTGATGTTCCACAACCGTTCTGAAGTAACATTTTGGTGGTCACTGAGTTTAATCTTAATCTTAATGATGATGATGCATTTGGGAAACAATTCATTCATTTTCTATGCCGCTTATCCTATTATGGTCCCGGGGTTAGGCTGGAGCCTACTCATTGTTAACCCACAAGGCATGCTGGGAAACCCACGTGTCCATTTCCCCAACAGGAAGTTAGGCATTATGCCTTGCAGGTTGTAAAAGTGTGTTTATTTTATGCTCACACATTCTGTGTGGTGCAGTTAAACTGTGTGTTACTTGTTTAAATTTGGCTGCACCGCGACTTAGGTACTGTAGTTATTTGGGTTGATAAACTCCTGCTGGATTGCGATGTGTGTAATGAGATGAGTGTAAATGTCGCGTGAGGCGCTGCATATAAAGGACACCTCAACAAGCAAGTCGATGCTTGCCTACGACGACTTTTTGTGCAATACAAGCTTTACAAATTATTTTTGTATATATTTGTATGTATATATTTTGTATATATTATTGATTACGCCGACTGTTAACACTAATTGGCAGGTTTTGCAAGACATTGCGAGGTGCTCAATCCTGAATATGCAGGAAACCCCAACAATAATTGTAAATATATATATTAATATTTTATAATGAAGTTGTTACCAGTTCCCCGCCACACAAGTGCTAAAAAAAGGTCAGATTGGGATGTTATCGCATTCAGACCTTCAAAAGTCATCCCACAGAATTTCAGTTGAATTTAGGTCTGTCTGGCCTTTTCCCAAAACTTTGTTCTTTTGGGGAAGCCATTACATTGTTGATTTAGATGACTGAAAGGTCAAATTCCCCATCTTCAGATATCTAGCAAATGGTTAAAGGCTTTGAGCCAAAACTGACTGGCATTTAGAACTTTTCTTAAGGACCTCCAGCTTGACAAAAGGCCTAGCTGTAGCTAATAAAAAAAAAAAATCCAAAACTTTATACCGCCATCACTGGGGTTACTACTTTCGGTTCTTTTGAAGTTGTCCAGTCTTCTTTAGCTTATAACACAATATGCCATGTATGTTTTTGGAAATGTTGTTGACATGCTGCCTTTTGGTTTTTGAATTTTAATAATGTCTATTATTTATGGGTCGTGACTTTTACCTTTTAGGACTGGTCAGTCAAGTACATGTACTGTAATATGTTCATTCTGAGCACAGCTACATTCCTAATTATGGTGTTTTGGAGAGCATGCTTGTGTGCTCATTATGTAGTCTGAGGTTTTTTAGAAGATCTAGATTTGGCCCGGGCCTGCCGGTACTTGTCAGCTGCTTTGGGAGTCCTGCAAGCCATCCATGCTTGATAGGACTCCCTCTTCAGCTTGACGGCAGCGCTATCCCCCGGTGTCCACCATCGGGTTCGGGTCCTGCAGCCATGACTGGCACCGACCACCTTGCGGCCGCAACTACCACTGGCGGCCTCAGCAAAGGAAGCACGGACAACGGCCCATTCGGACTCAATATCCCGGTCCTCCCTCGAGATTCAGGCGAAGCTCTGCCGGAGATGAGAGTTGAAGACTCAACGAACGGGAGTCAGACATTCCTAGCACACCCTCACTAAGCGTTTGGGTCTACCAGGTCTGTCTGGCATCCCTACCCGACATCTAATCCAACTCATCACCAGGTGGTGGTCAGTTGACAGCTCAGCCTCTCTCTTCACCCGCGTGTCCAGAACATGCGGACGCCGGTCCGGTGATACGACCCCAAAGTCGATCATAGACCTGCGACCTAGGGTGTCCTGGTGCCAAGTGCACTTATGGACATCCTTATGTTCGAACATGGTGTTTGTTTTGGACAAACTGTAATTCGCACAGAAGTCCAGCAACAACACACCACACGGGTTCAGATCTGGGAGGCCGTTCCTCCCAACCACGCCCCTCCAAGTTACACTGTCATTGCCCACATGGGCGTTGAAGTCTCCCAGCAGAACTATGGAGTCACCAGGTGGGGTGCTCTCCAGAACCCCTCTGATAGACTCCAAGAAGGCTGGGTACTCTGAACTGCCGTTCGGCGCGTACGCACAAACCACAGTCAGGACCCTTCCCGCTGAATAATAACCAATTGTTTGTGTTTGTTTTTTTTAGTTTAGGGCAATTTTCACTGGTTTTCACTGAAGGGTTCAGTTTTATTTTCACTGGATTTTTTTTTGCCTTTTCAATGTATTTTGTGTTCTGTTTATTTTGTGATTTCATACGTAAGCTCTTGACATTCCATTTACAATGTTAAATACTCTTGACAAATTAAAGTCTATTGCTTTTGATATGATGTACTCTCATTACTATGTCATATACTGTATTATCATTCCATTAATGAAAAAAATTGTCTCAAAATAATGTTGACAATCATATCTTTATGAAGCAATAATTTGTAAGACAGTTATCGTCCACCAAAATTTGTTAATGTGACAAGCCTACTCGTTCTCTCCGGTGGGTAAAACGTGAGATGTTTGTTGTAATCGGAGTTCAACATCTGTCGCGGTCCAAGCAGTCCTGGTAGAAACTGCAGTAATTCTACACTTGATTAAATGTACGATATAAACGATAGAGCATAATGTTGTACAGTAGACATTTTTATGTCGCACTATGATATACATTGCAATCATGCACAGCATTAGTCTAGCCAAGAATTATCCATCCGTTTTCTATGCCGCTTATCCTCATTGGGATCGCTGGAGTCTATCCCAGCTGACTTTGGGCGGGAGGTGGGGTACACCCTGGACTGGTCTCCAGTCAATTGCAGGGCAGACAAACCAGCATTCACACTCACATTCATACCTGTGGACAATTTAGAGTCACCAGTTAACCTAACATGCATGTTTTTGGAATGTGGGAGGAAACCGGAATACCTGGATGAAAAAAACAGGTTTTCCAAATCTCCAGACTTTGTGGCCAACAAGCTAACCACTCGACCACCGTGCGGGTAGCCGAGATCTATAACCTCCAATTCCCCCAGCTCACCTTGTAACAGTACATGGAACCCATGACCCTCTGGTATTAATCATTACTAAGTCTTTTTTCTTTCAAGATGCTTGTGACAGTTGAGCAATTAGGACAGAGAGAGTGGCAAATATTTGTGTGTGTTTCCCCACTTGCTGAGCTTTTTGTGATGTTTATGAATTCCAAGGTGATCCTGTCTCTCTCCACTTGAGAGACAGAAGTACAAAAAGTTAACTCACAAGTGATGTTACACTTTGTGTGGCTGAGCAGGTACACAATGTATTCTTCCGCTTAGCATGGTGCACACAGTGCAGTGTTGTGTTGTCCGCGCGTGCATACTCTTCTGCAGGAGTGCATTCTTGAGCATGTCTCATGTTTACAGACCATAATTCTGTTTTTAATGAATTTATGGCAGCAGGTGCATGACACAAGTGAGTACAACTCTTAGTGATTTTGTCCGAATGAACTTTAACGTGACGTTTAACCCTAATGAGGACGTGTGGAATAGACAATGAATGGATGGAAAACTAAGTCTGTACTGCTACACAAGCTGTACACTCCCTAAAGAAAAGTTTCATTTCTGCAGTATTTATCCCTTGAGAGGATGTACAGTAAAAAAAAGTAATTGCTGAAATGTGCGGGTGTACTTTTACTACTACTTTTTTAGAGCTACTTTATATGCTTCCCTTTGAAGCTGCACAAAGCACTGCTAGTTTGGTAAGGGAAAAAAGCTAGTGTTGCTCTGAATTCTCAGACAACAGTCACATATTTTTAGATCAGCACGAGCTATTTACAGATCAGCCATTACCATTAATGTGCATCACGAATAAACAGCCATAAATCTGCTGCGACGTCTGCGAGAGATGACGCTTGAATCATTTATATTGGGGGCGGGTGCTTGTAGCGCCATCTGGTTCCTTTAATTTTCACAAGGTTCTATTTTGAATCGACATACCAATGGTTTCACACACTTGGTCCTCTGTTAAATATCTGTAGTACCGCAACATTTTGTTTTGTGGCAGCATAGGTTAACATATTACGGCTGCAAGATGTCTAAAGTGATTATTATTCCTCCAGACAACGAATCCAAAAAACCCACATTTAATTTTTATTTATTTATCACCTGCCCTGGGGAGTTGTTGTCTGGATACAGGGTCTCTTGTGCTCTCATGTTTACACACACACAGATTATGGACTGGTTTATATTGGATTACCTGAATCATTTATTGGTAAAGATTCAGGTGGTTGTGGGATTTATTGTTGATTAATTAATTAATTTGTTAATTAACTCATACTGGGATTTTTAATCAATTTCAGAGGACTTCTGCTTTTGGAAGCTCCACCGGGCAGCATTAACCCTCTTACTAAAGCAGCGGCATTGTGACAATGCCCTCAAGAATAGTCAGCCATTTTCCCATTAAACTAAAATAACATGTAAGCAATACAAATTAATTGAGAATATAATTGATAGCACTTTGTTCGGAACTAATTTGTTTTTTCTCAGTCAAATGCATTTTTAATAATGCAAAAGTAAGGAATAAGGCCATAATGGTTCACCATGCATTGGATCTTCCTTTCGAGGGCCCTTGAACCGTGGAGGCTGAGAAGTGTTCGTTGGAATACTATCGTTGGAACACACCCTCCACTCCCCCTTCTTTAAGTGTGGTCCGCCATCCCAGTTTGCCAACAGAATATAGTAAAATTCAGAGGCACGCTCCCCAACATCAACGTGCTCTACAGAGGAGTGTCAGACCAGACATTCCCACAGCATCCAGAGCCGTGATGAACTCAGTTTGTCACTGCGGACCTGTTAATCTGTTAACACCCTGCGTCCTTAATTGGTACCAAAACCTGCACTATTGCCCGACCCTAATACATTATGCTGCGATAGTTAATATTATTTATTTTTGCAATATGTCAAGGGCAAAAGGTATTACTTATAAAGTAAAACAAAATAAATAAAAAATAGCGCGCAGTAAAACCAATGCTTTAAGTAGTGAGCAATGAATTAAGGTTGCAGAACTATAGACTTTGTGCCAATGAGCAAGGGCAAAAGAATGAAATAAAATCAGATCTTGCTAACTCTGTTGAGGGAGAATTGATTGTTCTGAACTTTTACTGCACTGCATGTTTACATCTAATCAAAAAAAAAGGCACATTCTTATATCTGATTTAATAATTTAAATTACATGACATCATGTAAATTACGGAGGCAGGGGCCTTGGCGGTCCGATCCTCGGCTACAGAAGCTAGTTGTTGGTGCGTGGAATGTCACCTCTCTGGATATAGTCGGACTCACCTCAACGCACAGCAAGGGGTCTGGAACCAGTCCTCCGGCAATGAGAGGCGAGGGGCAGGGGTGGCAATTCTTGTTGCCCCCCGGCTCCAAGGCGGCACGTTGGAGTTTAACCCGGTAAACGAGAGGGTATTTTCCCTACGCCTTCGGGTGGGAGGACAAATCCTGACTGTTGTTTGTGCTTATGCACCAAACAGCAGTTCAGAATACCCGCCCTTTTTGGAGTCCTTAGAGGAGGTAGTAGAGAGTGCTCCCTCGTGGGATTCCCTTGTTCTGCTAGGTGACTTCAACGCTCATGTTGGCAGCGACAGTGAGACCTGGAGAGGTGTGATTGGGAGGAACGGCCCCCCTGATCTTAACCCGAGCGGTGTCTTGTTATTGGACTTCTGTGCTCGTCACGGATTGTCTATAACGAACACCATGTTCAAGCATAAGGGTGTCCACATGTGCACTTGGCACCAGGACACCCTGGTGCCGCAGTTCGATGATTGACTTTGTGGTTGTGCCGTTGGACTTGCGGCCACATGTTTTGGACACTCGGGTGAGGAGAGGGGCGGAGCTGTCAACTGATCACCACCTGGTGGTGAGTTGGTTCCGATGGTGGGGGAGGATGCCGGTCAGACCTGGCAGACCCAACAGCGAGGGTGAGGGTCTGCTGGAAACGTCTGGCAAAGTCCCCTGTCAGAAGGAGTTTCAACTCCCACCTACGGGAGAGCTTTGACCATGTTCCGAGGGAGGCAGCGGACATTGAACCCGAGTGGACCCGAGTGATTTGTGCCTCCATTGTCAATGCGGCCGATCAGAGCTGTGGTCGTAGGGTGGTCGGTGCCTGTCGTGGCGGCAATCCCAGAACCCGTTGGTGGGCACCAGTGGTAAGGGATGCCGTCAAACTGAAGAAATAGTCCTATCGGGCCATTTTGGCCCATGGGACTCGGGAGGCAGCTGACAGGTACCGGAAGGCCAAGCGGTCTGCAGCTCTGGCGGTCGCTGAGGCAAAAACCCGCACATGGGAAGAGTTCAGAGAGGCCATGGAAAACGACTTCCGGATGGCTTCAAAGAGATTCTGGACCACCATCCGTTGTCTCAGAAGGTGGAAGCAGTGCACAGTCAACACCGTGTATGGTGGGGACGGTGTCCTTCTGAACTCGACTCTGGTCCTTGCTTGACTGTCAAGTGGCGTCCAGTTGGGTCTCCCTTGCACCTCTTCGGAGTTGTTGCTTCTTGGGGGGGCGGGGTCAGGCCTTCCCATTTGTGGGGAGCCTGCTGGGGGGGCCGCGTTATGGCGTCTTCTTAGCCGGACCCTCGCTTTTGGAGGGAGTGTGGTTTGGGATGCATGGCGGTGTTCACCACGAACATCTCCTCATTCTCTGTTTCACTCTGATGCAGTTATCCTGTCACTGCAGACTAACGTAGATTTAATGTTGCACGTGTCATATGGATGGTCATTGTTCATGAGGTTCTGTTTCTTTTCTCGTTGTTTTTCTTTTATGTTTATCATTATTAGTACATGTGTATGTATGTATACATATATATGCACACTGTATGTGTGTGTATGTATGTATGTATGTACTGCATGGATTTGTGTATGTACACATGTACAAGTATGTGTATGTATATATATGTGTGTATATATATAT
>QODF01000104.1:1392571-1419017 GCA_024372805.1 Oostethus manadensis
ATGTGGTCCTGTTGGCTTCATCGAGTCGTGACCTTCAACTCTCACAGGATCGGTTCTCAGCTGAGTGTGAAGCGGCTGGGATGAGAATCAGCACCTCCAAGTCCGAGTCCATGGTTCTCGCCCGGGAAAAGGTGGAGTGCCATCTCCGGGTCGGGGATGAGGTCCTGCCTCAAGTGGAGGAGTTTAAGTACCTCGGGGTCTTGTTCACAAGTGGTGGAACGATGGAACGCGAAATGGACAGGCAGATTGGTGGAGCGTCTGTAGTGATGCGGACTCTGCAACGATATGTCGTGGTGAAAAGAGAGCTACCCTCACCTATGGTCATGAGCTTTGGGTAGTGACCGAAAGGACAAGATCGCGGGTAAAAGCGGCCGAAATGAGTTGAGAGAGATGAGAGAGACTCGGAGTAGAACCGCTGCTCCTCCGCATTGAGAGGAGCCAGATGAGGTGGCTCGGGCATCTGGTTAGGATGCCTCCCGAACGCCTTCCTGGGGAGGTGTTCATGGCACGTCCAACCGGTAGGAGGCCTCGGGAAAGACCCAGGACACGTTGGAGAGACTATGTCTCTCAGCTGGCCTGGGAACGCCTCGGCAACCGCCGGGAAGAGCTGGAAGAAGTGGCCGGGGAGAGGGACCTCTGGGCTTCCCTGCTTAGGTTGCTGCCCCCGCGACCCGACCTCGGATAAACGGAAGAAAATGGATGGATGGATGGATGGACTTATCGTCATATTAATCCAAATCTAGAATTTGATTTCTTAAGAGTCGTCGTTAGGTTGTTACTGTAAGTCATTTTTGGTGTTTTAATAAGTGATTTGAATGACACCATGCAACAGTTACTGTACTTGTATTGTGACCACACCGTGTTGCACGCATATTTCACTATTTCGACTAAAATCTTTTGAAAGTCTTGGCGCAAAAGTCCTGACAAAACATTTTGCACAGCCAGGTCTTTTTTTCCCTCTCTGGTTGTTATTGGCATTGATTACATTGTAAAGGTACAGGTTTACAATCATGTTATTGTTAACTTGGGACACACAGGGAAAGCTGCTAAGCTATTATTTCTGCCCTGCTGGTGTTTGAGAGAAGAGGCATGCATTTGCAATAGTGATAAAAAAATGGGCTCATCTTAGAAAGATTTTAGGTAAGATTAATGCCAGTTTTGAGTTTGGTGTCAAAATAGAATCCCACAAAGCTTGATACCACGGGGAGTACTGCCCAAACTGGAAGGACACACACTGATTAACGGACTGCCTCGACTGTGATAAGAGGCAGAATGGTGTATGTGTGAGGCAACGTTTTATATCTATATTTCCACTGCAGCCATCATTGGGAGTGAAAAATATGGCAGGCTTATCCATGAAATGAATGTGTATTGATTGGGATTGGTCTGCTGTGTTTGATTTCGTTTTTTATTCATCCATCCTAAGGACGATCTTTCAGGGAAGACCAGCAATGCATGAATTTACCAATTTTAAATCCCACACCAAATGACAAGGATTACACTACATACATACTACTACATACCACTATCTTATACTGTATAATCAAATACATCAATAATAACTATTTTAATATAAACAACACACAGACTAACCACAAAATAAACTCTTTTTAATGTCAAAAGGAATCTTTGAACATGTTAGAAAAAATGTGCTCAAGTCATTCACAGGTCTCCTTTAGGGTTGTTCATCGTTTAATTCCAAACGATTCTCATTCCAAACGATTCTCATTGCAAACGATTCTCATTCCAAACGATTCTCATTCCAAACGATTCTCATTCCAAACGATTCTCATTCCAAACGATTCTCATTGCAAACGATTCTCATTGCAAACGATTCTCATTGCAAACGATTCTCATTCCAAACGATTCTCATTCCAAACGATTCTCATTCCAAACGATTCTCATTGCAAACGATTCTCATTGCAAACGATTCTCATTGCAAACGATTCTCATTGCAAACGATTCTCATTCCAAACGATTCTCATTGCAAACGATTCTCATTGCAAACGATTCTCATTGCAAACGATTCTCATTCCAAACGATTCTCATTCCAAACGATTCTCATTGCAAACGATTCTCATTGCAAACGATTCTCATTGCAAACGATTCTCATTCCAAACGATTCTCATTCCAAACGATTCTCATTGCAAACGATTCTCATTGCAAACGATTCTCATTGCAAACGATTCTCATTGCAAACGATTCTCATTGCAAACGATTCTCATTGCAAACGATTCTCATTGCAAACGATTCTCATTGCAAACGATTCTCATTGCAAACGATTCTCATTGCAAACGATTCTCATTGCAAACGATTCTCATTGCAAACGATTCTCATTGCAAACGATTCTCATTGCAAACGATTCTCATTGCAAACGATTCTCATTGCAAACGATTCTCATTGCAAACGATTCTCATTGCAAACGATTCTCATTGCAAACGATTCTCATTGCAAACGATTCTCATTGCAAACGATTCTCATTGCAAACGATTCTCATTGCAAACGATTCTCATTGCAAACGATTCTCATTCCAAACGATTCTCATTGCAAACGATTCTCATTCCAAACGATTCTCATTGCAAACGATTCTCATTGCAAACGATTCTCATTGCAAACGATTCTCATTGCAAACGATTCTCATTGCAAACCATTCTCATTTCAAACCATTCTCATTCCAATTCTGAGTTCTCATTTCAATTCCAGTTCCTATCAATTCTCAGTTCCGATTCTTTTAAGACGACAGGGCCATAAAAGTTTGTATGGTTTAAATAAGAGTTCTTTTTGCTTATAAGGTCTGAAATGCTCCATGTTTTTTTAATCACATGTATTTTACTATAAATTTACTATAAATATCAATGTCAATCCATTGAACTTGAATTTGAATGTTATGACGTTTCTTTCTACGGCAGTGCACTGCCTTTATTTCTTTATTTAACGTAACCTCGTGTGAATGCTTATACATAAATAAGTGTCATAAGTGCTGCTTGAACTTGAGCAGCGAATGTTTAATGCACACCCAGAAAGACTCCATGGAAGGGAACTGGGATTCATGCAGCCCGGAAATGGTTGTGCAACGTGGCCATAACAGCAAGGTGCTTTAGCAGTTTAAAATCCATCGATGCTCAAGATGCCTCCAGTGTGTCATCTGTAGATGTGATTAACATATGCAAATGACCAGATACCCAATTCCTTCTAAATGAGGTCAGATTAAGGTCAACAAGACACTTGGTAGAGAAAACTTGCATGCTACTGATTGTCCTGGTATATTCAGCAAGCCTACGTATTGCAGTGATTGGAGATAAATGAGTTAATCGCTGCGCCATTCTCAATTTGTGTGTGTATTTAATTTGCCTTATAAGGCAGTTCAAATGATGTTCTTTAATATTTTGTTCAGTTCCTTGTAGTTTTTGATGGCAAGTACATAGTCTTTTCCAGTTTGCCGTTTAGAGGAATTTTTGAATTTCCTCCTGCTTCTTTAAGTCTCATACCCAGTTGTCGAGTAAAGTAGACAAAGTGACGAGAACAAAGCACTTTCAGTACCTTGAAGGTAGAAAAGCACTATACACGCCCATTTTCCATTTGGCTTGTTGCTCATTCATGTAGCTGTTGGTTCTGTCCTGCTTACTTCTGTCTCATCGGCACTGTTTTATATTTTCTGTTGGTGTGGTATTGTTAATTCTTCCAAGCAGTGGAATACATTCTGTGTTACATCCACCTCCTTTGAGAGCCCTTTTGCTTTTGACTGCCCCAAGGGACCCCCAGCGGCCCGTATGCCCCTGGCACCTCTGCCAGCCGCCCAACTCTCAGAGTGAAGTGAAAGAGCTAATCACCGGGGACCAGAGTGAATGAGATTGGTCCAATTGATTGTTTAAAGAGCTAGACATTGTCTCACAAGAGATATGATCTAATAAAAGGTTCCTAAATTGGTTCATACTTAGATTGGCTTTTGTGTTCCAATTCATGAGAATAGTTTTCTTTGCAATGCATAACGCAGTAAGGACCATACGTGAGGTGTTATTATCGATATTGATGCCACCCAAATGGCCAAGTAAACACAATGTGGGGTGTGATGGAATATTACATCTGGACCAAGTGGACAGCTCCTCACATACCTGAAGCCAAAACCTTAGGACAGGTGACAATACCAAACAGCATGTATATAGTTATCAACAGAGTTATTTGTGCACTGTGAGCAAATATTTGACTTTGTGAGAGCCATCTTGAACATCCTTTGTCCTGTATAATGAATCCTATGAAGAATTTTGAACTGAATCAGCTGTAGATTAAAGTTTTTCGTCATTTTAAATGTATTTGAACATATTTGTATCCATGTGTTTTGATCCAAATTACTGAGTAGGTCTGTTTCCCATTTTGCAGTCGGTAGGTGTATTAAATCTTCTGATTTATTATTAAGCATATATATTTTTGATAATAACTTTGGGGCGCAGAGGTTACAGAATTCTGCCACCTTGGTTGGCATTTGCAGGTTCAATTGATTGGGCGTGTATTTTTTTCCTATTATAGATTTGATTTGGTGGTATTCTAAAAATTTGGTGCTGCTGATTCCATATTGGGAGGTGAGCGTATCAAATTACACAAACTTTCCTTCCACTATGATATTATCTAAGTGTTTTATCCTTTTGTTTTTCCAGAGAGAAAAGTTTATCATTCTTTTATTTTGTAGGATGTCAGGGTTGTTCCAGATGGGTGTCAGCTTACATGGATAGAGGGAACATTTGTTTATTTTAAGAAATCCCCACCAAGCTGTCAGAGCTGCCTTAATTTAACCTTTGCGTATCACCATGACCTGGATGAGAATCTACAGAGAAAAATTAAAGGTCTCTAAATCCATCAAGAGGGTTGAGTCCTTCTCCTGACTCTTTATGGATTTCCTATGTCATAATTGGTATGGTCTGTGCAGAAAGTGACAGGTGTTGAATAATGACCTCAGCAGAGTAATATTTCTTCTCAGTTGGAGTTTGCTGAAAGTAACAATGCTGAGGGCAGCGTCCCAAACATAATATACCTGCTTCTTACAAAAGATTTATACCTTAGCAAATGGAAAGCAAAAGGAGCTACAAAAGCTCTGAAAAGCTTGTCTTTACTCCCAAAAGTACCAGTTTAACATAACATGAGAATCTGCCTGCTGGATCCTGCATTAAAAGCAATGAGGTTGTCTTATAATCAGACGGTAAACTACATAAATATATATAGATATTACTTATACGGTATTACTTATAAAGTAAAACAAAATAAATTAACTAAAGAATAGCGGCAGTAAAACCAATGCTTTAAGTAGAGTGAACAATGAATTAAGGTTGCAGAAATATAGACTACGTGCTTAGTATATGTGCCCATGAGCAATGTACAAATGGCATTAGTAATACATAAGTATGGCAATTAAAGCTGAGGTAGTTGTCTGTGTGCAGGTTAATCTGTTTAAAAGTCTGATGGCTGAGTGGAAAGTTTTCATAAGTTTGGAAGTCATTGCTTACATGCAATGATGAAAAATACAAATGGACCAAGTTTTGGGCACAGTCAACACCGTGTATGGTGGGGATGGTGTGCTTCTGACCTCGACTCAACAAGATGTTGTGGACTTTGAAGACCTCCTCAATCCCACCGACACCTTTTCCAGTGAGGAGCAGTACCTGAGGACTCCGTGGAGGGTTCTCCTATCTCTGGCGCTGAGGTCACTGAGGTGGTCAAAAAGCTCCTTGATTGGGGAACCCCAGGGGTGGATGAAATTCCCCCAGATTTCCTTAAGGCCCTGGATGCTGTAGGCGTGTCTTGGTTGACACGACTCTGCAGCATTGCGTGGACATGGGGTGGGGGGGTCCATGGATTTGACATCAGGGGTTGTGTCCCGCTTTTTAAGAAAGGGGACCAGAGGGTGTGTTCCAACAATTGTGGGATCACACTCCTCAGCCTTCCTGGAGGATCTGCCGGTTAGTTAAATCTCGGATTCAGGAAGATTAGTGTGGTTTTCGTCCTGGTCGTGGAACTGTGGGCCATCTACATACTCTCTGCAGGGTCCTTGAAGGTGCATGGGAGTCTACATGTGTTTTTCGGACTTGGAAGCATAAGGCATTTGACAGAGTCCCTCGTGAAGTACTGTGGGAAGTTCTCTAGAAATATGGGTTATCGGACCACCTAATTCAGGCGATTCGTTCCCTGTATGATCGGTGCCTGAGTTTGATTCGCATTGCTGGCAATAAGTCGGACCCGTTTCCTGGGAGCTTTGGACTCAGCAGGGCTGCCCTTTGTCTGATTGTCCACCGATTCTGTTCCTTACTTTTATGGACACAATTTCTAGGCGCAGCCAGGGCGTTAAGGGGTTCCAGTTTGGTGGCTGCAGGATTGGGTCTCTGCTTTTTGAGGTTGATGTGGTCCTGTTGACTTCATCAAGCTGTGACCTTCATCTCTTGCTGAATTGGTTCTCGACTGAGTGTGAAATGGCTGGGATGAGAATCAGTACCTCCAAACCCTCGCCTGGAAAAGGGTGGAGTGCTATCTTCAGGTTGGGGATGAGTTCCTGCCCCAAGTGGAGGAGTTTAAGGGAGGAGCGGACGGGGCGTTTTCGGTCCATCGCAGTTGCTCTGCTGTACCTCATTGTGATGCAGCTGGCCAACATGCTCTCCACAATGCAGCTGTAGAAGTTGCTGAGGATCTTAGGTGACACGCCAAACTTCCTCTGTCTCTTCAGGAAGTACAGCCGCTGTTGAGCTGTCTTTGCTGGATCCTCAGTGGTGTGGACATCAAGATACTTGAAGCGGCTCACCGTCCCCACTTCAAGAACCTGGATAAATGGAGGCTGATGAGTTCTCCTCTCCTTCCTCATATCTAATATAATCTCCCTGGTCCTGTACATGTTGAGGGTGAGATTTCACCAGACTGGCCACCTCCCTCCTATTTGCTGCTTTGTCCCTGTTAGTGATACAGCCAGTCACTGCTGTATCATTTGCAAACTTAAGGATGGAGTTGACCTCGTGGGAGGTGGGATAGGGCTGAGGACACGGCCTTTTTGTGTCCTGTTGTTGTGGTAGCTGAAGTTCTGTTTCCAGTGCTAACAGACTGTGAGGATGACCAAGAGTCTGTCACTGACTGTGGGGTGAAGTCCACATACAGGTACCTGTAGTTTGTGGGCGATGACCGAGTTAAAAGCGATGTGTTTATTTTTCTGGTGGGAGAGGTAGACGTGGAGGGCATTAGAGATGGTGTCTGTTATAGACTTGTGTAGCTTGTAGCCATATACTGCTGGGGGTCCAGGGTGTCTGTTACGCTGCCTTGAATGTGGGCCAGCACTACTCTGTCAAAGCACTTCGGATTTATTTACTCATTCAAGCAGGTTGGTGGGCTCTTCTTAAAGACAGCCCATATAGAGATGGAGGTTGTGGGTTTGGTGGTCCAGGTGTATACTCATGCTGGAGGTCTCGAAGTGAATGTCTTGAGATTACCCTGTGATGGCTATTCTCAGTCTTGTGATTTCGTACTCTGTCTCATTGCCAGATCTGAATGCAGACGAGCACGCACTTAGCATGTGACGCGCATGACAGTTCATCCAGGGCTTCTGACGGGGAACTTACTGAGTTGGATGGTGGGTACAATGGTGTCAACACAAGTGCAAATGAACCCAGTCACATACTGAGCATAATCCTGTCTGAGCAAAACAGTCCTGCAGGTAGCGTCTGGGGTCCAGAGCTTAACCATTTTGGTAAGAGTGTTTGTTTAAGTCTTTGTTTATAGGCCAGGTACAAGGACAAAAAAATATGGTTTGAGTATCCAAAGGGGTGGTGTACAGCTCTGTATAAACCATGTACGTTGCTGTATAGACGGTCCAATCTCACCTCACCAAACTCCTCCCACACCCGAGTTTTTGGCTCTAGCACAGCCAAGCTGCATGCCGCTTGGCCTGCCAGCTGCTTCGGGAGTCCCGCAAGCCATCAATGCTTGATAGGACTCCTTCTTTATCCTGACAGCAGCCCTAACCCCCGGTGTCCACCATCGGGTTCGGGGCTTGCCACCACGACTGGCACCAACCACCTTGCGGCCGGAACTACGACTGGCTGCCTCAGCAATGGAGGCACGGGATACGGCCCATTCGGACTCAATATCCCGGTCCTCCCTCGAGATGTAGGCGAAGCTCTGCCAGAGATGAGAGTTGAAGACTCGACGAACTGGAGACTCTGCCAGATGTTCACACCTCACCCTCACTACGCGTTTGGGTCTACCAGGTCTGTCCGGCGTCTTTCCACGCCATCTAATCCAACTCATCACCAGGTGGTGGTCAGTTGACAGCTCAGCACCTCTCTTCACCCGCCCGGACACCCGCCCTCGACCACCGCCCAAATCCCATTGCACCGGACCCTTACGCTTGCCCCTGCAGGGGGTGGGTCTGCGGAGGAGAGTTCCCTTGTACCTGCTTTGGGCTAGGCCCGGCCAGGCCCCACGGGTGAAGGCCTGGCCACCAGGGTGAGGCCCCGGATTGAGGACCCTCAATCCCACTGACATACCTTTTGTAGAGGAATTCCTCAAGGCTCTGGATGATGGGGGACAGTCTTGATTGAGACGCCTCTACAACATTGCATAGAAGTCAGGAACAGTACTTCAAGAATGGCAGACCTGGGTGGTGGTCCCCATTTTTAAAAAGGGTGACCGGAGGGTGTGTTCCAACTATAGGGGGATCACACTCCTCAGCCTCCCTGGGAAAGTCTACTGCAGGGTGCTGGAGAGAAGGGTACGACCGTTATGTATCTATGTTGCTTGACATGTCAAGAAAGTATCTTACTAAGCAAGTCTTGCTTCTCCTTAAGGACCACTTTTGCCATGTGGGACCTCTTCATTTAAACAATTACAGAGCAAATTCTTTCTGCCCAGTTGCATAGCTCTTTTGCTAACCCTCACTGTCTAAATACTATAAGCATAATCATATTTAAAACATTGTTTTAATTTTTTTGTCATTATTTTGCAAACCCCATAAATGTACTGCCAAGATTGGAAAGCATGTTTTGATGAAAACAAAATGGACATGTAATATATAAATGCGAGGACGTGTTGGAATTTGTGCAGAAATCGCGTTGTGGAGACAAACCTGCTCCTGCCGGGGGATCTGCGCACTATGATGACTCAAAAAGGCAACCACAAAAGTGATACTGTACTATGGTTCTCACGAAGTCCAGCAGCCCGGAAATAGTGTGTTAAATCCACCATTTCCTCAAGGGATCCTACTTATACACAGTCAGATTTCTGTGTTAAATATCTGACGTTAAATATGACACAATGTACATAGGCGGCACTGGCACACACGCCATGCCCGCTCACGTATGCTATACATGAATACTGTAAATATAAATGCAGATACAATAAAGCATATAAAACAAAACATGAGATGCCTTGTTGTTCTGTTGGGGATCAAGTATCTAGTGAATGCCCACTACTACGCACGTATCAGGTATCTAGTGAATGCCCACTACTACCGCACGTATCAGGTATCTAGTGAATGCCCACTACTACCGCACGTATCAGGTATCTAGTGAATGCCCACTACTACCGCACGTATCAGGTATCTAGTGAATGCCCACTACTACCGCACGTATCAGGTATCTAGTGAATGCCCACTACTACCGCACGTATCAGGTATCTAGTGAATGCCCACTACTACCGCACGTATCAGGTATCTAGTGAATGCCCACTACTACCGCACGTATCAGGTATCTAGTGAATGCCCACTACTACCGCACGTATCAGGTATCTAGTGAATGTCAGAATGGAATCAAGTATCAAACGCTGACTGCCGAAAGAGGCAACTGGTTGGAGACATTTTTCTTCTTCTTTTTGTTCATGGCGGGTCGCAGCCAACATTAGGGCGCATACCGCCTGTCATTACGCTACGTGTACCGGACACCCACAATCCGTTATACCAGGTGGTAATCTTCTTTGGTTATCATACAGCTCTTGGATGTATTCCCGCCATCTTTCTACAGGATCTTCATCTTCATCTTCAAAGAGCCATTCTATCGTCTACCATTTTTATTTTTTCTTTTTCCCGTCTTAGCTTTGACTTTCTAGTGCAATTCTTTGCTATGATGTTACTCAATCTCGTCATATGTCTCATTCCATCACTTTTTTAAAATGTATTTATTTATTTGATTTTTTTTACAAGATTTCTTTCTTTCTTTGACAGGATTTTCAGTGTTTATTTGATGGTATTTTTCTGGTTCTACATTCTTTGTCTCTCATGTCTTTTCCATTTTGTGTAAAAACGCAGCTGTGACTCGTTTCTCTGTTTCAGACAGCATGTTTATAGCTGCTCAATCTTAGCGTGCTTGGTTCTATTCCATTCATACTCAATTCCTTCTTCAGTTTGTGTGCAATTTACAACATTCGGTCAGTTGTGGATATTGTCTACTTCACCTGTTTAAAGTCTTTGTTCTGAAAAAACTCAGTATTGTATGTTTCATTGCTCCACTGATCATCTTTAGCCTAACTAGAATTTTACAAATTATATAACGAGCACCTTGGAGTATGATCATGTTTTTTTGTATGCAGCAGACATGTATGTCTTACAGTTGTTGTACTTCTTCCTCACTATTGTCTGTAGTTGGCAAGTAAACTTGTAGAATGTTGATGTTTATAGGCCTTGCCTTCTTTTTGCTCATTAGGATTCTGTCTGATAGAAGCCAAAATCCAATTACTGATTTGATAATTGTCAGTGCCATTTACATGTTGCTCTTCTTCCTTCAGAGAAGATGATGTTAATATTGAGTCTCGCCAGTTCTTTGGCTAGATGTTCTAGTTTTCCTTGTTTATATAATGTGTGCACATTCCAAGTTCCAATCTTTAAGATTTTCCTCCTGTTATTCAGATGAGTCACATCAGATAATTCCGGTTTGAGCCTCCAGTATCATTAGCTCTTTCCCTAGCACCATGGAAGTTCTCCTCTTCCCTGGTGCTATTTACAGAGGGTCATGCTGCGTGGGTTCAAGCAGAGCCCTTTTTTACTTGGAACTACCCTGGTTGCTCAGTAGGGTACTGACTGATCGTGTTGGTTCCTCTGTGCCGTTAACCGCGTCTAGTCTTCATGCACTTGGAGAAGGTGGCCCCCCTCAGTCCCTCAGTCCACCTCCACTGGAGGCAGATCCCCCTCACTTAGGCCATCGAGGCAAGGTCCTGGGATATGGCCGATAATGTGCACTAACTTTAACATAATTGAGAGTTTTAGGGTGTTTTAGGGTTATAGAATTTTGTTAAATGCCCATCCTATACTTAACTTTCTGGTGAGAGAAAAAAAAATATTATCAGCATTTTAAAATCACATAATTGTCCTTAATTCAAGTCTGAAAGGACATAGTTCATAGTCCTTTCCAACATCGTTCATACAAATCCCATACCTAGTCCACATCCTGAATCTTGTTGCAGTTGAAACTCATGCAGTTGGAATTGCATGAGTGACTAGCAGGGATTTACCAGTTTGTTGAAGATTTTGTAGCAATGTGTGCATCCCTTGAGAAAAGTTAGCCAAGCTACATCCAATCACCTAAATAGTCCATTGATGCATAACACTAATAAGTGTAAGTTTTTTTGCACTTAGTTGACTGACTTTTTATTCACTAATTCCAAAAAGCACACAAGTTATGCTGGTAAAAATGAGTGTAAAATGTAAAAAACTTCAAAAAAAATTCTCAAAAATAAAAATGGAAAAAACGGAATTTGGAAAAAAAAACGGAGTTTCGGAAAAAATAAAATGGATTTAAATGACAAAATGTCACAAAGATTCAAAACATCTTTATTTTCACATGCGTAATACACATCCTAATCTTTTATAAGACATTCACACATAAACTGCTACTCTAGTAATCTCCATTGCCCATTTCCCAGATAATACATTATTAATACCATGTGCAGTCGTAGTGGAAGTGGGCTCACAAGAGGGAAAATAATGACCAGGGCACTTTAGGCTCTAATTAGGTGGTGGGAAGTCACACAGATGTTCTTTAATCACCTGACAGGTCATGCCTGTCCTGGTCGCCCTACCGTGTTTACTGTGTCCAAATTCAGGGTCTGCATCCTTTCCTGGGAGCATTAGAAAAGTGCTGGCATCCCCAGGTTGCATGTTCTCCTCGTTCTTGCAAGGCTTTTCCAGTTACTTTCTCCCACAAATTATCCATAGACGTGCGTGTTTGCTTGTCTGTATGTTCCCTGGGATTGAAGGCAAATAGTCGAGTCACAGTGAAAGAAATGGCTTGATAGCTGTGCTGCCACATTCTGTTTGTCAGCCTGTACGTTCACAGCACGTGAACAGTAGTCAGTAATTACTAGTGGCCTCCAGCATCATCAGCATCATCATCCTCACATTGGCTGGGTCATTCAAAAAAGGTAGGTTGATTTTTGGCACAGTTAGTGTGTGTGAATTGGGAACAACACACTGCGTTGCCATTATGCACATGTCTTTGTCACTCGAAGTGAGTGCACAGTGTTTGTGTGCATGAGTGATAGCACCTCAGGGCCAAGTGGATTGTTAGGGTCAGTTGAAAGTGAGGGACATCAGAGATAAAGGTATGCAAATCACACGCACACATACACAAACACCACAGACCACAGGCTTCTTTCAGTCAGCTGTCGTCATCAGACACCTTGATCATACCTTCGGAAACTTTCCGGAGCTTCTGCACCGTGTTCAGTTTTTTCAACTTATCCTTGTGTTGTATCTGTAGTGTTGTCGTAGGTTACGTGGTTAAGTACAGCACCATTGGCTCCACGAATAAGACACCAGGGTTTGCCGACAATAACAGTAGACGTATACTCAGCCTCCCGCTGGTTTTGAAAGATTTTGTTTTTGGAGTTTTTTTTCGCTATTGTTTGGGGCTACCCGCTAGTTTCAATTTGGCGCTCCGGAAAAGACGTGCGACTTGATTTCCCAGGGACTGTTTTTGGCAGCTGTCACGTTGCATAATGGTAGTTTATATGTTACCAGCATTTTATATTGCCGGGCCTCCATTAATAATTACAATATAATATCATCTCGCGGGCCGGGTATAATTGTACGGCGGGCCGGATCAGTCCCGCAGGCCAGGACTTTGACACCCCTGGTGTAAGTGATCTGTAAGTCTTTAATATTTCATTATTTTTTTAATAATTAGTGTGAAGTAGGTCAGTGGTTCCCAAACTTTTTACAGTCCTTACCGCTTCAAGCCATGTATGTCCTACTCTCCTCATCTATTTAGAAGTAAGCAGCTGAGAAAGAAAACACCGCGCAACACGAGCTGTTACAGCTCTGTCTTGTCAAATGCACTGCATACGTTACAAAACCAGTTTACCAAGTAACTTTAGATACAAGCAGTGCCGAGGTAAACCTAAAAAACCCATCCGGAGTGGGGGCAGTGACGCAAGCCGATTTCAACTTTGTCTTGTCAAGGAAACAAAAAAGAGCGAAATAAAGAACGTGAAATGGAGTCAAGCCAGGCAAGCAGAAAGTCACTGTCTGTATTGTGTCTGTGTCAGTGGCAGGATGCGAAGGTCATTTCTTTCTGGCCTACATCGTAAATGTGTTTATTTATTTATATGTAAACTCTACCCACCGCTCCTGGTCGTTATAAAAAGACTAAGTTGCTGGGGATCAGTAAAGTCTCCGGATTAGATCAAGACAGAGGAATGAAAAACCTGGAAAATGCTCCAGTGGAGGTTTATACATCAAGATTGCTGATTCGCTCATTTCACTGTCAATCAGAAAGGGATTATGTCTTAGACAGATCACCCAATCATCACGCAGATGCCGAGCATCCGGGCCAGCCCACAGCCCCAAAGATCCCCAAAGACGCTGAGTGTTCGATGGGCGGGACAAAGCCCAGCATTTATCCAATGACCGTCCAGCTTTGAGCAGTGAAACAACCCACTCCAACCTCCCCCATCGAAGTCAGTAGATGCTCAGCGTCCGACTGTGTAAAAGCACCGCGGCACAGGGGGGATGAATGACAAGGAAGTCGTGTTAGTCACCTATGATAAGATATATATATATATATACATACATACAGTATATAATGTATGAAATGTACAAAGAGCAGTACATATTTCACCACTTTTTTTGGGACATTTTAGGGGAAGCTGAGGTTCCCTTGTAGTCTTAGAGCATTGCCACTGGTCTGTTTGTGAAGGCATGTAGTGAGAGTCTGTCTAGAAAGGGGTGGTCGCTGTGTGTGTGCCTGGCCAATCAACAGTGAATACATAAGTAGTTACCCAATGAGGATTTCCCTTAATCACAACTACGGATAATGACGAGCTGAACTTGTTTCATGCTCGTCCTTTCCAAAAATGCATTATCTGTAACGAGTGTCCGGCTCATCCCTAATTGTAACTATACCCTGTCTTGGGCAAATTACTATAGAAAAAGTTCTTATAGAGTCCTCCCTCACTGCATGGCGGTTTGAACATCGCTCCCTTAATGGTGTCGTAATTGACTGCTGTTTTGTGGTTCCGGGGGCGTGGCAGAAAAAAACAGAGAACCACTGCCCTACAGTGACCCTGCAGTGATCCTGTAGCCTGTGCAATGTGGCACAAAAATAGAATAATAGGAGTGTCAAGGTGACTATAGTGGTGTTTTTTGAGTTGCAGTTTTCGGCGGCGATGTCGTCTTGGCTGTGAAGTTCCAGGAACCAGTCATGAACTCAGAGCAAAGCCAAGAGAGCGACATATTCACAACAACAACACAATAATAACATTCAGGGATCTTGTGTTGTGATAACTATAACACACACAAAAGACGCTGACAGCTCTATGCACCCTGCAAAGTAAAAGAGCAGTGAGCAGCAATTGCTGCTTATTTAGCCCTGGAATGAGCCCTCATACTATTATTCCAGGATTCCTAGAATAGATCGAGTAAGAAAACCTGTTTTTATTTACTGAAACTGACAGATTGACTACAAAATAGACTAGAAAGACAGCAAGCCATGTTTTGCTAACAATTCAGGTCTAGGAGGCTGGGAGTCAGGTACAATTAGGCACAGCCATTAATGTACACAAATCCTTTCATTCCTTTTCTATACCGCTTATCCTCATCAGGGTGGCGGGTATGCTGGAGCCTATCCCAGCTGGCTTTGGGCAGGAGGCGGGGTACACCCTGGACTGGTCGCCAGCCAATCGCAGGGCACATATAGACACACAAACATTCACACTCTAATGGACAATTTAGAGCGGCCAATGAAGCTAACATGCATGTTTTTGGAATGTGGGAGGAAAGCGGAGTACCCGGAGAAAACCCACACACGCACGGGGAGAACATGCAAACTCCACACAGAGATGCCCAACGGAGATTCAAACCCTGAACCTCCTGACTGTGAGGCCAACAAGCTACCCGCTCGACCACCGTGCGGCCCAATGTACACAAAGAAAGTGTCAAATTCACAACAAGAATAACATTTGCTAATATCGTATTGTGAGGACTATAATATGTTTTATGTGACAGCCTCAGCCATCAGCATGCTCTTTGCACACTGCACTGAGCTGAAGATGACAATGTTTTTTAGCAAGCAATTTGGCATGAAAACCCGTATTATCCAAGATTTGTAGTGACGCTGCAATCAGAGATGACCCTTTGGGTTTATTGTTGCACACTACAGCAGATACCATACTAGCCGCCTAGCTAGCGCATCAGAACAAGCCAGATAGGAATTAGCACTGCATTAGCCGCCATGAGCACTAGGCTGGTTCCTAAATGTAGATTGACTTACTTCCCCCTGTTGCCAACTTTTCAGTAAGAAAAGCAGCTATTGGCTGTCCCAGAAGTTGCTAGATGATGTCATCTAAATTGCATATAGTTTGCATATGATGTAAAATGTCATAGGAAAAATCATAAAGACGTAGCAGAGACATAAAAAACGGAGTAACATGAACTTCATTTTTTGTTTCGTTCATTTGCACTTTCCATGCATAGAGCTCCTCATCATGCTCTGGGTGCCACAGAAACTGTACACTGCTGGCTTGGGTGGACCTGTCAACAGCACCGGCTGCTGCTCGGTGAGAATGCAAAATGTGGAACAATTCATGCTTTCACAATACCAGACAACTCCCCAACAGCACCAGAAAAGGTAGCCAAAATTTGTAGCTTTTGAGAAAATGTCACCAGATGTAGCAACAAAATCGTAAAACTGGCAACACGGTTACTTCCACCTTGGCACTTGTGTGTTTGACCTTTTATTTGCATCTCGGGGCAGTAATGTTAGTCTGTGTTCTGGTATCATGAGCACTTTAGGTTCCTGTGTAGCAGAAGTGAACAATGGCGACTGAAGCAACATCTCTTGTTGCTGATATGGAGATCAGCGCATAATAACTTGACAGGTTTCACTTGACGGGTAATCACTTGACAGGTAATCACTTGACAGGTAATAACTTGACAGTTAATAACTTGACAGGTAATAACTTGACAGGTAATAACTTGACAGGTAATCGCTTGACAGGTAATAACATGACAGGTTTCACTTGACAGGTAATACTTGACAGGTAATACTTGACAGGTAATGACTTGACAGGTAATACTTGACAGATAATTACTTGACAGGTAATACTTGACAGGTAATCACTTGACAGGTAATACTTGACAGGTAATAACTTGACAGGTTTCACTTGACAGGTAATACTTGACAGGTAATAACTTGACAGGTAATCACTTGACAGGTAATACTTGACAGGTAATACTTGACAGGTTTCACTTGACAGGTAATCACTTGACAGGTAATCACTTGACAGGTAATAACTTGACAAGTAATAACTTGACAAGTAATAACTTGACAAGTAATAACTTGACAGGTTTCACTTGACAGGTATTCACTTGACAGGTAATACTTGACAGGTAATAACTTGACAGGTAATCACTTGACAGGTAATCACTTGACAGGTTTCACTTGACAGGTAATCACTTGACAGGTAATCACTTGACAGGTAATACTTGACAGGTAATACTTGACTTTTCTAACATTCTGTTCCAAACAAGTAATACAGTATCTATGACTATTGCTAATAATGTATTGATATCGGTATCGGTCAATATTCAAGGCTGCAATATCTGAATGTCGGAAGAGAACCAGTAGCAGGACATCCCTGGTTTGAACTGTCCTAAAACTGGTTTTTGCTAAGCTTTCAGTTTACTTGCATAGTTCCCTACTGTTACGTATGGTAAATGTAAAGTCAGTGTTGGGAATGCTTTCCAGTAGGGGTAGTCTAATCCAATGAATTAGTATTTTACCATAAGAAAAACTGCCCCATGTATTTCTCTATGCATCTGGTGTATACTTGTATCCACCAAGTAGTGGAGGGTTAGGGATAAAGGAAGTGTTGAATGAAGCAATAACGTTCACTGACATGGAACTTTCTGTGACTTCTTCTAGGTGAATTTCATTAAACCTATTTGAAATTTGGCGGCAGAATCTTGTCATGTCACTTGCCACTCCCGTGTGTGTTGTTGTTTTGCAACACTGTATTTTTCCTGAGTGGTACGGTATGGCCTTAATTTCTTTCCAACACGCATACAGGTTACATTGTAATACTTTGTTACAATTCATAACTGTAACATAATTCATAATTCTTATTCCATCTTACCCCTCTTCAATTGCACATTTACACACTTGTTCACTTCCTGTAGTCAAGATGTACGCTTCACCAAGCTTGAAACAACAATAAGAACAATGCGCTGCAGTAGAGTTAGGGTTTGTAGATCAACACAGTATAAAATTTAACGATCCACTTCCAGATCTTTCCGTCTGGTATTGCATGTGGACCTACGGGTTCCTAGTTTCAGTACTCCTTGTTGAGTAGTCCCTTGCAATGTGGTAGTGATGTCGATGAACAAACCTAATCCTTCCAACGCCATTGTTTTTTGTGGGTTGTATCTTCCCCTTTCCTTGTTGCGATAAAGTGATTTTTATTGTTTGTCCCTTGATATCTTTGACAACAAACACCCTGGTCCTCCATTAAGTTTGATGTAGTACAGTAATATTTCCCTTCAAGGCGCCATATTGTATCAAATTGTTCTTCTTCACCAGAATATCTGGCCCCTCCTGATTGTAGATGTAAATTCTGAGGGACGGGTATCATTTTGCTTTTTCGATCGCAGTGCAGACAAACAAACACTCATAGCGATTCATGCCGCACTTGTAACTCGTTTATTTGAAATAATCTGTACCCGAGTTTAAGTTGAAGGTCTCAGCAGGCTGTTCTGATCTTGTGTTGCCGAGGTGCACTCGGGAAACCTGCGAAATAGTTTAAAACTCCATTAGCGACAGCAGAGCTCTTGCCGTGAGCATCCCTTCCGGTCAGCAAGTAGAAGTAACGTGACGGTGCTTCACTCTTGATGAGACTAAAAGTCCACCATAACAGAATTTTGCTGGTCATATACATCTCAAAAAGAGTCTCTCTACTGCAGGTATGTTTCTAACCCGGAACTTTGGCTTACCGCTGAGTTGCCAAATGAGTCTATAATTTTTCCGCCAACACAATCTCCCAACAACAGAGAGCTGTAGTTCTCTTGTTGCCATGGTGAACTCAGCAGGTTGTAGCCGCAGGTGTGTGTTAGGAGAGCTTTTGGCTTTCTGCGCGTGTCTACGTGTATGTGATACTGGGGGCGAAGACGGCGATTAAAATGGGTAGGTTTCAGCTCCAGTTATGCTCCTCTTGAATGCAACTGTTTCTCAGACTTGTGCTCATGCATGAAGAGTTTTTAGTGTGTGTGTGTGTGTGAGACAGAAAGCGAGAGAGACCAAGGGCAGCTTAGCTATAAACAGGTCAGAAGTCTGCATCGTAATGAGTTGTTAGGGAGCAAACTCAGCGTACACACATCTATTTTTTTCTTCTCTCTCTATCTCCCTCCCCCTTTCCTGTCATGTCTTCTCTGTCCCCTTTTCCTTTGCTTTTATGGTTTCTGTCTCGGAGGTTAGTCCTTTTTTTTAACAGACTCGCTCTCTCTCTCTCTCTCTCACACACACACGCACACACAGAGATTTATAGAGTGCACTGCAGACAACATTGTCCATTCTACCTCGGTGGGCATGCAAATGCATGCATACCTTTGTCAACACACACCTTCCCCCTTGGATACAGACAATTACAAGTAGCAATTTTCTGTCACATTGGAATTATTTATATTTATTGAATCTGAGCGGTCCTCTGCAATATGTTTTATTTAGCCCCTTTCTGGAACCAGTTCAGACTGATCTACGCTCCTGTCTACGCTATAGGTCTCTGTGTTTTTACTACATACTTTCGGATGCTATCCAGGTTTGCTTCAGCAGTCATGGTGATGGGGGAGTACAGTGGGAAAAAAGTGGGGGTGGGAATGGGAATGAGACTGAAGAGGAGTGAAGGGGGGGACAAAGATGGAGCAAGGCAGAGAGATGTTGATGTTGCCACAGGGAAGAAACAAGCTTTGTGTGTGTGTGTAAGTGTGTGTGTAAGTGTGTGCGCGCTGTGGGAGTGTTAAGTTGTGAAGCCAAGTGGAATTAAATGATCTTGACAAAGCCTGGAAATGTTGCTGATCAGCAGTGGTTTGAGCCAACAGCTCTAATGTTGATAAATGTGTATTCCTATATGGTAATGCGTTAGCAATGCATGTTATTTTCAATATAACACATTAGTTATCAAAGAAATATGTTTAGGCCTCTGCAGTCCACAGTAGACTATTGTCCATGTAGACTGGTGTTCAAAATAATAGCAGTACAATGTGACCTACCAGATTAATCACTGTTATTATATTTATATCATAACATTTTTATTGCTTCATGGCAAACAAGTGACCAGTAGGTGCAGTAGATTCTCAGAAAACAAACAAGACCCAGAATTCATAATATACATGCTCTTCAGGCTGTGCAATTGGGTAATTCGTTGAAAGGGGGGTGTTCAAAAAATATTCAGTTAGTGATCAGTGATCAATTTTGTGGAAAAACAAAACAAGTGTGAATCAGGTGAATCCTATTTAAGGATAGAACCAGCACTTGAACATGCATTACTCTCTGAAAGCCTAGCCGGAGGAAAATGGGTTGTTCAAGACATTGTTCAGAAGAACAGGGCATTTTGAAGAAAAAGTTGATTAGAGAGCGGAAAACTTATGAAAAGGTGCAAACATTTTTGGGTGTTCACCTAAAATGTTCTCCATTGCCCCAAAATGGAGAGCAACACCAGAGACATGTTGCAGAAAACATTAGACACTATCAAAATGGAACAAAGAATAACCAGAATGTCAAAGGCTCAGCCAATGAGGAGCTCCAGGATGATCAAAGACAGTCTGAAGTTACCTCAAAGTACTGTGACAGTTAGAGTCTGCGTGAAGCAGATCTATTTGCAAGAATCCCCTGCAAAGTCCTTATGTTAAAAAAAGGCATGTATAGAAGAGGTTACAATTTGCCAAATAACACATCAACTGACCTAAAGAGAAATGGAGGAACATTTTGTGGGCTGAGGAGAATAAAATTGTTCTTTTTGGGTCCAAGGGCTGCAGACAGTTCTTGAGACGACCCCCAAACTCTGAATTCAAGCCACAGTACACAGTGAAGACAGTGAAGCATGATTCTCTTACCATAGTGTTGGGCTTCCTGTATTTATACCAGGGATCATGGATCAGTTTGCATGTCCGAATACTTGAAGAGGTCATGTTGCCTTATTCTGAAGAGGACATGCCCTTGAAATGGCTGTTTCAACAAGAGAATGAACACAAGTACACTTGTAAATGAGCAAAATCTTGTTATGTTGTTATGTTATGGAGTGGCAAGCCCGATCCGCGAACCTTAATCCAATCGAAAAATTGTGGGGTGACATCAAAAACGCAGTTTCTGAAGCAAAACCAAGAAATGCTAATGAATTGTGGAATGTTGTTAAACATCCTTGAAGTGGAATTACAGATAAAAGATGCCACATGTTGGTTGACTCATTACCACACAGATGTGAAGCAGTTATAAAAAACTGTGGTGATAAAACGAAATATTTGTTTAGTGTTTGTACAAAGTAGTTTAGTGTTTGTAAAGTCACCGGCAGACACTGCTATTTTTTTTAACACACCCCAGACACACTAATTGCCAATTGCACAGCCTAAAGAGCGTGCATATCAAGAATGCTGGGTGTTTTTTTCTGAGAATCTGCACCTACTGGGAACTTGTTTGCCATGTAGCAATAAAAATATACTAAACAGTGATTAATTTGTTTGGTCGAATTGCACTGCAGGCCGCACGGTGGTGGAGTGGTTAGCATGTTGGCCACACAGTTAGGATGTTTGGATGACCTGGGTTGGAATCTCCGTTGGGCATCTCTGTGTGGAGTTTGCATGTTCTCCCCGTGCGTGTGTGGGTTTTCTCCGGGTACTCCGGTTTCCTCCCACATTCCAAAAACATGCATGTTAGGTTAATTGGTGACTCTAAATTGTCCATCGGTATGAATGTTAGTGTGACTGGTTGTTTGTCTGCCCTGCGACTGACTGGCAACCAGTGCCAGGTCTACTCCGCCTCCCGCTCGAAGTTAGCTGGGACCCTAATGAGGATAAGCGGCATAGAAAATGGATGGATGTAATTGGACTGCTATTATTTTGAACACTAGTGTATGCTTACTTTTGTGTTTTTCCTTTATCTTTTACCTTAAAAATGTTTTCTTTCCAGTACAACCTCACATTAGTGACTGTACAGTTATTTTTTTTTTTTACATAGGGTATTTGCACATTAATCCTAAAATCTCTCCAAAAAACTAATATTGAAGTAGTGAAAATGATATTTTTTACTGTGAAAATGTCTTATATGTTTACTGAACTGTTATCACTTAGAATCTGTATGAAAAATGTAGGATTCAAGTTTTCATGTAAAAATTCAGCAAACAACAAAGTGAAATAGAGTGGATCACCACACATTTGCCATTTATCATTAACAGCCCCACAAATGGCCAGATTTTTGGTTAAAAACAATAATATATATTTTTCTGGACCAACACCAGCAGATGACGTGGCATCCCAAACCATCACTGACTGTGGAAACTTTACACTGGACATCAAGCAACGTGGATATTGTGCCTCTCCTCTACTCCTCCAGACTCTAGGACCTTGATTTCCAAAGGAAATACAAAATTGACTTTCATCAGAGAGCATAACTTTGGCTCAGGTGAGATGGTTCTGATACTATTTTTGTTTGAAAGTGGCTTGACACAAGGAATATAATAGCTGATATGTTTTGCATATCTCTGTGCGTGGTGGCTCTTGAAGCACTGACTCCAGCTGCAGTCCACTCTTTGTGAATCTCCCTCACATTTTTGAACGGGATTTGTTTCACAATCCTGTCCAAGGTGTAGTGATTGCTATTGCTTGTACATTTATTTTCAACCACACCTTTTCCTTCCCTGCGACTTTGTTAATATGCTTGGACACAGAGCTCTGTGAACACCAACTTCTTTACTGTAGCATTGACCCTTTGTGTTTTGGCCTCCTTATGCAAGATGTCAGTGATCGTCGTTTGGGCAAGTCAGCATTCTTCCCCATGATGAGACATTAGGTGTCTTCAATAAAATTTTGACAATATTCACATTTTCTGAAATACTGACTTTGGGGTTTTCATTGGCATATTTAAGCATTTTTGGAATGTGGGAGGAAACAGGAGTACCCGGAGAAAACCCACGCACACACGGGGAGAACATGCAAACTCCACACAGAGATGCCCAACAGGGACTGGACCACCATGCGGCCCAGTTATAACTATCAAATTGAAAATAAATGAACACTTGGAATGTATCATTTTGGGTGTATATATTAGTATATATTAGTATATACTAGTTTGGTATTAGTATATACTAGTATATACTACTATATACTAATATATAGTATATATTAGTTTGAATATTTGAACAGAATTACTGAAATACATAAACTTTTTCATGATATTCAACTTTATAGAGCAGCACTTGAACGTATCTCAAACTCACAAACACGTCTGTAGTCGAATTGGCAATCAAACAACACTTCCTCACTTTCAATAGACAGACCACAAGATGCATTAACGTACCCTGTGGCAGACATAGTGTGACATGGTGATTAATCATGATTAATTAATTAGAAAACCGATTGAACTGATTAAAAGTTTTATTTGACAGCCCTTGTTTTAACACGTTCTATAAGTGTTATATGTTTTTTGGGGGGGTTGTTATAGTCAATTGTTGATGTGGTTTCTTTTAACACCATTGTAGTCAATATGAAGTCATCTTTAATATTTGTCCAGTTCCTTGATGTTTACAACAAATATTTGGGCTTCTTTTGGTTTAGTTTGAAAATTTTGCAGTTGATGTTCCAAGTGTCTTGAATTTCCTCTGCTTCCTTAAGTCACGTGCTTTCTTGGCAATGTCGTTGTTGCCTATTGCCTTGAGGCATTATGCATACACATGCCATGCAAGCCATTTAGTGGGGCTTGCCCCAGTGTAGAGCCTACACCGTTGCCTCATGTCTCATACGTCTTTTTTTTATTTTTTAACACAAAATAAGATAGACAAGAATACTAGTGTAAACAAGTTGTATCCGAAATTACTAATGAAATTCTCAATCAAATCAGTGAAATAAATAAACCCAAAATAAAAGGAACAATGAGCCTGGTGTAAACAAGTTGTATAACTTTCCTCGGGTACATCCCTTCTTTAGTAGTCAATTTGTATGGAACATATTTTCTGTACAAAACTACTAATAAAACAATCAATCAACAAATACATAAACAAATTAAGAACCAATAAGTATTCAAATCAGCAATAAATTTTCGTTTTCAGTTACATTTTACAGTTCTTTAACCTTCAGTGGTCAATGTTTTTTTCTGAAAATGACTTCTTTTGCCATTGCTCAATAGACCCCAATGATGCACAATAACAATGGATTTCGTTTTCCCTCGCCCGGACGCGGGTCACCGGGGTCCCCCCCGGGGGGCCAGGTCTGGAGGTGGGGCACGATGGCGAGCGTCTGGTGTCCGGGCCTGCACCCATGGGACCTGGTCGGGCACAGCCCGAAAAGGTAACATGGGTCCCCCCTCCCATTAGCTCACCACTCATGGCAGGGGCCAAAGGGGTCGGGTGCAAAGAGAGCTGGGTGGCGGCCGGAGGCAAAGGCCTTGGCGGTCCGATCCTTGGCTACAGAAGCTAGTTGTCGGTACGTGGAATGTCACCTCTCTGGCGGGGAGCCTGAGCTGGTGCGTGAGGTGGATAAATTCCAGCTAGACACAGTCGGACTCACCTCAACACACAGCAAGGGCTCTGGATCAGTCCTCTAGAGAGGGGCAGGACTTCATTCCACTCTGGGGTTGCCGGCAATGAGAGGCGATGGGCAGGAGTGTAAATTCTTGTTGCGCCCCGGCTCCAAGCCTGCACGTTGGAGTTTAACCCAGTAAACGAGAGGGTAGTTTCCCTACGCCTTCGGGTGGGGGGACGGGTCCTGACTGTTATTTGTGCTTATGTGCCTAAAAGCAGTTCAGAATACCCGCCCTTTTTGTAGTCCTTAGAGGAAGCATTAGAGAGTGCTCCCTCGGGTGATTTCCTTGTTCTGCTAGGTGACTTCAACCCTCATGTTGGCAACGACAGTGAGACCTGGAGAGGTGTGATTGGGAGGAATGGCCCCCCTGATCTTGGGCCGAGCGGTGTGTTTTTATTGGACTATTTGCTCGTCACGGATTGTCTATAACAAACACCATGTTCAAGCATAAGGGTGTCCACATGTGCACTTGGCAATAGGACACCCTGGGCCGCAGATCGATGATTGACTTTGTGGTTGTGTCGTTGGACTTGCGGCCACATGTTTTGGTCACTCAGGTGAAGAGAGGGGCGGAGCAGTCAACTGATCACCACCTGGTGGTGAGTTGGTTCCGATGGTGGGGGAGGATGCCGGTCAGACCTGGCAGACCCAAACGCATTGTGAGGGTCTGCTGGGAACGTCTGGCAGAGTCACCTGTCAGAAGGAGTTTCAACTCATTTTGAGTCCTATCAGGCCGTTTTGGCCCATGAGACTCTGGAGGCAGCTGATATGTACCGGAAGGCCTAGCGGTCTGCAGATCTGGCAGTCGATGAGGCAAAAACCCGGACATGGGAGGAGTTCCAAGAGACCATGGAAAACGAGTTCCGGATGGCTTCAAAGAGATTCTGGACCACCATCCGCCCACTCAGGAGGGGGAAGCATTGTACAGTCAACACCGTGTTTGGTGGGGACGGTATGCTGCTAAACTCGACGCGAGATTTTGTGGACTAGTGGAGGGAATACTTTGAAGACCTCCTCAATCCCACCGACATGCCTTCCAACATGGATGCAGCTCCTGGGGACTCTGAGTCGGGTTCGCCTATCTCTGGGGCCGAGGTCACCGGGGTGGTCAAAAAGCTCCTTGGTGGGAAGGCCCCGGGGGTGGATGAGATCCGCTCGGAGTTCCTTAAATCCCTGGATGCTGTGGGCGTGTCTTGGTTGACACGACTCTGCAGCATTGCGTGGACATTGGGGGTCGGTGCCCCTGGACTGGCAGACCGGGGTGGTGGTCCCGCTTTTCAAGATGGGGGACTGGAGGGTGTGTTCCAACTATCGTGGGATCACACTCCTCAGCCTTCCCGGTAAGGTGTATTCAGGGGTTCTGGAGAGGAGGATCCGCCGGATAGTTGAATCTCGGATTCAGGAAGAGCAGTGTGGTTTTTGTCCTGGTTGTGGAACTGTGGACCAACTCTATACTCTCAGTAGGGTCCTTGAGGGTGCATGGGAGTTTGCCCAACCAGCCTACATGTGTTTTGTGGACTTAGAGAAGGCATTCGACTGTGTTCCTCGGGGAATACTGTGGGGAGCGCTCCGGGAATATGGGGAATCGGGTTGGGGTTAGGTTTAGGGTATCACCTAATCCAGGCGGTTCGTTCCCTGTATGACCGGTGTCAGAGTTTGGTTCGCATTGCCGGCAATAAGTCGGACCCATTTCCAGTGAGGCTTGGACTCCGCCAGGGCTGCTCTTTGTCACCGATTCTGTTCACTACTTTCATGGACAGAGTTTCTAGGCTAGCCAGGGCATTGAGGTGTTTCAGTTTGGTGGCCGCAGAATTTGATTTCTGCTTTTTGCAGATGATGTGGTCCTGTTGGCTTCATCGAGCAGTGACCTTCAACTCTCACTAGACCGGTTCGCAGCTGAGTGTGAAGCGGCTGGGATGAGAATCAGCACATCCAAGTCCGAGTCCATGGTTCTCGCCCGGTAAAGGGTGGAGTGCCATCTCCGGGTCGGGGATGAGGTCCTGCCTTAAGTGGAGGACTTGTTTTTTTTTTCTTTTTTTGCCCGACCTGACATGAAAAGGGACGGGTGGGGGGTGGGGTAGGGGATATAAGAAAGGGTGCAGAAGAACCTCACAAACATATTTCAACCATATTATAAACAACCATGATAATCACAATTTCAGCAACAACCACAACAGTCACAGAGCAAAATGAGCAAAAATACAGGGGAAAAAAAAA
>QODF01000104.1:1422481-1460471 GCA_024372805.1 Oostethus manadensis
GGTCGATCTACGTTCCTACCCTCACCTATGGTCATGAGCTTTGGGTAGTGACCGAAAGGACAAGATCGCGGGTACAAGCGGCCTAAATGAGTTTTCTCCGCAGGGTGGCTGGGCTCTCCCTTAGAGATAGGGTGAGAAGCTCTGTCATCCGGGAGGAGCTCAGAGTAGAGCCGCTGCTCCTCCGCATTGAGAGGAGCCAGATGAGATGGCTCGGGCATCTGGTTAGGATGCCTCCCGGACGCCTCCCTGGGAAGGTGTTTAGGGCACGTCCAACCGGTAGGAGGCCTCGGGGAAGATCCAGGACACGTTGGAGAGACTACATCTCTAAGCTGGCCTGGGAACGCCTCGGCATCCGCCGGGAAGAGATGGAAGAAGTGGCCGGGGAGAGGGACCTCTGGGCTTCCCTGCTTAGGTTGCTGCCCCCGCGACCTGACCTCGGATAAGCGAAAGAAAATGGATGGATGGATATTACAAATATAGGTCTCTAAATACAAGTGTCTGTATTAGTGGGGAAAAAATGCTTACCTTACCGGTGGCCACCGTGTGTCTTCGGTGCTCTGATAGTATTTGTTTTGCCTTCTTCTGACATCATTGAACCGTTTTTTACACTGTACAACAGTTCTTAGTACATCAGGGCAATCTTGATGTACGATACTTGTAATCTCCTCCCAGGCCAATTTTTGCATCATTAGTCCGTGGAGGTCTGCTCGCAGGACCATATGTTTGGCCACTGCGAGCTTGGACCTCCTGGACCAAAACGTCACTTTCTGTATGGAAGATGTTTGTACGTCTTCTGCTGTCTTCATCCATATTCAGCGAAACTTTTAATGCACTTCGCTAGCGGCACATTTAAAGGTGAATTGTGAAGATTTTCACGCCTTCTCTCCTCTCTCTTTGCCACTTGCACTGGTAGGAGGGTGTACTTACGCAAAGCTGTGCGTGGCACGAAATTGCAAAATGCGCCTAAAACACTCCCATTGGCAAGATTGGTCTACGCAATTAAGACCCTTGGAGTTACTAATAGAATTTAGACTTGGACATGAAAGACATGAAGTGTTTTTTTACACGTATTCACTGTTGCTAAATACCTTCATGATTGAAAGTCAGTGTCAAATTCGTTCTATAATGTGTTTCGGTTTCCGTCTTTATCATGTCTGTTTGCAGCCAATCAGAGACAGATGTTTTGGTGCCGAGCAACGCTTTGTGGGTTTGTTTGAGCTCCTTTGTAGAAATTTGCCTGCTGTGGATAAAAAAAGAATGGCTTAACGAAAAGGACATTGCAAATGGACAGCAAACAATGAGCTGAAACTCATTATGAAGCTCATTATTGCCGACAAGAGCTGCAATGTTACCCGTTATGTCCATTCACTTTGAGCAGGGCTTTAATTTTAACTTTAATTATTTTACTCTCCCATCGGCTGCCTTGCTATGCTGAAGTCGTGTTGATTGTATCTTTAATTTGGTCCATTGTAACATTTATTTTTTAACTAACACTAGTGACAAAAACATTTTTAATGACTGCAACCAAATGTTCAGTTCACCTAATAATGTTACAATGTAATGTTTCGATTTGTTATGCAAATTATACTGTGAAATAACTGAATGTGTTAGTGACGGTTGACGTTTAAAATTCCTCTAATGTTGTACAGTAATTTAAGTCTCCAGTGCCTTGCTCAATGTTCACTGCACAGTGTTCCCGTGTTTAATTTTCCTGTAAGAGGACTGAATCTTTGCATAGTTCATTCCTAGCCTCCCTGTGCAATTTAACCCCACCTGAATGGTCTGAACAACTACTCTTGCTGCGATAATGTATTTAAGGTTATAGATAAGATTAAGAAGCTCATGAGCATTCATATATTTTTTGATAATAAAATAAGTTTAAACTTAAAGGAGACCTTTTATGCGACTTTCATTGCGGACCAATACAATTCAAAGTGTCTTAATAACATGTTTCGGTCAAACTACCCCAAGGAGCAAGAATTCAACCAAACAACCCTGTTCAGAGCAGCCCGTTTTTGTGTGGCTGGGGGGCTGGGGTGGTGTTGGGGGTGGATATGGGGGTATTCCTGTCTAATGCAAATGAGTCACTGCTTACTCCGCCTCGCTCTACTGCAGTAGCAGACGTGATGTGCCTTTTAGATGGTTTCTTTTAATGACGGCAGCCGATGTAACATCTGAACAATTCTTTGAACCGTACATTGAAGTTGAGATTGCAACATCTCCTCGAAGGGAATCCAGATCTTTTTCAGGTACGTTCAGGTATGCAACGCTATTCAACTGATGACCGGCAGGCCCAATCTGCTCCATAAATGATATCATTGGACTAGCCTGTGAGTACAGTTGAAAACATTTTTGCAGCAGATTCCTTAAACCAGTATCTCAATGAATTGGAATGTGTTTGAAAACTAATTTATTTCAGTAGTTCAATTTAAGCAAAGAAGGAGAGGAGGAAGGTGTGTCCACAGGAGGACAGAGAAGAGGAATCCTAAGAGTCTAGAACTAAGAGTTGGGACTTTGAATGTTGGAACTATGACAGGAAAAGGTAGAGAATTAGTTGACATGATGCAGAGGAAGAAGGTAGACATATTGTGTGTCCAGGAGACCAGGTGGAACGGTAGCAAAGCTAGAAGCTTAGGAGCAGGGTTCAAGCTGTTCTATCATGGTGTAGATAGGAAGAGAAATGGAGTAGGGGGGATTTTGAAGGAGGAGTTTGCTAGCAACGTCCTGGAGGTAAAAAGAGTGTCAGATAGAGGGATGAGCCTGAAGCTAGAAATCGAAAGTGTGATGTTCAATGTTGTTAGTGGGTATGCTCCACAGGTAGGATGTCTGCCAGTCCAGGCGGACCGACCCCGACGTCCACGCAATGTTGCAGAGTCGTGTCAACCAAGACACGGCCACAGCATGCCACCAAGGAGCTTTTTGACCACCTTGGTGACCTCGGCCCCAGAGATAGGCGGACCCGACTCAGAGTCCCCGGGCACTGCTTCCATGTTGGAAGGCGTGTCGGTGGGATTGAGGAGGTCTTCAAAGTATTCCCTCCACCAGTCCACAACATCTCGGGTCGAGTTTAGCAACAGCATACACGGTGTTGAATGTACACTGCTTCCCCCTCCTGAGACGGCGGATGGTGGTCCAGAATCTCTATGAAGCCATTCGGAAGTCGTTTTCCATGGCCTCTCCGAACTCCTTCCATGTCCGGGTTTTTGCCTCAGCGACCGCCAGAGCTGCAGACCGCTTGGCCTTCCGGTACCTGTCAGTTGCCTCCATGTCCCATGGGCCAAGACAGCCTGATAGGACTCTTTCTTCAGCTTGACGGCATCCTTTACCACTGGTGTCCACCAACGGGTTCTGGGATTACCGCCACGACAGGCACCGACCACTTTACGGCCACAGCTCCGATCGGCAGCATCGACAATGGAGGCACGAAACATCGCCCAGTCGGATTAAATGTCCGCTGCCTTCCTCGGAACATGGTCAAAGCTCTCCCGTAGTTGAAACTCCTTCTGACAGGGGACTCTGCCAGACGTTCCCAGCAGACCCTCACAATGCATTTGGGTCTGCCAGGTCTGACCGGCTACCTCCCCCACCATCGGAACCAACTGACCACCAGGTGGTGATCAGTTGACAGCTCCGCCCCTCTCCTCACCCGAGTGTCCAAAACATGTGGCCGCAAGTCCGGTGACACAACCACAAAGTCAATCATCGAACTGCAGCCCAGGGTGTCCTTGTGCCAAGTGCACATGTGGACACCCTTATGCTTGAACATGGTGTTTGTTATAGACAATCCCTGATGAGCACAGAAGTCCAAAAACAAGACACCACTCGGGTTAAGATCAGGGGAGGCGTTTCTTCCAATCACACCTCTCCAGGTCTCATTGTCGTTGCCAACATGTGCGTTGAAGTCACCCAGCAGAACATGGGAATCCCTCGAGGGAGCACTCTCAAGTACTTTCTTTAAGGACTCCAAAAAGGGGGGGTATTCTGAACTGCTGTTTGGCGCATAAGCGCAAACAACAGTCAGGACCCGTCCTCCCACGGCGTAGGAAGCCGTAGGAAAACTATCCTCTCGTTTACTGGGTTAAACTCGAATGCGTAGGCTTGGAGCCGAGGGGGTTAAAAGAATTGCCACCCTTGCCCGTCGCCTCTCGTTGCCGGCGACACCAGAGTGGAATGAAGTCCAGCCATTTTCGCGAGGACTGGTTCAAGAGCCCTTGCTGTGCGTTGAGGTGAGTCCAGACGCTCGTCATGGTGCCCCGCCTCCGGGCCTGGCTCCAGAGGGGGTTCCCCGGTGACCCGCGTCCGGGCGAGGGAAAACTAAGTCCATTGTTTTTGTGCATCATTGGGGTCTATTGAGCCACTCTTTGTCTGGTCCTTCCCCTAGGACCTGTTTGTCATGGGTGACCTTACCAGGGGCATGACAGCCCCCGACAACTTAGCTCCTAGGATCATTGGGACACGCAAACCCCTCCACCATGAGAAGGTGGTGACTCAGGGAGGAGCTGAAAAGCTGTCCAAACTGGACATGCACAGTGTAAATGTCTGTATGTCTGCCCTGTGATTGACTGGCGAACAGTCCAAGGTGTACCCCGCCTCTCGCCCAAAGCCAGCTGGGATAGGCTCCAGCATCCCCGCGACCCAAATGAGGATAAGCGGTATAGAAAATGAATGAATGTACCGTAGAATGTACGGTATGTACCAAAGAGCTTTGACTGCTAGAGAGATTTCATGAGCACCAGTCAAATTGTGTATGTCTTTGTGTTTTGCAACCAACAAGGAGTTAATTTTCTTTTCTAAATTACCCTTAGCTTTCAGGAACCTAATGATTTGTGCTTTCCACTTGAACCACTTAGAGGGGGAAAATTAGATACACAGCGATCTAGTCTATTTTAAGCACCGATCTGGAGACTCGCATTATGAAGCCAGCAGCCATGTGTGAAGGAATAAGCTACCACTGAGTGGCTCAAACAGGCTTCAGGCTGCACTTTTCAACAGCATCCTGGAGGTAGCACAGTCAGACATAGCATGTGAAGCAGCACACAAAGCAGAGACTGATAGAGACAGACATGATTACATGTTTGGAAGATACGAGATGGATACAGAAAGGAGGTGATGTTGGACAATGAATGGGCTTCAGAAAAAAAACCCAACACACTTGTGTGTGTTGGGGATAGAGGGTAGCAGCAATGATGGGCATGTAGGAGGAATGAAAAGCCTGTCTCTTTCCTTTAGCATCACACATGCTTCGTCTTCCTCTTTCTGCCTCATTTCTTCTCAGCTTGTTTTTTTCCATTTATCTCCTCACCTCTCTCCCCCTGTCCAAATCTTACTTTCCTCTCTTGGGTTTTCTTCACCTGCAACATACAGTAGTTAATTGTGATACAAGTTTACAAGTCTTTAAAAGTTTCTCATTTTCTCATCTAAAACATAATTTAGATGAGAACTTGATGATAATTTAGATAATAATTTAGATGATAATTGGTCGCTTGAGCGAGCAATCAAAAGGTAACTATGTCTGTGTACATATTACCCCTCTTGTCCACCACAAATAATTATTTTTTTAGGGCTGTCAAATAGTTTAATTTTTAAATCTGATTAATCACAATTTTCAAATTAATTAATCATGATTATTCAGCATTTGCTACTACAGAAATTTGGTAATTTTACTGTATAATATAAATACATCTGGATGTGATTGTGTGTATTTGTATTAATAACTCAAAATGAACTCCAAATTTAAATCAAGCTACCAGATACCACATGACTGAAAATCTACTTGCCTAACTTCTAACGATGTCCAATATTGAGTTTTTGCCGATATCTGATATGCCGATATTGTCCAAACACTTAATTTTTGATTCCGATATCAACCGATACCAACGTATGCAGCCGGTTTTCCCCCAAATCATTTTTAGATCACACCACCTACTTTAATTGTGATGCCCCACAAGAGACATTTCACAAATTATTATTGTCTACACAAAATAAGAACACTACATCAACTTCAGTTATGCAAAAGTGCCATTTTTGTCTCAAACAACAGCTCATCCTGAGAAAATACTGACAATGTCCATTACAACTAGGAAAAATCTGACTTCTTCACAAATTGTAAACCACATTGTACCTGTCCTGTACAACTTTGTGTAGCACTTAAGTCACCGAGCAGCAGAGGTAGGAGTAAGTCACTCATGTGCAAGTCACAAGTAAGGACCAAGTCTTAACCTTCAAGTTACAAGCAAGTCCGAGTCAATTTTGAGAACCCTGCGAGTCAAGTCGAATCACTGCTCTTTGTCAAGCAAGTCAATTTAAGATTTAAAGTCGTACATTTACAAGATAAAAGTGGTAATTTCAGTCGTACGTGTCCGAAGGAAACTTCAGGGGCTAGGAGAACTTCCTTCTGGCTTCAGACAAGCTTTTATTTATCCACCTTATTCCTAGCCCCCGTTTGCTCAGTGACACTTGTTTAATGATAAAGGTGTGGTGACACTTGAAGATTTCCATATAAAATATAATTTATATGTAAGCAAAAAAAGTCCAAAAAAATGTTGAAGGTCATTCCCCGGAATATTTTATCCACAGCACTTTTTGTATAAGCTAACGTTTACATCTGACCTTTTGGGTGACTCAAGTATTGCAAGCACTCTTTTTCAGAAAAAGAGTTCCTACCAACAGAACTCCTGAACCTGTCAATCAACGGGTTAGATATTATTGCCAGCAGACTAGCCAAATGTAAAATGACAAACTCCTTACCATATGTCATTTTCTTATATTTTCAACCCAAACTCAATTTCACAATTATTCTCCAAGGATCAAAAGGAAAAATCCGAATATTTTCCCTAAAAATTCCCATCCCTCCTAAGGCTAAGGAAATTCATTACAAAGTCCTCTTTGGAATCTACCCTTCCAAAGGATTTCTTAGACGCAGTTTTTCTTTTGAGGATAATGTTTCTCCTTATGTGATAGTGATATTGAATCAACTGAACATCTATTTTATGATTGTATATATTGTAAGGCCCTCTGGGAAGATGGTCATTTCTGGATTTCCTCCAAAATCCCAAACCTGTCTGAATTCATTCATTCATTATTGGAATGCTAGAAGGAGAACAAAAATATGTAAATGTTCTGAATGTAATTATTATTTAATTGTAATATTTAATTATTTAGTTTTTCAATAATTAATTATTATTTATTACAATATATTTATTTATAATTATTATTTTTTTTATTCTTTTTAATTTTTCTGCTCCTTTTATGTACGTTCCTTTGATCTGTTATCATGTAGCCTGGTCTGGCCTTAATCTTTGTTTGACTGTTTTCTCACATTATTTTGCTTATGTTGTGTGTGTATGTTTAAATGTGTGTGTTCTAATAAAAATAAAAATCCTAGCCCCCATGAGCCTTTTCGTAAATTATGGGCGAAACGTCGGGTAGACCGACATTTATTTACATTACAACTGTTGAGACGATCGCGCAATCACTCTTTTTTTTGGGCCGGATAACTTCATAGCTGTCATGTCTTAAACAATTCCGCTGCCTACTAAAATTGAAAAAGCATAGCAATAAGATTGGTCGGGTTTTGGTGAAAGATGTTGGGCACAATCTTTTGTATCTGAAAGCAGATGTTGAGGCAATAATGCAAATAATCCGCGCGACGGATAATTTAAAGGTAACTGAGCAGGTAGGTAGTTCACAACATAAATTTTATTTATGCTTGTTTCTGCCGTGGTAGTGCACAGTGCTGATCTACTGTAACGTTATCGCTTCACGTGCTTCACATGTTGCGAGAGCAGATGAGGAGGAACCTCTGGTTGCTATACCGGAAGTTCTACCCATATTGTGTTTTACGTCAGCGGTCTCAGGAATAAGGTGGATAACGGGACCACAAAACAGAGCAATTGGTCACAACCAGGTTAGCAGGGGTTAGCATCATCTCACTGCTACGCTCTAGTACTCCACCCCTCCACATACGGCTCTCTGGTTCATAGCAGTCTCAGGCAATGCCTGTAAAATGAAGTAACGACTTTGATTCCTGTTGTTACGTTTTTACTCTCATAATATGACAATGTTTTCTCGTAAATAAACAATTTTATTGTCGTCAATTTACCACTTCATTCTCGAAATCTTGATGATTTTTATGCTTCATTTAACAGGCATTCCCCGAGACGGCTATAAACACAGGGGACTTGTGTGACCATTGATCTGGGTCAAAGGTTAAATATAAACCATTTATAATATATAATGAAAAACATTCACAAAATCTTTGTCTTTTTTTCCTTTCGGCTTATCCATGTTGTGTTCTGTCAGATTGCGCCAAAGTGAGCGCACATGCGTAAAATAATGCCGACTTGTTAAAATACGGTCATACAGATATATTTTGGATATTTGAAAAATACATCAAAGCGTTAAACCAAAACAAACAACTTCAAGTCAATTAGCTCAAGTCCAAGTTAAGTCAAAAGTCATGAACATCAAGTCAAAGTCAGGTCGAGTCTTTTTGGAACATTTGTCAAGCAAGTCACATGTCCTAAAAATTGCAACTCGACTTAAGTCATGTGACTCCCTTCTCTGCTGAACAGTCAAGCTCGGCATGCTAACGCTTGAGTTAGTGTTGAAAGATGAAGTCTCGGTCCCCCTCTCGCTTGATAAGCACCTTTCAATGGTTACAAATTGCACTTTTGTTATCCACAGGTGGAACATTAAAACAATCCCAGACTACTGCAATTTTGTGTAGCAAGGAGCGCGGATGTTTTTAGCCACGACAGTGACGTTGTTGATTTGCCTCCAGGTGCGGTTTTATGAGGTCACCAATCACGCGCTGGTAAATGTCTCAGGGTCCCACAAGCGATACCAGTAGTATAACTGGGGATACCCAGGCATTGCATTATCGGACTTTCATTAGCGGGAAAAAACAATAACGATTCTGTCCGATATCACAAATTATGCCAATATCGAACCGATAATATCGTCCCACCGATATTATTAGACATCCATACTAACTTGCCCAAACACTAGGTTTGTGAACGATAAACCGATCCGGTTTCAGGAGTGAACAATTGAGATGCGCTGGTATAAGCCTCCTGTATTGATAATATAAATCTAAACTTAAGCTGTAAAGATTGAGCTCATTCGATTGTGGAGACATGCACATATCACAAGAGAAGCACTGGGTTCACCGTGCAGGATTGTTGCACGCGCTCCATGCCTTGGCATTGCAGAAGATGAGAATGGTAGTGGCTGTGCTAGCGAACTGATACCTTCAACCTTGACTTTCAAACACCGGGGGAATATTGGTTTCTTCTTTTGCCAATTTACAAATCCGGGAGAACACCAAGGCGTTCCCAGGCCAGCTGTGAGACATAGTCCCTCCAGCGTGTCCTAGGTCTTCCCCGGGGCCTTCTCCCAACTAGGCATGCCTGAAACACCTCACCAGAGAGGCATCTGGACTAGATGCCCGAGCCACTTCAACTGGCTCCTCTCGATGTGAAGGAGCAGCGGCTCTACTCTGAGCTCCTCCCGGATGGCCGAGCTCCTCACCCTATCTCTTAGGGTGAGGAAACTCATTTCCGCCGCTTGTATCCGCCGTCTCGTTCTTTCGGTCATGACCCATAACTCATGACCATAGGTGAGGGTGGGAACGTAGATCGTTTGGTAAACAGAGAACTTTGCCTTCCGGCTCAGCTCTCTCTTCACCACGAAGGGTCCGGTACACGACCGCATTACTGCAGATGCTGCACCGATCCGTCTGTCGATCTCACGCTCCAACCTTCCCTCACTCGTGAACAAGAACCCGAGATACTTGAACTCCTCCACCTGAGGCAAGACCTCACTCCCAACCCGGAGGGTACAGTCCACCCGTTTCCGACTGAGAACCATGGCCTCGGATTTGGAGGTGCTGAGTCTCATCCCAGAAGCTTCACACTCAGCTGCAAACCGCTCCAGTAAACGCTGAAGGTCACAGCCTGATGAGGCCATAAGGACCACATCGTCTGCAAATAGCAGAGACGAGATCCTAAGGTCACCAAGCTGGACTCCCTCAACACCTTGACTGCGCCTAGAAATTCTGTCCATGAAGATTATGAACAGAATCGGTGACAAAGGGCAGCCTTGGCGGAGGCCAACGTTCACCGGAAACAAGCTCGACTTACTGCTGGCAATGCGAACCAGGCTCCTGCTTCGATTGTACAAGGACCGAATGGCACGTAGAAGCGGACCATCAATCCCGTACTCCCGGAGCACCCCCCACAGGACACCACGAGGGACACGGTCGAATGCCTTTTCCAGGTCTACAAAGCACATGTAGACTGGTTGGGCAAACTCCCACATACCCTCGAGTACCCTTGCAAGGGTGTAGAGCTGGTCCAGTGTTCCGCGACCGGGACGAAAACCACATTGTAGCTCCTGTAACCGAGGTTCGACTAACGGTCAGACCTTCTTTCCAGCAACCTGGAGTAGACTTTCCCAGGGAGGCTGAGGAGTGTGATCCCCCTATAGTTGGACCACCACCTCGGTCTGCCAGTCCAGAGGTACTGTTCCCGACTTCCATGCAATGTTGTAGAGGTGAGTCAACCAACACAGTCCCCCAACATCCAGAGCCTTGAGGAATTCCGGGCGGACCTCATCTACCCCGGGAGCCTTGCCATTGGGGAGTGTTTTAACTACCCCAATTACCTCAGCCACGGTGATAGAACTGTCCACGTACGTATCATCAGACTCTGCTTTCTCTACGGAAGGCATGTCAGTGGGATTGAGAAGGGCCTCGAAGTATTCCTCCCACCGACCAACTATATCCTCAGTCGAGGTCAGCAAGCCCCCGCCCGCACTGTAAACAGTGTGAACTGGGGGCTGCTTCCCCTTTCTGAGGTGTCGGACGGTTTGTCAGAACCTCTTCGAGGCCGACCAAAAGTCGTGCTCTATAGCCTCACCGAACTTCTCCCACACCCGAGTTTTTGCCTCGACCATCGCTGAAGCCGCGTGCCGCTTGGCCTGCCGGTACCTGTCAGCTGCTTCGGGAGTCCCACTAGCCATCCGTGCTTGATAGGACTCCCTATTCAGCTTGACAGCAGCCCTAACCACCGGTGTCCACCATCGGGTTCGGGGCTTGCCACCACGACCGGCACCGACCACCTTGGGGCCGCAACTATGACTGGCTGCCTCAGCAACGGAGGCACGGAATACGGCCCATTCGGACTCAATATCCCGGTCCTCCCTCGAGATGCAGGCGAAGCTCTGCCGGGGATGAGAGTTGAAGACTCGACGAACGGGAGACTCTGCCAGACGTTCTCAGCACACCCTCACTACGCGTTTGGGTCTACCGGGTCTGTCCGGTATCTTTCCCCGCCATCTAATCCATCTCATCACCAGGTGAGGTGGTCAATTGACAGCTCTTTACAAGCGTGTCCAGAACATGCGGACGCAGGTCTGATGATATGACCACAAAGTCGATCATAGACCTGCGACCTAGGGTGTCCTGGTGCTAAGTGCACTTATGGACATCCTTATGTTCGAACATGGTGTTTGTTATGGACAAACTGTGATCCCCACAAAAGTCCAGCAACAACACACCACACGGGTTCAGGTCAGGGAGGCCGTTCCTCCCAACCATGCCCCTCCATGCCCCTCACACTGTCATTGCCCACATGGGCGTTGAAGTCTCCAGTAGAATTACACAGAGGCTCCAGTACTCCAACACAGAGGCACCAAGCCGGGGGGCTAACAATAAGCCCACACCAGCTCACCGCCTCTCCACTGCGGCATCTCCAGAGAAGAACAAAGTCCAGCCCCTCTCAAGGAATTTGGTTCCAGAGCCTAAACTGTGGGTTGAGGTGAGTCCGACTATATCTAGTTGGAACGTCTCCGCCTCTTCCACAAGCTCGGGCTCCTTCCCTACCAGAGAAGTGACATTCCATTGCCCAAGAACCAGATTTGGCTGCCGAAGACCAGGTCGCCTGGACGCCCGCCCTCGACTACTGCCCAAATCACAATGCACCGGACCCTTATGCTCGCCCCTGCAGGTGGTGTGTCTGCGGGGGAGAGTTCCCGTGTGGCTTCTTCGTGCTTGGCCCGGCCAGGCCCCACACGTGAAGGCCTGGCCACCAGGCGCTCGCCTGCGAGGCCCCTCCCCTAGGCCTGGCTTCAGGATGAAGCCCCGGTATCCCATGTCCGGGCGAGGTGCGGTCACTCCTCTTGTTTTTTTTCATAGGGGTCTTCTGAATCACTTTTAGTCTGGCCCGTCACCTAGAACCAGTTTGCCTTGGGAGACCCTACCAGGGGCATAAAGCCCCTGACAACATAGCTCCTAGGATCACTCGGGCATCCAAACCTCTCCACCACGATAAGGTGGTGATTCACGGAGGGGATTTTTAAGTTTTGTCAGATCAAAACACACTTGCTGCATAAGACTAAAAAATCGGATATTAGCTTCCGTTGCAGAAATGCACTATTTTCTATGTTAGCACTTCAAGCATCATGGGAACCGTACGTCTTATAGCCATTAATTAGCCACATCATTGTTTAAGCCCCAATGCTCAAAATGTGTGTAAAAATTTGAGGCTTGTAGTTCTTAAAGTAGCGTAAGTTTTGACGGGGTTAGGGTAATTTAAAAAAAAAGTGCGGTTCAAATTCAAGCCATTCAAACGGTGGTCGAGCGGTTAGCATGTTGGCCACACAGTCAGGAGATCACCAGGGTTTGGATCTCTGTTTGGCATCTCTGTGTGGAGTTGGCATGTTTTCCCCGTGTGTGCCTTTTCTCCGGTTACTCCGGTTTCCTCCCACATTCCAAAAACATGCATGTTAGGTTAATTGGTGACTCTAAATTGTCCATCGGTATGAATGTGAGTGTGAATGTTTTTTGTCTTCCCTGCGATCCCACCAGTCCAGGGTGTACCCCGCCTCTTGCCCGAAATCAGTTGGGATAGGCTCCAGCATACCCACAACCCTAATGAGGACAAGCGGCATAGAAAATGGATGGATGGATCAAATGGAAGAATTCCAACAGACTAGAATAAAAAAATATGTAGAATGATTACTTATCTGTTTGTCAGTGCTTGTGAAACTTTATCAAAATGTGATCATGCAAAATACACATTTTTGACCTGGAACTACTGTTAAATGAATTAACCAATTAATTATGATCAAGATTTCAAGTTAATTAAAATGATATTAATTATAAAAAGGTTTATATTTAGAGGGAGCCTGAGCTTGTGGGTGAGGTATAGAAGTTATGACTATTTATAGTGAGACTCAGCTCAACCCACAGTTTAGATTCTGGAACCAAACTCCATGAGAGGGGAGTTTATTTTACACTGGAGTTGCTCTTGGAAAGGCTTCAAGGTGATGGGGTCATTGCCTACACATTGGGGTCTTCCCTGGTGACCTTGAGGGGGATTTCTCTTCAGGTTGGGGAATAGGCTGACGGTGACATCCTATACATGACATCAGTTCAGACTGCTAAACTATCCTTGATCTATCCTTGGCCTAAGTAGGAAATGGTGAAAAGCTTAATTATGACCAAGTGACACTGTCATGGCATTGAATTAATTGCAACTGGACTGTGGCGCTTTTTCGTAGACGAAGCTGAGCAGACTTCATCAGTTCGTGCTGAATGTCTAGGTAGGACAAACACTGGTCAGACTAAAAAAAAACAACTCTGCCAAATTAGCCCTTTCAGGTTGAGGAAAGCATAATCGGTTGTGGTGGGAAGTAGCAATGTGTTTAGTCATCTGCGGTATGTTGAGGGCACGTGCCCCCCTTGACACTGAGACTCCCGATGTCCTGAGGTGAGTGGTAATGAGTTTAAAAGTAGACAAGCTTCCCTCACATGACACGAGCACCGCAACAGCAATCATGCAAAGTCTCAAAATTTCATGGAAAAGCTTTGTGTGCTTCAAGAAACAATCAAATCAAGCAAAGTAAATGGTCCTTCTAGTCCACTTTTTGGTCTCCTACCAGGAATTTACCTGGACGTGACGGAAAGGTCTGTGCAAACATTTAAGAAATTTGCACTCCTAGGGCTCGGATTTCACTCCTTGCAACATGTAACTTTTCTAAGCGTTATCTTAAGTTATTCTAAGTCCTTATCATCACAGTTTCTCACCGTGAAAGAAATAAATCTTGAAATTATTCTTGGATGTCTTTTATAGCGGGGTTGGACACCGGTTTTAGCGCAAGCCCAGAAAGTGGTACATGCGCAACAGCCGAGTAATAGACGTTCGTCGAGAACCTCTGAGTCAGTGGCGCTCGAGTCGTCCACAGGTACCCGTGAGTCAATGAAACTGGTGATGCACCTCAATCAGGAGAGTTGATTTGTGGAAAGGACCAGATCTGCTGCTTTTGCAAATACATTTTACAAATATAGTTAGAGCAGCAGCTGCACAGTTGAGGACATCGTACATGTTTGTTTTTTAATTTAGTTGGCAGTTGCGGGGGCGAGTAGGTGATCATGTTCACGGCGACGAAGTACCCGCGAGTGCTGACGTAGTAAAAATCTTGCAAGCCTCATGACTCGCAAACCTCCACTTCATTTTTATTGTCTTTGACTCTGTGCCTTCCCAAGTAAGCGACGAGAACCGTGTACCGTTTGTACATGTTGGTCCGTATGGTTCACTTATAATGTTGTTTTGAATGAAGTGGTGAAACTTGGATGGGTGTGTTGCTTTGAGACATTTATATGGGTGGTATCCATTATTTGTGCTTTTTCGCCATTCACTGGTGGCCCAGGATTGTGACCTACTGTTTAGACAATGGATGCGCCATCCACTATGCATCCCAACAAAGCGTGACAGCAACATGAGTATAAAGCATAAAAGCTTTGCCATTTAGATTTGCTTTCTTCTACCCTGGAGATAATGACTAATCAACTTGAAATTGTTTTAGCAAAAAAGGGAGGCAGGCAATTCGTTTTCCACCAGCATATGAACTGACACCTTTGTCGTTACCACAGCATGCAGCCATGAGCACAGCGCTGGTTTGAAAGCAATGCATCCGTCCTAATCACTTGCAAATTAGTGCAGACTTTTAGGGCTACTATTGAAATCATACATCAAATGTGCCTGCAGCATGACCCAGCCCCTTATAGACTCCACACTATGAGTCACAAGTGAGCAGGCGATGAAGAAGCCAATTGTCACATAGATGTGGAGCAAAGCAGATAAAAGGAGGCAATCCGGACAAAAAGCTTTGCATTGGTAGCACAGCGTCCGCTTAAGGCACGCTGGCTCGCTCCTCCCCCCCCTTCCAACCTTCCATCGGAACTTGATGTGCACCTCCACAAAAATCTACAACAAAGATGTAATCGATTCATTTCTTTTAGTACAGCATTTCTGCCATGTGGCTTCCTGTTTTTCCCTTCTGCAAAAGCTCCTAAATACCTGCACAGTGTTCCCTTGTTTATCACGGGCTATAGGTTCCCAAAGTAGCCCGCAATAAGTGAAATCAGCGAAGTAGCTAACTTTGTTATTTTACAATTATTATTATATGTTTTAACGCATTAAAACTGTAAAATAAGTGTCTCATTTTGGCTTGCGGCGTAATGGTGTCCTACTGCTGCATGACTTCTACTTTCCTTCTGCATGTTCATAAGTCCAACATTTTGGTTGGTTAGATGGTTAGCGTCTGCACAGGGAGGAGGAGGAGATTGACAATGGTCTACAGTCGCATAGCCAATCAGGACGCAGAACACAATGCGTGTTTTCTCTCTTAGCCAATCAGGAAACAGAAACAAGACATGGGTTTTCCTTTAGCCAATCAGGATGCAGAACACAATGCATGTTCATACCTGTAAAAAACAAAACAAAAAAAGCACAAAAAATTCCGCGAAATAGCGAGTCCGCCAAAGGTGAAACTGATGCTGAGAGGGATCACTGGAATTTAAAATTGAACACCTTCTATGGATTCAGACTGCTTTTGAAACTGGAGGGGCCTTGCCCCCTAGTGGGGGTTTGGCGTTACGACGGGGGCTACCGCGAATACTTTTCCAATTTATGACCATATTTTTTGGGCGGTGAAAATCATTTTATCTCCAAAAGGGGGGCACTGCAAAAAAGTTTGGGTACCACTGGATTAGCATAAGGAACCCTTGTGGGTGTTTTCACACTTGTACTTTTCTCTGGTCTGGATTAATTTGATAGAAAGGTTTAAAACAACGTTTTTTGCTGCCCCCCCCCTTTTGGGGATAAAATTATTTTTTGCCCCCCTCCCCCACGACAAGTGGCAAACCGCATTCCTATTTTAAAGACCGGAAGGGTGTTCTATGTGTGAGAATGTCTCCTTACACCTAAGACGGGTCGGGTGCAAAAGCAATCATGCTTCTTGTCGGTTTCACTCAAAACCTGCACGCTGTCATCGGGCTCCTTACATTGAAACGGTGAAAATATACGCATGCAGTCCGAGTCGCGCACGGCCCAAGTCACACGCAGTGTGAATGGAAGCTAGCGGCAGCGAAGCTAAGAGGAGGTTCCGCCAACTTTCGCCAGGGTTTATCGTCATTTCAACATGTTTGGTGTGTTTGTGTTTGTAATGAGATTCTGCCATCATCAAGCCGTCCGCCAGGGAGTTCCTTAACCACACGTACGTTCCTCCTCCTCTAGATGACAGCGTTTTATTCACATTAGGTCAATTTACGTGAGATTCCGTGTTTAACAGTAAATTCCGTTTCTATTGACCAATTGTGTGATTCCGCGGAACTCTTATTACATTATCCCTCCGTTTGAATGGCTTTTTTTGTCCACTCATGATGGCTATGGTTTAACTCTTCATATGAATTTATTACCAAATTCAGGGTTAAGTTTAACAATCATGATAAGGCAGTTTCTGCAATCCAAAAAAACTCATTTACTCAGGAATCACCACTTACTTTGGCAGGTTTTCACCGCTGCACCTTTTGGGGGTTGGGGACACCAATACCCATGAACCACTCTTAATGCATAAAATAATCGTCATACTCACTCATCTGTTCATATGATGCACACACGGCAATGAACAACCTAACGCTGTGTCATCTTTCCGCTCCTTTCTCCTCTTTCTGTTTGCAATGTTCTGAACAAAGTTTAAGTGAGGAAGTATACATCTTTTAACTGTCCACTCTTTATGGTGCCTTTTTCCTTTGGTCATCATCCATAATTGTAGAAAGGTCAGAAGGGCCAAACTTAAGATGACAACATGATTTTGGAATGTAGAAACAATGTGGGATACCGTGAAATTAGTACAAGGCATAGCAGTAGTGTGGTCTTCCCTCCTTCGGTCTGGATCATGGGGATGTTCTTTCTCAGATCCTTGGCGATAGTCTGGAGATTTTTGGTTGTCTTTTTTTAAGTCTACAGCAGACGGGCCAAAGAGCAGAATGTGGGACTGAAGGACGGCTGCTGCTGCTGCTTTGTACCCCAAGAGGTTAGTCGACTGTGGGCCTGGTGCTGCCAGGACTTGAATGGCAGTGAATGTATTATTTTCCAACATTGTCTCAAAGTTATCTTTTGCTTTGATCATTGCTGTGATGTTGCGGTGATAACAAAAAGACTTTGTCTTTTTTTAGAAGAGGTATGAAAGGTAAAAGATAAAAAACCCACCGGGTGATCAAGGTTCCAAAAATAAGACAGAGTGATGAAGGGAATTACTGCAAGACCAGAAATGAGTAGTCACAAAAGTCATTTTTGGCATCTTACTACAGACTTTCATCATCACGGTTTCACATAAACGTACTTTGGATAGTTTTTTGGCAAATGTAACAGATAAACTACTCACACATGCACACGCACGTGCACACACCGAGACACACACCCACACCCACACATAATAAAAATGATGAAATGATTCCCTGGCCGGGAGGTACTTAGGAAAGCATTTCAAGGTTGCCAGGTCTGTTATGCCATCATCCATTCATCCATCCATCCATTTTCTATGCCGCTTGTCCTCATTAGGGTTGCGCGGGTATGCTGGAGCCTATCCCAGCTGACTTCGGGCGGCAGGCGGGGTACACCCTGGACTGATCTCCAGTCAGTCGCAGGGCAGACATACAACCATTCACACTCACATTCACACTCTAATGGACAATTTAGAGTGGAGTCGCCAGTTAACCTAACATGTGGGAGGAAACCAAGGAATCTGCAGAAAACCCACGCAGAGATGCCAACAAAGATTCAAACCCAGAATAGTAATTTTCTTTCATCAATAACATCAATGAAATACCCAAGTAATACATTCACCGACATGAAATCAAAGACATAATTATTATAATAGTGACTAGAGACTGTGACAAGCTGTCATTAACTGACTACCCATTTAACAAACTATTTGACATTCTCTCTCTAATCAGGGATGTCCCTTGTCAACTCAGTGTTGGAATCTGGTTGGGTTATCTGGTGAAAATTGCACTCACAGTGTCTTATATTGAAGTTGCAAAATGTCTGGAGCCTCGTATTTCAGCTTAGTGTCAGACCAAGAAATGATAGTTAAAAAAAACCCTTTCATCTTAAATCTGGCCGAGGGATGAAGGTACCGCCCATGACCTAAAACTGACAGCGGTTGTATCATTGCCAGTGTGTCGCTTTTTAGGAACCAGGAAAATGTCATCGTCCGTTCCCATATGAACTTATTTAGGAGATGAAACGCTACTGTCACGCTCTGAGTTTTAACAGGCATGTCAGTCTGTTTAGTTGCCATTATTAGGCCTTCGTTCCTGTTTCATGCCTTTATTTTGTAGTCCCTTCCTGTTTCCATTCTGTCATCCACCGTACCTTTCCGCTCCTGCACCTCGTTTCATGTCATTATTTAGTTGAGCCGGTGGCTTCTGTCTGGGTTGGAGCATTGGCTTTGAGTGTTTCTTGCTGAACGTTTTGCTGAACATTTCCTGCCTCTGCACCGCAGAAATTATTATTAAAGCACAGTTTTACATACTCGGAGGTCCGAGTCTCACGCATCCTCGCCAATACAATTGTTTTGTGCAGCATGAGTTGCTGTGTAGAGAGATGAAACAGCAACCTGAATGTGTCAGTGCTTATTTGCGGAGGTGACATGTTAAAAAATGCAATAGAGACAGTAATAATATATATATAGTAACATTTTTTATGGTTGGCTTTTTCACGATTGTAGTCAATTTAATAATTATATAATTTAATTAATTCAGTCTCTGCAGCGGTGCTAAGTGTATATATGCATGAAATGTTTTTTTGACTTGCTATTTTTCCTTCTTCATTTACATCAATGGTGTCCAAACCTTTTCTTCTTACGTGCACATACAGAAAAATGGAAGGATGCTGTTGGGCACTTTGATACATTTTGTACAGTAAAGATGGTACAAATTAAAACCAATCCGATGTAGGTCAATATATGTTAAGCTTCCTGAGCAAAGCATGGACATGTAAGCTTTGTGTTACAGTAGAACCCCACTTTTCATGGGGATTTTGTTCTAGGGCCACCATCCATCCATCCTTCCATTTTCTTCCGCTTATCCGAGGTCGGGTCCAGACTTCCCTCTCCCCGGCCGCTTCGTCCAGCTCCTTTCAGAGGATCCCGAGGCGACTCTCTCATCCGGTCGGACATGCCCTGGACACCGACCCTAAATGAGGTGGCTCGGGCATCCTACCCAGATGCCCGAGCCACCTCATCTGACTCCTCTCAATGAGGAGGAACAGAGGTTCTACTCCGAGTCTCTCCCGGATGACAGTGCTTCTTACCCTATCTCTAAGGGAGAGCCCAGCCACCCTGTGGAGAGAAATCATTTGGGCCGCTTGTCCTTTCGGTCACCAGCGGATTTAGCTGGTTTGATAGCCTTCATTGACTTCTTCTGTTTCAAAATCGTGCAAATTATGGACGTAGGCTACTCGTATTGGCGTGCCAAATCAACAACACGCACACCTTGCTCATGTTTTTTGATGATTTCATGCTTGATCTCTAACAGCATCATTCTTTTCTTCTTGTCACTGCCATCTTTAGCACTTGTTTTCTTAGGACCCATGATGAATAATAGAAAAAAAAAACAAAACAAGGGAAAACTGAAGAGTGCAAAACTATAGAGATCCTCACACAGCTAGAACGCCGCGTGAAATGACTGAGTGAGATGAGGTTTTAACACCGCGCTCGCTTGCAAGTCACATCAAAGCTCATATACTAAAGCAAACTTTTGTCCGAGTAACGGCTCGTATGTCGGAAAACTCATAAGTTACTGTGCTCGTAAGTCAAGGTATTACTGCATCTCATTAGCAATGAATACACAGTGGAACCTCGACTTACAAAAACCTCGTTATACAAACAGCTCATAATAGGAATCGGGCTTTGAAGATATTTTCGAAAAAATATTTAAAACGAAATAAAAATGAAAATGGAAAGTGCAGCCCAGAATTTTGAATGTACTGCACCGCCATATGAGCTGCCCTCTCCTTGGGCAGTAGTTCACCAAAGGAATGGATGCCAACCACCGTAAAACCGAAGAAGAAGAAGAAGAAGAAGAAGCCGCCCTCCCGTCGGTTATCTCGGTTATTTCCCCTCTTTCTACCAAAATCCCCAATGATCCTCTATCACGGCATCCCTTTGCTCAGCACACCAAAAAAGCCCATCCATTGTTAAAAAATTATAATTACAAAAATCAGAGTGTTGAGTTTAGTAGGTAATGTTGTGTATTCATTTATATGAAGTTACAATACGTAATGTTACACACGATTTCTGCCATTTGTCAAGACTCCCTTTGCCGCCTTCAAGCTCACCTCGCTCGATCTGAAAAGTAAAGTGTTATTATTCATAACATTTGTTATTATTTTTTATTGCTTTTATTATTTTCTCATTGTTTTTTTAACATTCATGCACGTGTAAATGATTATGTTGTCATTAATGAACATCTATCTTTCTGGTGAGTACAATATTTACACTTTATACAACTGCTTTTGAGGGGGCTGGAACAAATTATGCCATTTATATGTAAATCTTGTCTCATAATACAAAAATTCCAACACACAAAAGCACCTCCGAATTATTTTGTATCTTAAAGTTCCACATATGTATGTATGTATGTATTTTTTTCACAATATGCTGAGAGCCAATATACCCCGGTGGGGTTCTTACATTTTTTTGGTTGAAAAAAGTGCTTAGTTTGGAGTCAAAGAGGGACAGCATTTTTAACTGAAAGTTATAGTAAAGAAAAATTAGTTGCACACTTTAACTGTCATGAATCTCCCCAGTTTTTTGTTTTTTCTGTCGGTTTTCTCAAGGCAAGTATAAAAGCGTAATTACAAATCTCACAGTAGAAGATTTAGCAGTTGCAAAACTTTGGGTTACCTGAAAATAGGTCCAGCCTAAGCCATCATCTTTATGTAAAATCAGTTTAAAGTGTACGTGACAACAACAAAAAAACGATCATCAAAACGAAAGTACTCCCTTACTCAAACATTTTTGGCGTACTGTCGATGTCTATAAAATAGGAGTGAGATGAAGTGGTGTATTTTACACGATTGTGACACCACCCCAAAAGAGTTTTCTGGGCCGACGCCATCTTGGCTGTGTCACTAGGGATGTTAATGTTAAACTGATTCTACTGAATTTGCCGTTTCGGGATATGACAATTCAGATTCATATTGCCTCTTGTAACGATTATAATCAGCTATAAATTTTAAAATTAATCAGTAGTGGAGTTTCACGACCCAGACCCAATTGCACGACCCAGATGTCAGAACCCCAGCTGACTTCGGGCAGGAGGTGGGGTACACCCTGGACTGGTTGCCAGTCAATTGCAGGGCAGACATAGAACCATTCACACTCACATTCATACCTATGGACAATTTAGAGTCGCCAAACATGCATGTTTTTGGAATGTGGGATAAAACCAGAGTACCCGGAGAAAACCCACAAGAACATGCAAACTCCACAAAGAGATGCCCAACGGAGATTCGAACCCTGATCTTCTGACTGTAAAGCCAACATGTTACTCACTCATCCACCGTGCGGCCATAGTACATTTTTAATTTTTTTTTTTTACTGTCGGCTAGTTATTCAAATAGCCAACAATAAGTTTATTCAAAATATTTTAATGTAGCTGCAACGGGGCACAAGCCAGTGTCTTATTGTGCCGGTCCCAAGCCCGGATAAATACAGAGGGTTGTGTCAGGAAGGGCATCCGACGTAAAACTTTGCCAAACCAGAAGATGCGAATCAGACAAAGGACTTCCATACCGGATCGGACCTGGCCCGGGTTAACAACGCCCGCCACCGGTGCTGTTCACCGACAGGGTGCCGGTGGAAACTGGATTACTGTTGGTCAAAGAAGGAGAGGAGGAAGGTGTGTCTGTAGAAGGAGAGAGAAGAGGAATGCTAAGAGTCTAGAACTAAGAGTTGGGACTTTGAATGTTGGAACTATGACAGGAAAAGGTAGAGAATTAGTTGACATGATGCAGAGGAGGAAGGTAGACATATTGTGTGTCCAGGAGACCAGGTGGAACGGTAGCAAGGCTAGAAGCTTAGGAGCAGGGTTCAAGCTGTTCTATCATGGTGTAGATAGGAAGAGAAATGGAGTAGGGGTGATTTTGAAGGAGGAGTTTGCTAGCAACGTCCTGGAGGTAAAAAGAGTGTCAGATAGAGTGATGAGCCTGAAGCTAGAAATCGAAGGTGTGATGTTCAATGTTGTTAGTGGGTATGCTCCACAGGTAGGATGTGAGATGGAGGAGAAAGAGAAATTCTGGTCAGACCTGGATGAAGTGATGCAGAACATCCCTAGAAGTGAGAGAGTTGTCATTGGTGCGGACTTCAATGGGCATGTTGGTGCACGAAACAGAGATGATGAGGAGGTGATGGGCAAGTTTGGTATCCAGGAGAGGAACGCTGAAGGACAGATGGTGGTCGACTTTGCAAAAAGGATGGAAATGGCTGTAGTGAATACTTTCTTCCAGAAGAGACAGGAACATAGGGTGACCTACAAGAGTGGAGGTAGGAGCACACAGGTAGACTACATCTTGTGTAGAAGGTGTAACCTGAAGGAGGTCAGTGACTGCAAAGCAGTGGTAGGTGAGAGTGTAGCCAGACAGCATAGGATGGTGGTGTGTAGGTTGACTCTAGTGGTGAGAAGGATGAAGAGGGTAAAGGCAGAGCAGAGGACAAAATGGTGGAAGCTGAAAAAGGAGGAGTGTTGCGTGACTTTTAGGAAGGAGTTGAAAAAGGCTATGGGTGGCCAGGAAGTCCTTCCAGATGACTGGACAACTACAGCTACTGTGATCAGGGAGACAGGTAGGAGAGTACTTGGTGTGTCATCTGGAAGGAAAGTAGATAAGGAGACTTGGTGGTGGAATGAGGAGGTGCAGGAGTGTATACAGAGTAAGAGGTTAGCTAAGAAGAAGTGGGACACTGAGAGGACTGAAGAGAGTAGACAGGAGTACAGAGAGATGCAGCGTAAGGTGAAAGTAAAGGTGGCAAAGGCCAAACAAGGGGCTTATGATGACTTGTATGCTAGGTTGGACAGCAAGGAGGGAGAGAAAGATCTATACAGGTTGGCAAGGCAGAGGGACAGAGATGGGAAGGACGTGCAGCAGGTTAGGGTGATGAAGGATAGGGATGGAAGGGTATTGACAGGTGCCAGTAGTGTCATGGGAAGATGGAAAGAGTACTTTGAAGAGTTGATGAATGAGGAAAATGAAAGAGAACAAAGAGTAGAAGAGGTGACTGTTGTGGACCAGGAAGTAGCAAAGATTAGTAAGGAAGAAGTGAGGAGGGCATTGAAGAGGATGAAGAATGGAAAGGCACTCGGTCCTGATGATATACCTGTGGAGGTATGGAAGTGTCTAGGAGAGGTGGCAATAGAGTTCCTGACCGGGTTGTTTAACAAGATCTTAGATAATGAGAAGATGCCTAAGGAATGGAGGAGAAGTGTGCTGGTGCCCATTTTTAAGAACAAGGGAGATGTGCAGAGTTGTGGCAACTACAGAGGAATAAAGCTGATGAGCCATACAATGAAGTTATGGGAAAGAGTAGTTGAAGCTAGACTAAGGGCAAACGTGAGCATTTGTGAGCAGCAGTACGGTTTTATGCCAAAAAAGAGTACAACAGATGCAGTATTTGCTTTGAGGATGTTGATTGAGAAGTACAGGGAAGGTCAGAGGGAGCTGCATTGTGTTTTTGTAGATCTGGAGAAAGCTTATGACAGGGTGCCCAGAGAGGAACTGTGGTATTGTATGAGGAAGTCTGGAGTGGCAGAGAAGTATGTTAGAGCGGTGCAGGACATGTACGAGGACTGTAAGACAGTAGTGAGGTGTGCTGCAGGTGTGACAGAGGAGTTCCGAGTGAAGGTGGGACTCCATCAGGGATCAGCTCTGAGCCCCTTCTTGTTTGCTATGGTGATGGACAGGCTGACGGACGAGGTTAGACAGGAATCTCCATGGACTATGATGTTTGCAGATGACATTGTGATATGTAGTGAGAGCAGGGAACAGGTGGAGGAGAAGCTTGAGGGGTGGAGGTTTGCCCTGGAAAGGAGAGGAATGAAGGTCAGCCGCAGCAAGACGGAGTACATGTGTGTAAATGAGAGGGACCCAAGTGGAAGAGTGAGGTTACAGGGAGAAGAGATAAAGAAGGTGGAGGATTTTAAGTACTTAGGGTCAACAGTCCAGAGCAATGGAGAGTGTGGAAAAGAGGTGAAGAAGCGTGTGCAGGCAGGCTGGAATGGGTGGAGAAAAGTGTCGGGTGTGATGTGTGATAGAAGAGTTTCAGCTAAAATGAAAGGAAAGGTGTACAAAACTGTGGTGAGACCAGCGATGTTGTTTGGTTTAGAGACAGTGCCGCTGAGGAAAAGACAGGAGGCAGAGCTGGAGGTAGCAGAGATGAAGATGCTGAGGTTCTCTTTGGGTGTGACCAGGATGGACAGGATCAGGAATGAGCACATCAGAGGGACAGCACATGTTAGAGGTTTTGGAGATAAAGTCAGAGAGGCCAGACTGAGATGGTTCGGACATGTCCAGAGGAGAGATAGTGAATATATTGGTAGAAGGATGCTGAGTTTTGAATTGCCAGGCAGGAGGCCTAGAGGAAGACCTAAGAGGAGGTTTATGGATGTAGTGAAAGAGGACATGAAGGTAGTTGGCGCAAGAGAAGAAGATATAAAAGACAGAGTTAGATGGAGGCAATTGACTCCCGGTGGTGACCCCGGAAGGGATAAGCCGAAAGGAAAAGAAGAATTTATTCAAATATATTCTCAATCAATTGCCACTGTACCTGTGATTGACTGGCGACCAGTAAAGGGTTTACCCCGCCTCTCGCCCAAAGTCAGCTGGGATAGGCTCCAGCGTCCCCGCGACCCTAATGAGGATAAGCGGTATAGAAAATGAATGAATGAATAAATTTCCACTCTAAACCATTACACATTTCCACATTGAGCTGGATCACAGTGATATTATGTTGCTATAAATGTTATAAACACAAATGTAGCAATTATAGAAGTAATTTAGCTCACAGGAAAGAGCAAGCGATAGTGAATGATAAAACAGGAGGGGGCATTACTTTTAGGGTGCAATGTTTTATTTTGTGACAATGCTTTTGGGATTTTCGGAGAAAGATAGCTAGTTTAATTTTAATGCAGCTTATACCTGACATGTGAAAAGGCTGACTTGATGATAGAGGTTGTTCTATCAAGTCATCTGGTATGTTTTTTTCCTTTTTTTTAATTTCACACCCCAGTTATTTGCAGGCGCTTTTTAGGTTAGGTTGATAACCTTGAAACCCCAACAAATACTATCATATTACCACTTAAACAAGCTAAACATTGTTCAATGCTTGCATATAACAATTAAAATTTGCATTGAGTAATAAAACACATGTATTAGTAACAACAGAATATGCTGCTCGCAGTACTGCAATCTGTTATCAATATTTAATAGGATATTTTTAACAGAACAATACACATCATTTTTTTATTGTATGTCCATCTTTTTTTTTTTACCTCTTATTATGGTTGGGGTCACATGGGGACCAGCTTATCCCCCCGACTTTGGGGCGAAAGGCAAACTAAACCCTGGACTGATTCAAATTCAGATTATTTCTTGTCATTCGCGCATCACATCAAAGATGTACTGCAGAACGAAATGTACTGGTCGCACCTGAACAGGTTGTCAGGTTATCTTAGAGGACGTTTTGCCTCTCATCTTAGTGGGTTTCAATAGTTCATGCTCAAAGACAAGATAAGGCATCGCTGCAGTTAGCAGACCAGATCACCAACGTAGAGAAGAAACTCCCTGACTCCCTGCTCATAATAATGGGGGATTTTAACAGAGCAAATCTCAACCAAGCTGCACGGTGGATGAATGGATAGCACGTTGGCCTCACAGTGGGGAGGTTCTGGGTTTGAATCTCCATTGGGCATCTCTGTGTGGAGTTTGCATGTTCTCCCCGTGCGTGCGTGGGTTTACTCCAGGTGCTCCGCTTTCCTCCCATATATAATATATATATGGGAGGAATATATATATATATATAATAATATATATAATAACATGCATGTTAGGTTAATTGGCGACTCTAAATTGTCCATCGGTATGAATGTGAGTGTGAATGTTTGTTTGTCTATATGTGCCCTGCGATTGACTGACCAGTCCAGGGTGTACCCTGCCTCCCGCCCAAAGTCAGCTGGGATAGGCTCCAGCATACCCGCAACCCTAATGAGGATAAGCGGCATAGAAAATGAATGAATGAGTCTCAACCATGAACTTGGAAAATACAGAACACACTTTACCTGCCCCACCAGGGACAGTAACACACAAGACCATTGCTACACTGTTGTAAAGGATGCATATCGCTATGTCCCCCGTGTAGCCTCGGGCCACTCCGACTACTGTCTTATTCACCTGATTCCTACCTATGGGCAAAAACTGAAGACAGGCAAGCCTCTGGTGAGGACTGTGAAGAAGTGGAAATTGGACTCCAAGCAGGGATTGCAAGCTTGATTTGACTGCACGGACTGGAGTGTTTTTGAGGCCGCATCCACCAACCTGAATGAACTCACTGACACCGTAACATCTTACATTAGTTTCTGCGGGGACATGTGTGTACAGACAAAAACATTCCGTGCATACAACAACAATAAAACATGGTTCACAGCGGAACTCAAGCAACTTCGGTCAGCCAAGGAGGACGCTTACAGGAGGGGGGGGGGCGCACACTGTATAGGCGAGCCAGGAACATCTTGAACAAAGGAGTTCAAGTTGCAAAGAGGAATTACTCTGTGATACTGTACTTAAAAAGGCATTCTCAGAGAATGGTTCAGCAGCTGTGTGGAATGGCTTGAAGACCATCACCAATTACGGGAAGCATTCACGCCACCCAGTGGAAAAAAAAGGGTGACCAATGACCTGAATGAGTTCTACTGCAGGTTTTCACCCCCATCCCCCACCGCGTTCACAGCTCCAACCCCCAACAATACTATCCAGCTCCTACCTGCACCTCCAACACCCCGCTGTGACACCCAGCCTGCGCTAAAGATCCATGAAAGGGTTGTCTGTCAGCTGTTTCAGAGGATGAAGACAAAGAAGGCTCCAGGCTCTGATGGGGTTTCACCTTCCTGTTTGAAAGCCTGGGCGGAAGAGCTGACACCCATCTTCACTCGGATCTTCAACAGATCACTAGAGCTGTGTGAAGTCCCATCATGTCTAAAACGGTCCATCATTGTCCCAGTCCCCAAAAAAACATCCATCTCAGGACTGAATGACTACAGACCGGTGGCCTTAACGTCTGTGGTCATGAAAACCTTAGAGAGACTGGTGTTGGTGCACCTGAAAGGCATCACAGGCCCACTGCTGGATCCCCTGCAGTTTGCCTACCGGCCAAACAGGTGTGTTGAGGATGCGGTGAACATGGGGCTACACTACATCCTAAAGCACCTCGACTCTGCAGGGACATATGCCAGAATCCTGTTTGTGGACTTTAGTTCTGCCTTACACACCATAGTCCGGGACATCCTCTTCCAAAAGCTCGCCCAACTCACTGTGTCCCTCTCCATCTGTCAGTGGATCCACAGCTTCCTGACTGACAGGGGGCAGCAGGTGAGGCTAGGGAGCAACATATCCAGCTCCCGGTCCATCAGCATTGGCGCCCCCCCAGGAGTGTGCCCGGTCCCCTCTGCTTTTCTCCCTCTACACAAACGACTGCACCTCAGGCGACACAGCTGTGAAACTGCTGAAATTTGCAGATGACACCACTGTCATTGCCTCATCAGTGACGGTGATGAAACTGCTTATAGAAGCGAGGTGGATCAGCTAGTATCCTGGTGCGGTCACAATAACCTGGAACTAGACCTGCTTAAAACTGTGGAAATGATAGTGGACTTCAGACGGTCACCCCCCAACCCCCTCACAATCTTCAACAGCATTGTGTCTACTGTGGACTCCTTCAAGTTCCTGGGCTCCACCATCCCCCGGCACCTGAAGTGGTCCCTTCACAATGACACGATCCGGAAAAAGGCACAGCAAAGGATGTACTTTTTGAGACTGCTCAAGAAGTTCAACCAGCCTAAGGAACTGCTTACAACTTTCTACAAATCCATAGTACAGTCTGTTCTCTGCTCCTCCATCACTGTTTGGTTTGGCTCCGCTACCAAACTGGACAAGAGCAGAATTCAACGGACAATCAGGACCGCAGGGAAAATCATTGACACCAGCCTGCCCTCCTTAGAGGAACTGTACAGGTCCAGGGCCAAGAAGAGGGCAGGCAACACTTCTGCGGACCGCTCACAAGGAATTTTTAGGAACAACATTCATTCCACATTTCAGTTCAGCTTCAGCATTCATGCACAATTTCTACTGAAATTGCTGCTATAGTTTTCAAATATAATTTATTTTGTGTAGTGTCTAAGGGAAAGTGGAGCTATCGAAGGTGAGAAGGTGCGGGGCTGGTTAGAACTTACAGTCTAAATCAGCACCTGTCAAGCACACCACTGTGCTGCCTGCCTATCCCTAATTTTAGGGGGATTCTGTCTGAAGCTGAAGGTGTATGACAATACCACATTGCACACACTGCCTCAATCTTTCTTTCAAAAAAATCTATATATTCATTTTGGGGAATCCGTCTGGAAAAATGAGGTGTTTCAAAAGCAGCATGTGACGAGTTCTGCCATTCCTCCTCATTTGTTTTTTACATTTAGATTGTCCAACTAGTCAGGCAACATACAATAAGTTGGTTGAAAGATACAAGCAAGGGGCACAAACACATACACGTGACATCTTAGCCGACTGTAATTCCATCGCTCCTCTACAGTTGCAGTACGTTTGGGGTGCACATGAGCAGCCTGTGTGTGTGGGTTTGTTGATGGACATAATAATCCACCCATGAATACAAACACTTGCACAACTGCATGCACATGGTGTAGCTGACCTTGTTGAAAGGACTCCTCCAGAGTAGAAAGCAACGGAAAGCCTCCAAATGGAGGAGAGAAGCCCTGTCATAGTAAAGTCATGGGAAGGATGGAGATGGTGCTTTTAACACCATTTAGGGAAATGCTCCAACAAGCAATTAGTAGCAAAACTTGCATGACATTTTAACTCATTCCATCTGTTCAGTTTTAATTAGGCTGGTAGTCTGATGTACAGAGACCTAGGTGGCGCTGCAAAAAAGCAAAACCCTCATAGTCTTCCCTGGAAGCCACTCCAGATTAAAAGAAAACACACACACTAATATATATATATAGCGCTCATTGTGTTCTTTTCTATTGTTTAAAAATAACTTTTGGCTTGGCTTTTTTTCTTTTTTCAATAAAATAACACATTTTAGAGCTGTAATTGTGAAACAGGTACCGTGCTTTTTTTGCCCAAGGTTAGCACACTGTCAGAATACGGGTCCGGGCCTTTTCCAACACATCCCAATATTGTACATCGTCTCGTCTTGCGAGATGAGTTTATTCTCACACCTTTACCGACAAAGTGAGATTTATTTGTTCAGTTGCATGTCAACGAATGTTAACTGGGTCAAAATCCAACCACTTTAACCAGCTGGATTTGGATGTCATCTTAATCTTAATGTTTATTCATCTACTCACGTTATGCTTCATCTAAGCATGAATCTCAACCAGGCAGTGAAACTCTTGAAGGTCTCCTGGCCAGGAAAATAAGTCAATTTGACCTTTCTCCAAGTGGCTTCTGGGAGTTGGATAAGTGAGCAGTAGGGTTTAATATGCTGCAGCTTCACTCACTGCATTTTTGAGGGCTTTGGAAAGAAAAACCATATAACAAAAACAGCAGCAGCATTATTGTGGCAGGGTTTTACGTTTTTTAAATAACACCTTACCACTGTGATACAAGATACAGTGGAACCTCGATTACCGTGTTTTGTGGTTACATAAAAAATTGAGGAAAATATTTGGCACTCGGTTTGCATGAATTCTCTGGTTAGCGTATGATATGGCGCATCCTGGCTTTGCAGGAGCGAGCCCTCGGACATGGACAGAAGAGGTAGCTCTCTGTTTACCGATCGATCTACGTTCCCGCCCTCACCTATGGTCATGAGTTATGGGTCATGACCGAAAGAACGAGATCGCGGATACGAGCGGCGGAAATGAGTTTCCTTCGTAGGGTGGCTGGACTCACCCTAAGAGATAGGGTGAGGAGCTCGGCCATCCGGGAGGAGCTCAGAGTAGAGCCGCTGCTCCTTCACATCGAGAGGAGCCAGTTGAGGTGGCTCGGGCATCTACTCCGGATGCCTCCCGGGCGCCTCGCTGGTGAGGTGTTTCGGGCACGCCCAGTCGGGAGAAGACCCTGGGGAAGACCTAGGACACGCTGGAGGGACTATGTCTCACAACTGACCTGGGAACACCTTGGATTCCTCCCGGTGGAGCTGGAAGAGGTCGCTGGGGACCGGGAAGTCTGGACTTCCCTACTGAAGCTGCTGCCCCCGCGACCCGGATAAGCGGTGGAATATGGATGGATGGATGGATGGTATTTTGTCTTTAATGTAGACAACAAGAAAAAAACAGAAGGCGATGGTGCGGTCACACAGGAACGGGGAGTGCACCAGGGGCAGGGGAACACACACGAACCTCGGGGTAGCCAACGTGGTAGACCGGGTCACGGAACGTACCGTCTGGGAGACGTTGGAGCGAAGCGGACTTGGAGTCCGAAACTGCAGGAACAACAGGAGAGTTGGAAAAGGGAAAACGTGCAAGTCCGTACGTGATCCTTGGCTCTCAAAAATGTTGACACATGTTTTTATAGATGGACAGTTGTAATTTGACATGCATAAAACAACTCTAAATGTGTCTAAATGACAAGCAAATGGGATAAATGAACATTTAAGGTTACTTTTGCCTTCATTGAAGACATTTCCAAGGACACGATGTGGCAGCGATATCAACCACCACCACCTGCCTTGCTTTCAGTCACGTCAAGAGTCATGTCTTCATTGAAGGTAAAAGTGAACCTAAATGTTCATTCATTGCTTTCATTCACCATTTAGTGTATGTATTTGCATGCATATCCAATTGCATGTAAACCTGTTTTGTAAAACTATATAAACGTGTTTTAACATTTGTGGCGTTAATTAATTGGATTTAAATGATTTTTTAATGGGAAAAATGGATTCGGTTAACATCTGTTTTTGTCTGACAGCAAATTATGGACACTAAGCAAGATTACACTGTATTGGGAAAAGTATTTAGTTACAAAAATATACACTTTGAAATGAAGAGTCGTGGTCTGCATCCCAACATGCTTTTATTTTGGTCAGCTCTTCGTCCGTCCGGATTTTGTGCTCTTTGTTTTTGGCAGCTCGGGCTGTTGGATGCAAGTGGCTATCTTCACCATTCTTAAACCCTGGGTCCATACCAGGAAGAAGCTAGATTAATACTCGTGGTTCCCATGTGTTGAGTTCACCTGTCTGTGTCACTGCTTTGTTTCTTCCCCTTCCATGCAAAGTATTTCTTTCTCTTCTTTTGTACTTTCACTATTTTTTCAACTGGAAGGGTTTGTGGGTTACTGTCCCCCGGTATCGTCTGTATCTTCCCGGTCTTGCTTTTTGCTCAGTTCTATAAACATTGTTTGCTTTCCAGCTTTAAGTTGAAATAATTGCTCGACAGCTCTTCCTGTTGTCCTTAGTTTGTACTTTATTTTCGGCAATATAATTATAGCTAAAGTTTTTTGAGTATTGTTTTAGTAAAATGATCTTGTACAACATCCACAAGTTTTGTGTCAGCTTGGGGGTCCAACAATCCAGCCATGTCATTACATGAAGGCATAACCATAACCATACTTGCTATTTATAGTTTTCCTTATTCAAATATGCATTGAATTGTGTCTGACACGGTTTATAGTAGTGCTTTTCTAATAGTGGGGCAGGCCACCCTGAGGGGGGGGGGTGCTGAACTGTCAGGGGGCTGTGAGAGCCAGGGAGCACTTGCAAGATTTGTGCAGACCTGCCAACATGGAGGAATTTGTCATACTCAGCATGCAATTTGACTCTTGAATACACTTGTATGCTTCACTGCTCTCCATTTTGTGGCATTTCACTGGTTTTAGTTTTCAGTTCAGTCCGTACACTACACATAAATAAATAGATAATATCAGTTTCTCTATTGTAATTTCAAATTGTGAGGAGGCGCAAAAACATTTCTGTACCCTAGTGGGGCATGACAGAAAATAACTGAACACCACTGACTTGTAGCGACACCGTGTCAGTCAATTCACTGCACAGTGTTAAAACATTGCATACAATTGTTGGTTCAAATACGTTTTGACAATCAGTCAATGTACTTAGAGCCTAATAAATCTCTAAAATGGACTTTACTACTAATGTATAGAAGCCATTACATGGTTTTAATGTGACTTTCACCCTACTAAATATTCATCAGCAATATATTGATCCTCTACAAAATGTTGAATGCAATTATATTTGCTCATGATTTGTATATTTCTTTGCAGGTCAGAGGTTTGTGAAAGCAGAAGTGCAATTGTTGATGTCAAGATGATGTCCATGCAAAGTAAGTGTACGACAAGATTCTAAGCATTTAGGTGACTGTTTGCCACCATTAGCTGAATGTACTCGTTTATGGCGGTTAATTGGTTCCCGACCTGACCGTGATAATATATATAGACTCCCACATGTTACAGTTAGGAAAGTTCAGTTTCTGTGCACTACTTTCTGCGGCGGCTATTCAGCACTATAATATTACTGACACCTAGTGACCAGTAGAATACATACCACAATCTTTTTGAATGTGTTTTCTGAATGCCCTATATCTGTATTTATGTTCATTTAGACATTTGTTATTATTGAATATGCTTAGTTTAGGCTAAGAATATGTAAAATCTGCTTAAATGTGCAATGTTTTTACTAATAATACAAAGGATTTTACGAATAACACAAATAAAAAAAAAACACAAAACCGCAATTTTTAAATTAAATAATATATTTTTAAATATTGTGATATGGTGAAGCCTCGAAATTCCAAACACGGAGTGGCAAGCGATTACTGTCTAGCTTATCATAACAACATAAATTGTCAATAGTCTCAATGAGCTTTTGTGTGTGTCTGTGTGTGTGTGTGTGTGTGCACTGCAGACATGAATTTGTAATTGGGATAGTGATAATCATATCAATTAATAACACTCATTATAAATAAAGTGAAAAACACATATTGGTTGATATCAGAATCAAAAACTGAATGTTGGACAATATTGGCATATCCGATATCAGCAAAAAAGCCAGTATCGGACATTATTATGTTTACTACATTGGGTAATGCGTGTAAAGGTGATAATTAGGATATTTAATGTTATAGAGATTTAATGATGTTAAAAAAAAAACCAGAAGAGCATAAGCAGGTTTTCTATGCTCTAACTACAAAAATATTCAATTTACAAGTAAGAAATCCTACTTTACGGAAATCACAGTAGGGTTTGGAACCAGTTAACCGCAATAAACAAGGAATTACTGTACTGCTGAAATGTGTGCGATCAGGAAGTAAGTATACAATGAACACAATATACTTGACTGAAGTATTCGATTGGAGCCACAAGCCGTTATATTTTGAGGAACGCAAGGAACACACTGCAATTAATTACATATTTTATAACATTTGTCATAAATTTGACATGACGTAAATGAAACTAATTGTATATAAAATATTACAAAGAGTACACATTTTTATGTTGATGCAGCACCTGAGCGTTATTGTTGGTATCAAAGCAGCTTTACTGAACTAGGTGTGTGTAAGTCACCATCTAATTTGTGAAAGAAACCCGCCTCGGGTAGCGTGTAACTACCTCGCAGGCAGCCCTGTCATCAAGTGTAGTAAACCATCTGGTACAGAGAAATGTTCAACAGGGTGAGAGCTTGTCTGGTACCAGCTTTGTGAAATCTTTGTTTGACCTTGTGTTTACCAGTAGCAGTTTTCTGCATGGAATATTATGTTGTCAGAGAAGTTGCTCTATTTGGAACGGGAGTGCAGTAGATTTCCATTTTTTGCAGCTCGTCCTCAGCTCTTACCGTGACGCGCTGGGTTGGAGAGCCTACAACCCCGACAGAGTGTGCAGCTGATTGATGCACCAGCTGGTTGATGCACACTCTGCCGGGGTTGTAGGCTCTCCAACCCAGCGCGTCACGGTAATAGCTGAGATATTGATGCTGTTTTGTGCATAATCAAACTTTGCTTGTTTGTAACTCGGTGTAAGGGGTAGAATAAAGACGCTGTATTTTACACTTACCTGTGTATCTGAGTCTTTCTCAGTAAAGCCGATCACCCACGATCCTGAACTAACAAAAGTGTTTCAACACAGACGCCCATAAAAATAAATTTGTACCCAGGCTGCCAACACCAAATATACAAATGTATAGGTCCACACCACTAATGAATGACAAAGTAAGGTGATCAAACAGATGAAACAGGAGTCACTGTGTAAAAGTTTCACTTGGCATATAATTTATAACTAGTAGTACACATAGTATAACACATAACTACGGTGAGTTCAAGGACAGCATGAAAATTGCTTAACTAACTAAAAAACAGACCAAAAAAATCATTATTTTGAAGGGTTATGAATGCTGACTCATGAATGTGCGGGATCTATTGTATTTCAAGCAAAAAAAATCAATAACTGGCTGATAGCGTTGAGGGCGCACACATGCAGCGTAGCTCACCTTTAAGTACAGCAATCAACTTATCTGGTCCTCGTTGTAGCTGTTGAAGCCTATTTATTTTGCTGTTTATTATTTTCCATGTATGTTTTAATGAGTAAGGTCATTACAAACCAGGGTGTGTTTTACTTCCTTGTTCAATCTCCTCCGTGCAGCTTGGTGCCACCGGAGTGTCTAATCATGGCTGCCTGATGCAACTGGCCTCAGTGGAATCAGGCTGTTTGCTAAATAGATTCTTGCCAGATTGAGCCCCTTGCAGTAATGTGACAACATAAAATGTCACGCGAACGCTCACAAATGAGCAGTGCAGTCTGGCACTCAGAATAGCAAAATGTTGCTCATTATAATGTACATGTGCAGATTTGTATAACTTTTTATAACAAAAAGTCATGGGAACAGTTTGTCACAAAGACAGGAACATGGAGTAAATACAGAATAAGAGAGTCATAATATTCACGACTTTGCGCGTATATTTACACTTGCAGGCATTAGACATACAATGTAATTACATGTGAACGAAATTAATTTCTTATCATACTTTTTAGAATAATTCACAGACTGGTGCAGCAAGAAACTTGGTAGGAAACAATCCTCTGTTGGTGCTATTATTTGTCTATGGAAGTAATATAAAACAACAGTCGCCCTCGCTCTGAAGCTCCATTCATGATCTTCCGTGGGTGGGTGATTCTGAGAATGGTGAAAGTTCAGCCTTGAATGAACTTGGGAGGAAACTAGTTAATAATCTCAGGGATTTGGGAATAAAATTGCAATAACTAACTATTGCAACAACACATCATAAGTAGGGTAAAACAAAGCTGTTTCAAGTAAACTGTATTTCTATCAAGCCAATTCACGACAGAAGTTATCTCAAGGCTCCTTATACATTAAGCAGGTCTAGAATCATGCTCCACACACATTAAAGCCAATGGAAACCTACAGGAGCAAGTCGACTGTTGACTGAGGCACACACACTGAGGAACTCTGTGGGGCGGCCATCTGTCTTGACCCGTTGGATTGAGATAGAGAGGCAGGGCTCTAATTTTGTAGACCAGGAGCAGGTGAGGTGCACCTCTGCCACGCCTCGCCAATCGGGCGTGTTCTTGGTGCATTTTGCAATTTTGTGCCAGGCAGGTTTAGTGGGGTTGAGGTTGGAATTACAGGTAAGGTAAGCATTTTTTAAAGACACCTTGTGGCCAACTACAAGAAACGGCTGACCTCTGTGATTACCAACAAAGGTTTTGCCACCAAGTACTGATAGCACGTTTTTCAAAGGGATCAAATACTTATTTCCTTCATGGAAATGCAAATTAATTTAAAACTCCTTTTGAAACGCATTTTTCTGGATTTGTTTTGTCATTTTTGTCTGTCAGTGTTCAAATAAAGCTACCATTGAAATTATAGACTGATAATTTCTTTGTTAGTGGCAAACTTACAAAATCAGTTGGGGTTCAAATACTTTTTCCCCTCACTGTATTTAGTAACTTACAGTATATTTGAACCCCGTGTAATATGAATAAACAAAAACTATGCATTATGCAAAGACGCATTGCCAAGCTCGTGGTCTGGCCCTTGTCACTTGTGTTTGCATGTAAGATGAACTTGTATTACCCAACTAATTATGATCATTTTTGCAATTCTCAGTTACACAACCAAAGATGTCAATACGCTTGATTAACCGTTTATTTACAATAAACCACATCCATATCAGATCCACTGACAACCAATGAGGAGGAGGAGGCGGGCGGCGATTCAAGGACAGAGGAGGTGGTGGCCAGAAGAAGAAGCCTTGACAGAGGCAGAGGGGACAGTCAACATAGATCAAAATGTGCTGATTAAGATAGTTACTTTAAACAGTGGTTGTTGTGATTATTAAATGCCTTCAAATGTGCCTGACATTGTGTAAACCAGCCTGTGGGGTTTTGGTGATGTGTGCACACTGTGTGCCAGTCAGCCAAATTGCCACTAGACCGGCTGCGCTTTGCCTTACGCCGAGAGTAGACCAGGTTGAAGCTGGCGAGCTCTCTGCGCACCTTTGGCGAAACCTTTTGGCACGAAATTGTACCAAATTCCAAAATTGGCTGCGCACTGTTTTACACCGGACAAAATTACCACTGCGCGGCATGCGCCAACCCGCGCCACCCACAAAATTAGAGCCCGCAGAGTTGAAGGGACACAGGGTAGATAGAGAATTGGGTCTAAATGATTTTAGCAGTACCCTAATAGTACTACAATACATGACACTTGGTTACTTTTTGTCCTTCAGTCCGATCACGAAAGTTGTCTTTTCCCGGTGTGGCCCTGCAGATGGCTGTACAGTCCCAATTTTTTGTTCCCTTGTTGACGGGAGAGGACGTTCTAGGCAAGAGCTCTCTGATGATACAATAAATATGAACTATCTTGGTGCTTTCCTAAATACACTCTATGATCGTAACTGTTTGCCGACTCCCTCAACTTATCTTAGATAGGCAAAAGGTAGAGATTCCTTAAAATGAAACTACAGTAGTTACATGTGCTGATATCTGCTAGAAAGTCACGATAACTGCAGAAGCGCAAAGCGGCTGCCTAGCAACAATGCCAAACAAAAGAAAAAAATGTTTAACACAAGTCTAAATGTTACTGGCCCTGGATATATGGATTCAAAATCAGAAATACGGTCAGTCTTGTTGGCAGCATTATGAACGGAGGTTAGAGTTCTGCAGGATGATAGCGAGGCATTATTGGAACACAATGCTGACTTGTGCTGTTCTTAAAGAGGCTATATAAACCCTATGGAGGACAATACAGCAGTATGCAAGGATGTCAGGATTCTACAAGATGGCACTATAAAGCACTATTGGAAGATAAGGCTGCCTTACGTGCTGCACTCTAGGAGGTTAAAAACTAGAAAACTAGTTTATTCACTCACTACTCCAGGTTCGAAGATTCACAC
>QODF01000104.1:1460579-1492763 GCA_024372805.1 Oostethus manadensis
GATGGTGTCTCTCCTTCCACCCTGAGACACTGTGCGGTAGAACTGGCGCCTGTCTTCACGGACATCTTCAACATCTCTTTGGAGTCATGCCATGTCCCAGCCTGCTTCAAGCTGTCCACCATTGTTCCCGTCCCCAAGAAGGCCAGGATCACTGAACTCAACGACTACAGACCTGTGGCACTGACATCTGTGGTCATGAAGTCATTTGAGCGCCTGGTTCTGCTTCATCTCAAGTCCTTCACCTCCCCCCTCCTGTACCCGCTGCAGTTCGCCTACAGAGCCAACCGGTCTGTAGATGACGCCATCAACCTGGCCCTCCACTACATCCTGCAGCATCTGGACTCCCCAGGAACCTACGCCAGGATCCTGTTTGTGGACTTCAGCTCTGCATTCAACACCATCCTCTCTGCTCTGCTCCAGGACAAGCTCACCCAGCTCAACGTGCCTGACTCCACCTTCAGGTGGATCACTGACTTCCTGACGGAGCGGAGGCAGCGCGTTTTCTCTATTTCTTCCTCCTCAACGTCATCACTGAATAGTCTTCATCCTCGTGTTCCTGGTGTACGACTGCTTCAAACATATAAGCTTGAACCTCCCAATGCGACTTGCTATGGACAAAAATATCCTAGAAATCACTGCTTCCTCCATCACTCCACTCCATGTTGACTACCTCGGGTGATTCTGGCTTGTAGCAGATGTGATGTAATCGTCTCGCCCCTAGCGCTCAACTAAGTAATTACCTTAAAGTTGCTGTGGCCGCAAATTCACGTTTCTGAATTTTTCAAACGTGCATAACTTTAGATATAGGCTTGCTATTACAACCAAAGTTCATAGAATGATTTGAATTGGCTTACATATCATACTGAGAAAGTAAATGGCATTTAGAAAAAAAACCTTTCTATGCCCTTCAAGAGCATGCATATCATGAGTGCTTTGTTTTCTGAGAATCTCCTGCACCTACTGGTAACTTGTTTGCCACGTAAAAATAAAAAAACATACTATTTATAGTAAATAATCTGGTTAGTCACATTTGACTGCTATTATTTTAAACACGACTGTAAATGATTGATGACTTCTACCTCTTGAATTTGATATGGGATTTTGAGTGTTGAACCAAGTTAAGTCCAACTTTAAGCCTTTCAAACTCATGGATGAGCGCTTCAGGACAGGATAAAAGGTACGTAGCAACCGTAAAGTTATGTTGATGTGCATGTTCGTGTTCTGGTTGTCTGACTGTTTCCGGTTGCCGTAAACGAACCAGAAATGGGGAGCTGCTGTTGTGCTGTCATTATTTCTTGCAGTAAAAAGCTTGACGATTAAGCACCTCCTTGTGGCTTTATGTGCAGACATTACAGTATGTAGGATATTCATTCATTTTAATATCTATCAGCACATTACATTTCATTCAAATCTGATGGTGGTGCAAAATAATAGCTAGATAATAGAAAAATGAATGAAGTATCATATTAAAGTGTGTTGTGTTTTATCAGATACAATTAATTAATACAATTAATTATTAATTCAACCTCTTAATTCATTCGTTGTTAATTTAACCTGGAGCGTTGGTTGGACTTTATTCAAATAAAATGTGAATGCATTTGCCATGAAAAATACTTGTTTGTTTATATCCATAATTAATTTATGCCTGATTCCCTTACAAAAAAACACAGAAATGCAGGAAACTTTATCTGCAGGGTCCAGGTACTTATTTCACAGTCAGACTGGTTGAATTTTTGACTAAAAAGTTACTTAATCGATTTAAAGTTACTGAGTCAATTCGGATTGTATCGTTCGAAATGAACCAATATCGTCCCTGAATCAAATCGACATGTGCTGCTATGTGTCTTTAGCGGACAGGAACGACAGGCAGTGAGGGCCAATAATATCTTTTATAATGTCCTTTGTAGCTAAGAAACTAAAGGCAAACAAAAGGGCACCACACGATAATGGGAGCAAAATTACAAAAACAAGAGTGGCGGAGTTACCCGAAGTGCGCCAGACTGGCATGGCGAGACTGGATGGCACAACAGCAGAAATAGAAGTTCAAAAATCTGAAAACACAGAGCGAGGAGTGAGAATCATCTATCCAGTCCTATCCAGTCGCCACAAGTGGGTTAAAAAACAATGAAGGATGATGGGGATCAGTTGCGCACCTCCAGGAACTCCACCCATCTTTAAGTTTACAGAGCTACACAAGAAAACACTTATATTATATATAATATATATATACACTGCTCAAAAAAATTTGAGGAACACTTTAAAAACACATCAGATCGGGGTCACACATCAGACACATCGGGGGGGGGAAATTATCTCGAATATCTTTCCTGATAATGAGCTCCTGGACAGTCTGAGGAGCAACCTGGCGGTGCCGGATGGACCTAAACATAATGTCCCAGAGGTGTTCTATATGTTCACGTTAGGTGAACGTGGAAGCCAGTCAATGGTATCAATCACTTCATCCTCCAGGAACTGCCTGCTCTACTACTCTACTCTAGCCACATGAGGTCAGGCATTGTCGTGGACCAGGAGGAACCCAGGTCCCACTGCACCAGCGTAGGTTCTGACAATGGGTCCAAGGATTTTATCCCGATACCTAATAGCAGTCAGGGTGCCATTACCTAACCTGTACAGATCTGTGCATCCTTCCAGGGATATGCCTCCTCAGACCATTACTGACCCGCCACCAAACCGGTCAGGCTGAATGATGTTGCAGGCAGCATAATGTTCTCCACGGCCTCTCCAGACCCTTTCACGTCTGTCGCATGTGCTCAGGTTGAACTTGCTCTCATCGGTGAAGAGCACAGGGTGCCAGTGGCGTAGTTGCCAGTTCTGGTGGTCTATGGCAAATGCCAATCGAGCTCTACGGTGCTGGCCAGTGAGCACAGGGCCAAGTACAAGAAGTCGGGCCCTCAGGCCACCCTCATGGAGACTGCTTCTGATTGTTTGGTCAGAAACATTCACACCAGTGGCCTGCTGGAGGTCATTTTGTAGGGCTCTGGCAGTGCTCATCCTGTTCCTCCTTGCAAAAAGGAGCAGATACTGAGCCTGCTGAGGGTTTAAGGACCTTCTATGGCCATGTCCAGCTCTCCTGGAGTAACTACCTGTCTCCTGGAATCTCCTCCATGCTCTTGAGACTGTGCTGGGAGACACAGCAAACCTTCTTGCATTGATACGTGTTGATGTGCCATCCTGAAGAAGTTGGACCACTTGTGCAACCTCTGTAGCGTCCAGGTAGCGCATCATGCTATCAACAGAGATGTTGGTCCAAGCCAAATGAAAAACTACAGCAGTAGAAAGTCAGTCAGTATAAAATCAGCCAGAAGAAATGAGGATTTAGTGGCGTCAACCTGGAAAACACTTCCTGTTTTGGGGTCTTTCTCATTGTTGCCCCTCTGATGCTCCTGTTGTTAATTTCATGAACAACAAAGCAGCTGAAACTGATTAACAACCCCCTCTGCTACTTAACTGACCAGATCAATATCCCAGAAGTTTGACTGATAGCTTACTATACTCTGATTAAAAAGTAATCTTCTAATTTTTTGAGCAGTATATATATATAACAAATGTTAATATTTATATTACATCACTGTTCACACTGTAGATAGAAAACATGGGAAACAGAAAAAACTGATTCCCATGACCGCAGGTCACTGGCTGTTACTGTATCTGAATTGTTGTGTGGAGATATATACGAAAATTACAAAGGCACATTTCATTCACTAACTGTACTACAACAAAGGGTATTTACAATAATCCAGAATGCTGGTTTGTAGAGATTACGCAAACCCTTTATATCAAGTCTCATATACTGAAATTGACTGAATTTGAAGCCCTGCAAATCTACAAAAAAATATTGTCATCTTTGTCATTCAGTAATTGTTTTGAGCAGAGGAAATAAAGGCTGTGTAGGCTTACCCTTTTTCTCAGAAAACCTGAATTTTGGTGTACTGCTTCTCAAATATCTTGTGATCTGGTGGACATGTGATGTTTTCTGCAGTGAGTGATGCCAGCGGTGTTGTGAAAGTGGCCGAGTGGCAGCAAACCTACTATGCATCAGACTCTGGCATCCAATCAGGCGCCACCACGGTGCAGGATGATGACGGCAGTACTGGGTACAGTAGCAATAAGAAGTACACAAGCAGTATAACTGCACCTGCAAATGCCACAACTGAAGGAGGAGCAACTGGTGAACAAGAAGACCCCACAGGTGAGACTTTTTATTAAAAGTGACGGTTTTTGATTTTCTGTCTCTTTGTTCTCCATCCGTCCATTCTTTTTTTTACACTGCATACCTGTTCAGGGTCAAAGCAAAGCATGGCATACAATAACGATACACCCAATTCTCTCAATCTGTGTCATTTTCACATTACAGCTTTTTGGGGTGATATAGGGTTTTTTCCTGGTGCTGCAGGTTCTGGGTTTGATCCTTAGGGCTTTGCAAATGTATCTTTTTTGGGGAGCAAGATACAGTGGAACCTCGGTTTTTGTTATTCATTTGTTCAGGTCAGATGAAAACCAAAATGTGCAAAAACCAAAGCAATTTTTCCAATAGGAAATAATGTAAATCCAACTAATCCATTGGAGACACAAAAATATTAACAAAAATACATTTTATACAGAATAATTAGTTTTACATACAGAAACTAGAGAATGGGAAAGAACAAATGCATATGAACTTCTTGTTTCTGATCTCTGTTTTGATAACACCTTCACTTCCTCAACTTCTTGTTTTTCTGCCAGTCTGGATGCAAACCTTACCATACATCTGAGCAAGACTGGCCATCTTTGTACTTTGCAATGAGTTCTTGAAATTAATAGTGTTTCTCACTTTCTTTACCAAATTGCAGCCACCTAGGACTTTTTCCCCCATGGCAGGTTATTTAGCAGTCGGACTCAAAGTAAGTCAGCAATTCAGTGGGAGCTTTGTTTGGGCACTTGAGTCTTCTGACTGATACAGTACAGGGCAAACGGACTCATTTGCTACAGACAATGTACGAGAAGTGAGGCAGTGTACAGCCAAGACAATTTTTTTTGGTCAACTGGGAGATTCAAAAATGTTATTTGTACTTGGGAACAAGAAAAGTCCACCATTAAATGTGCAATTTATTTCAAAGAAACACTATTATTAGACACTGAACTAAAACATACCCATGAGGCATTTATAAAGGTAATCTCATTAACTTAAAGCGAAAGAGACGGGACATTAAAATGTCCTGGTGAGACGATAACTGCACAACTGTGCAATAACCATTCTCAGTATTTAATATATGTTATGTCTAATGTGACACCGCTGTGCTCAATAATAACTAATTTGAGGGACATAAGTGCCTTGTTTGGATCTAAAAATCATTGTACAATGGGTGCTAAAAGAGGTGTTTACGTGTTGAGTGGATATGCAATATTGATTTCATTCGTCAGCTTCTGTGCGTCAATATATTTCCTCAAAGGACTCAATATTACACTTGCTTGGAGCCAAAAATATGTCAGTGAAACCGAGTGGACAATTTGCCAGACAAACTGCAAATTGAAAAATAGAAATGCCATTGTTGTATATTACATAATGTAAGTTGAAATTCTCCTTGGATTGATGGGAACCTCAGAGTTCTGTTTCTTGAATCTGCGGTTAACCAGCCCTAACATTAATGCATGCTGTATACTGGGGGCACTAGGAGACCAGTCCAGAATTATAAGGAATGATCAGGTTAATGATACAGTCATCAAGAAAAGCATTAGTAACAGACTTTGCTGTAACGGATTGAGATCCTGCAGTGTCCTCAAGGTCCACCTACTAAGTAAGGTAAGGTAAGTTTGCCAATTAAGACATAAATGATTCAGACAAGGCTTAGGTGAATGTGATGAGCTCAGATGACACTGACATTGAGCTCTTTGGCATCAACATAACCTGACGTGTTTGGAGGCAGCAAAAAGCAGAATATGGTCCGAACAACAGGGTGCAAAGGATACGTGAAGACCGCATTGAGGGGCTGATGAGTGAAACTGTGCACCATAGAATCTTGCTTGCCAATAAGGTTGTCTCCGCCAAAGACAAAGTCACGTTTGCTAGGGATTAAATACTTCCCTCAGTCAAATACAAATTTATGTATACCTTTTATTGATTGTTATTTTTCCTGGATTTTATTTTATTTTTGTACCTTTTGTGTCTCTCAGTTACAAAAAGTCAATCATATAAATTTTGGACTGTTGGTATTTCATGGTGTAAACAACAAAATGCAGACTTGTTTGCATCTGTATACAGCAACAACACTGTTTATACTGCAGGTCAATTCAGATTTGTTTACTTATATGTGACCTGCATCGGATTTTGTCACCGTACATTTCAGGTTGTCTCAATTGCGACCCAGGGGTCTGTCTGTGGGCATAAGTCTGATATGTATTCAGCGTTACTGCAGTTTGAATGTTTGGGTCCCATATCTGACCTATACATCATTGAAAGGAATGTTTTGCCATGCACGTGTTGTGGAAAGGTACCTACAGATGCAGGCTTCTTCTTATCTGAACATTTGAAAAATCTCTGTCATTGAAGTGGCTCAATGTCCTACTACTCCTGGATGCAAGTCCTTAGCACCCACGTCACATCTGAGGTCTATTGTGGTCATAAATGGATGGTGTCTGTCACAATTTATTTTCCCAGATTTAGATGCTCAGTACTCACTAACCCGGGCTCAGCGCGTCAGGGCTGCCATGTTTCCAGAGACGCTGGTGGAGGGAGAGGTAGCCATGCCTGTCCAATCGGGTCCTACACAACAGAGCAACGTGCAAAGATTGGCTGAGCCATCCCAGTTACTAAAGACAGCCATAGTCCACCTGATAAACTACCAGGATGATGCAGAGCTGGCAACGAGAGCAGTACCGGAGCTCACTAAGCTGCTTGCAGATGATGATCCGGTACTTCTTGTCACTTTTACTTTACTAAGGATTTGTTCGTTCATACATCACCTACATGTCTGAACATTCTCATTCATCCAGGTCAGTTTAGGGCATTGAATTGCTCACAACTGGATTGTTCAGGTTGTCTCAGAAGACATTTCACCATCATTCAAACAGGCTTTATCAGTTTATGCTGACAACTAGATAGGACAGCTTCTACTGTATCAGAGTTCACTTTAATCACATTCATGACTAGATAGGACAGTTCTTATCTAGTTGTGAGTATGAACGTATGAAGCCTGCTCAAATGAGAGATGACACATTTTCTAAGACAGTCAATCCAGTTGCAATTGATTGCAATCAACTAGAGAGGAGCTGTCCTATCTAGTTTGAGCATGAACTGATGAAGCCTGCCTAGAAAGGCAAAACATCCTCAAATGACAACTTGAACAGTCCAGTTGTGATTGATTCAGCGCCATTGAGAATACATCACTCACATATACATTTTACCCAGTCATGCTTAATTTAAAAACGGATGTTAAATATTGCCTTACATTTGCATATTAAGACATGGAAAGTCATAATATAAGAACTACACCTGTACCTGAACTCATCTACGTAGCTTACAGCAGTTGTAGTGTTGATAAGAAATACCAAAAACCTGCTTAAAGCAATTAACATATAATACAGGGTGTTCCTGAGAGCTGGACACATTCAGTTAGAACATTAACAAATCATCAAAACAAAAATATGATTTCCAACATTTGTAATGCAAAAGACTGAGGTGAACTTGATTCAATAACTCTACAGGAGCGGTGTCCAGACTGTGGGTATAACCTGCATAATGTTGTTCTTGTAATGTGGGGTAAAAATTGTAACAATTATAGTATTATAGCTCTTTTTTCCCCCATGATTAAGACAGAAGCAGACTTAACTCAAGTATGACAAATGTCTGGAAAGGCTTTCAACAAAACCCCAGACAAGAATTGAAAAGCTTGAACAGATTGTCCAAAGGTTAGCATACATTTATCCTCGCAAATTAATATATATTGCATTTATTATTAAATAATAAACCCTACCCCAGTGGTTCACAAACTTTTTTTGCAGCCCCCCCCCCGTTTTGGAGATAAAATGATTTTCTGCGCCTCCCCCTGAAAAATACGGTAATAATGAAATGTGTTTGTGGTAGCCCCGCGTCCCCCCGTCATAACGCCAGGACCCCCTAGGGGGGGCATGCCCCCCAGGTTTAAAACCACTGCCCTACCCTATATTTTATGATATGTACACTGTTAGCGACAGGTTGAATGATCAGGAACATTTTTCTATATAAATCCATTGAAATTAAATATAAAATTTGGAACATCTTTTCGACCATACGACGAAACCATCCCTAATACATTTCTTGCTGTGCATACCAGGTTGTGGTGAACAAGGCAGCCATGATAGTCAACCAGCTCACCCGTAAGGAGGCCAGTCGCCGGGTTCTGGTTCAGTCCCCAACCATGATTGGAGCCGTGGTTCGCACCATGACAACAACCGTTGACATGGAGACAGCTCGTTGCACGGCGAGTGTTCTCCACAGCCTGTCACACCAGAGCGAGGGACTGCAGGTCATATTCAAGTCCGGAGGGATACCAGCGCTGGTTCGCATGCTAAGGTAGAAAGACTTTAATTGGACTACCAGGTAAAACAATATATTACTCTGCTTTGATCAGTTAGTTGTGTGATGATAAACGTGAGTGAGATAACTGCACAGTGCACAATAATTACCAATAGTAATAGTGCCATATTTCCTCAAATAGGAGTTTCCACTCTTAGAAGCCACCCCTCAGTTTTTATCACCTCTTTTTTTTCCAACATCAGGAAGAAAAATCCTTATTGATCACATTCACTTCTGGAGAAACAGAGGTAAAAGCCAATTACTTAAGGTCTACTGTTTACAGAATGACCATTGCTGGACAAAATACATAAACAATAATAATTTGTTTGAGTTATCAGTGAGTCTCTCTAAAAAAGTAAATTAGTAATGGAATTATGCCTAAATGCAAATAGTTTACCAGGTAAAGGAAATAATTGTGTTACTTAAAATATAAAATATAAACTATAAAATATGGATTTAGCTTTTAGTGGCGTTGAGCTCAAGACCTGAAACTTTCTCCCAAAACACTTACTGGCCCTGAGAGTGAGCAACCATAACTCTCATTGACTAGTTATTTAATTTCCTAGCAGTAGTGAAGAATGGTGACTGAAGCGACATCCAGATTGTTGACATAGACATCAGTGCCACATTTCACTGTCGGTAACTAAAGAAATAGTAATTCATTTGGTTACCCATGACTGGAAAACAACAATGACATTATTTTTAATAATGAACAATTTATAATAATAATGAACTACACTTGTTATGCGCTTTATCAAAGCCTCTCAAAGCGCTTTGACTGAGGTCATCATTATCCATTCACTCCACACTTGGTGATGGTAAGCCAGTATGTAGCCACAGCTGCCCCGGGGCAGACCGACGGAAAGCGAGGCTGCCAGTGTGCGCCATCAAACCCTCCAACCACCACCGACACTCACACACCACTTTCATACTAGGCAATGTGGGTGAAGTGCCTTGCCTAAGGACACAAGGAAAGTTTATTTCCTCCCTCTGTGGCACCTGGTGTTCCTCTGAGGTCTCCCATCCGAGTACCGACCAGGCCCTGCCCTGCTTAGCTTCTGAGATCTGACGGGATCAGGCTTTGACAGGCAGGTTTGGCCACAAAGGCCATTAACTGGTTATTGCTCAATCATACCTTGACACAAAAAGTGCCTCTCATTCCAGAAAGAACAAAAGCAAGGTGGATGAGGAAGAAAAGAGAAGCAGACACAATAACATTTGTCATCTTACCCCTTATGTCTCTGGTCTATCAGAGAAAGTCAACATAACAGTACACTTTAAACCTAGTAACACTCTGAGACAGAGGGTTGGTACCCCACAAAGACATTGCAGCTCATACCCAGACAAACAATCTGGTGTATGCTGTCTAATGAGGAATGCACTGATTTTTACTTTGGGGAACCCAAGCAAGGTGCATGTCACAGCACAGATGGGCAGACGCTGCAGGTCAAGACTCAGTGGTGCACCTCATATGTGTTTTGAAGACAAAAATGTACACATTCTGGACAGAGAAAACAGATTGTTTGAAAAATGAGTGCGGGAAGCAGTCCATGTTAAGGTGAGACGCCCTCTCTGAACAAAGTGGGAGGTCTGCAACATCACCTTTCTTCCATATACGATGCTGTCCTTTTATCCCTTCCTGAAATCATTCAGTCATTTAGCCTGTAACAAATTGTTTCCACCTAGTCTTTGAGCGCGAACTGATGAAGCCTGCTCGGTCGGGAGGAAAAATGTCCTCCAAGACAACCTGAACAGTCCATTTGCGGTGCAGGACACCGGCCAGCCACTCCCATCAAAATCCACAACAGCCCTATTGGGACCACAACTCCATACTTAAAGTTTAAAACTGACAAAGCCCTTTGGAGTTAAGATAAAACGTCAACAAAAAAGAACAGTCCAGTTAGAACATCTACAGAGAAGCAGGGGTTCAGGTTCTTGTTTTAAGATTGGGAATCAGAAGACTATTCAAACCACAAACTGTTAAAAGAGGCAAATGGCAAAACATAAATAGGCAGCATTTAGGCAGGAATCCAAATTCTAGTCCTTACTCCATGAGAATCAAGTGGTGTCCTAGTTCTCCCTAAACCAAGGAAAGTGCAAGGCAAAGTTAACGCGGATACCACACTCCAGTTGGAAGGGTGTCAGCGCGTAGACAGACAGAAGAATATAAATGTAAGTAATTACGAATAATAATTGATTTTCACAGTAACAGCACTCAAGTTTTATTTTGTATTAAATATTTAATCATTCACATCACGTAAAAATTTGCCATGTTTTGAATTGTTGGTTGTCACTAGTTATAATATATAGCTGTAACTCAAGTCATCGTAAGTCCAGTGATTTGTTTGAAATAGTACGGAGGTAACTGGTGAAGTGCTAGAGGTTAAAAAAGGTAAGGTTACCCCAAAACAATGTGCATTTTCAGAATTATACAAAAGGCCTGTTTCAAGGACCACGAAGGCTGCAATCCCAGTATGGAAAAGTAAAATGCAACAAATTGCCGTTCTGGACTTTCTTAGAAAATAATAAACAGGAGAACAACAAGGCCAAAACAACGACTTACTTTGTAACTCTTCAAGCGGAAGTATTCTCAGAAACTCCAAACGTGAATTCAAATTAAGTTGCATGGCAACCCCTTTTTGCTCAGGATAGCGTGGTTAAAGTGTGGTCCAAATGTTGTGCTGCTGTTAAAGAAATAGTCTAAGGTAAATAGATTTGCAGGCATGTGTTTAGCTTGATCTGGTTTTCATTTCATTTGGAGCTGTTAATACATAAATATATACGTCCTGGCTTTTTTGTTTCTTTCAATAAAATACAGTAAAAGCAGACGTATTTCAGACATACTTGTAAATGTTATTAATCGCCATGATTCATTATTTTGAAAACTGTGATTAATCTGATTAATTTTTGTCATCATTTGACTGCCCTAGTTGCATTACATCTGTGGCCTTTCCAACCACAGCTAGTGAGCTTTTCAAAGTTAATCCTTTTTAAGCCTTAACTGAGGATGAATAATTCACTCTAATAATTTAATTCACCCTGAAAGTCAAAGGAAATTGACTGAAAAAAGGAAGTCCTTAGAAAAATGCAGCTCGGTGTCCATTGCTTTTTTCTTTGACCTTTTCTTATCATCCCACACTTTGTTTCCTCCCTACTTTATGCTGTCACTTTGCTTTTGTCTGTTCTCATCCAAAGTCCCCGCAACATATCCTTGTCCTCTTCGAATGTGTTGTGCGTCTGTGAATTGTGTGTTAGACCGAGTGATAACACAGTCGACCAGTAGACCGTAAAAGCATGTGAAAAAACCTAAAAGCACAATAAATGACACGCATTGATCAGGCAGCAAAACTTTCTCTGCAACGTCTGTCTCATGTTTGATGTAAACCTGCTCTCCTCTGTGGGAAAAAAACACACTCTTAGATGCTGAATGGGTTCACCTGTGTTCAAATGTTGTTGATTTAAAAGCTGTTAAATAAAGTAGTACAGATGGTTTTAATATGCGGAATTAACAGTCATGGAAGGAGAGGGGCTAGAAATAAATAAGATCTGCTTCTTCCTATACCTTTTCGGACATGTGGAGTTTGAATTGAAACATGAAGTATTCCAATGTAACCTGTAAACATGTTGGAAAAAAATGTTGCACTGATTACTGTGTTGCACAAATATTGTTTACATGTGGATAAGGACACGTTTAAATTTTATGATTGAAGATATGTTACTTTTGGTTTTGTACAACAAAGCTGTACCTCTCCAGTTTGCACACGACTTCATTAGTTTAATACAATTTCATGGAAATGAATTCAACTCTCTTGTTTCCTAGTGCACTGTTTTTAAAATGCTTATTCACTGGGACAAACTACATTATTAGACAAAGTCTAATTGTACTTGGATCTCGAGGTGCTGAAGATTGTTGTTCTTTGGCAAGTACCACCCTCATGGAGGTTGTCCGGGCCATTTTTGAAAGAAAACTATAACAATTGTTATTTCTTCTTAACTATGCATCTTGACTGAGTTTGACTTGGGTTATTATAATGATTTATTATTTGAGTATACACAGTGCACTGTGTACTGGCAGGTGGCTGAAGTAAGTCATGATGGTAGATATTAGGTCTGTTCATGACATTTCTATTGTTTGTTTTTCTCATTTATCCAGTTCACCCGTGGAGTCTGTTTTATTTTACGCCATAACCACCCTTCACAATCTGTTGTTGCACCAAGAGGGTGCCAAGATGGCTGTGCGTCTTGCTGATGGCCTGCAGAGGATGGTTCCCTTACTGAAGAAGAGCAACCCAAAGTTCCTGGCCATTACTACAGACTGTCTGCAGCTCTTGTCTTATGCCAACCAAGAGAGCAAGGTGAGGGTAGCAGGTAATTAATGATTTGTCTGGACATACTGTTAGTATTTACCATCTACACCCTGTTCTTATCAGCTCATCATACTTGCCAATGGAGGCCCAGATGGTCTGGTGTTCATCATGAGGAATTACAATTACGAGAAGCTGCTGTGGACTACTAGCCGGGTGCTCAAAGTGCTATCTGTTTGTCCAAGCAACAAGCCCGCCATAGTAGAAACTGGTATGGCAAAATCACAGTTATGCTGAGAGGTAATATAGAGTTATGACCACGTATTTTGCACACTTCCCAAGGTGGTATGCAAGCTTTGGGTCAGCATCTCACTGGAACGAGTCAGCGTCTGATACAGAACTGTCTGTGGACGCTCCGTAACCTGTCGGATGCTGCAACCAAGCAGGTAGGTACTGAGACACTAAAATATGATCAGTAGAAATTCCTCAGACAACACAGTATTTACATACTGTCAGTTCTACTGTAACTGGATTGACACCGCGGCTCATAATGTCCAAGACTATGTCTGTCTTTTATATCTACTATCAAGTGAACCGAATCTGATTCCACTTTGTTTACGTTTACGGTACGCCTGAAATTGTCGCAAAAAGGCAAGTCATGAACTACACGTTGGTATAGACATCCAAGCATCAGCATGGGCAGTGCGAGGCTGGAGATACACCTCCAAACTCCGTCTGCTCTTTTTATTGACCTTAGATGTGTATATGTTTTTGGCAATTCAGAAATACAAAATAGTCTTGCTGAAGCAGGCAAGTAAGCTGAAAGCTTAAGCAGCCGACAGGATGCACGGCCACATAGCCAAGAAAGCTTTGACTGAAGGAAGCAGAGGGAAATTGGGCCACAAACCGCAAAATAGAAAATATTAATGAAGTTGAAACGGCGGATAATAATCCCCTGTGTTACGTTTCGGTTGAGCGGAAGACTGTGAGTTGACCCCAGACTGCAGAGATGAAGGCGGGCGTGCAAAAATAAAGATATTTAATAAACTAAACAGTCACTCACAGTTCAGGTTTGACCAACAAAAGGCGACAGAGGAACAAAACTCTGTGAATCCAAAACAAAGGCTATGAGGTATCACCACGGGAGAAGGGACTCTAAGTACCGGCGCTACAGGAACCCAGTTGAATGAACCAACAAAGTCAACGAACCAGCACTGTGCTGGTGCTGGGTTTATAAATCCCTCTAATTGGGATGAAGGACAGGTGTGTGCAATTACACCCACGCGGGGTAGCTGCAACCAAGCGTCTGCAGGAAGTGCAGCCTGCCAAAATAAGAACGCAGGACAGGAAGTCATACCTCCAGTCCTGCGGAGCATGACACCCGTGTACTTGACACCAACCAAATGGACAAATAACATAATGGGAAAAAGGAAAGGAATTAATCCATAGTAGAACAGACAAATCCCCTCATAAAAAAGAAAATATTTGAATTCACAATCAAGCCCAACGTAAACAACTTCAATCCCGATATTGTTTTTGAGACAGGAGAAGTATGACATCTGTAATACGTCAAGGAACAACATTAAATGTATGGAATGCTAAAGTCCCGTCTATGATTGGTTTCTACATTCATTCCTTTATTACTGTTTAATGAGATATTATACACTGCTCAGAAAAAGGACCACTAAAATAACACATTCTAGGTCTGAATGAAGGAAATATTCCACAGTTGTTGGATTAAATAAACTAAATTCTTCCTATTTCTTTGAATAGGGCAAGTGTAACCATATTATGTTCTTTCTTGTGATGTTGTTGTTGAAGTTTGAAAGAAACTAAACCATAAGCAAAATGTGTATTGTGGATTGATGGCCATGTCCTGCGTTATACTGCAAATGAGAAACATTTAAGGCAATGATTCATTTCTTGCATCGCTCTCTCTCTCTCTTTCTGCTGGACTCGCTGTATAGGAAGGGCTGGATGGTCTGCTGCAGATATTAGTCACCCAGCTGGGATCAGATGATGTCAATATGCTGACGTGTGCAACAGGCATCTTGTCCAACCTCACCTGTAACAACTCACGCAACAAGGTAACCATGACGATTAACACGGGGTGTCCAAAAAACGTGGGCATTCAATAATTGCTCTTTGGCATGGAAATACGCGACAAACAAGAAACCTTCTGTGTCTTTAATGCATAAATGAAACTTTAGAATCTCCAATGTCAAAATTGAAAATCTTCACACTTTTTGTTATAATAACAATACATTTTATTCTTTTCAAGAAACTCAACGACGCGTTACAATACATTAAAGAATAAAAACAGCACAGAATTTACAGAATAAAATCAAGATAAGTTTTAAGTTCTTTCTTGAAGGTGGGGAGGTCAGAGCAGTCACGGAGGGGTTTAGGCAGAGAGTACCAGAGGGTGGGGGCAGCGATGGAAAAAGCTCTGTGCCCCCAGGTTCGGATCTTGGTCCTACAGCGCAGGGACAGAAGGTTGGAGTTGGAGGAGCGGAGGGAGCGAGATGGAGTGTAATGGTGGAGCAGGTCTGTGAGGTAAGGAAGGGCCAGGTTATGGAGTGCTTTGAATGTAATGAGAAGGATTTTAAAGTGGATACGCTGAGGGACAGGGAGCCGGTGGAGCTTGAGGAGGACAGGGGTGATGTGTTCACGGGAACGTGTGTGGGTGAGGAGCCGAGCGGCGGAGTTCTGAATGTACTCTAATCTGTTGAGGGTTTTTGATGATGTACCGTAGAGAATGCTATTGCAATAGTCCATTCTGGTTGTGATAAACGCGTGGATGAGAGTTTCAGCAGCAGAGAAGGTAAGTGATGGACGGAGACGAGCTATGTTTTTGAGGTGAAAAAAAGCACTCCGGGTTATGTGCTTTACGTGAGGTTCAAATGAAAGAGTGGGGTCCAGGAGACAACCAAGATTGCGGATGAGTGGGGATGGAAAAAGTGTGGTGTTGTCGAAGTGCAGGGTGAAGTGTTGAGAGGATTTGGTGATGTTATGTGGACCAATAATGATAAAGTCTGTTTTGTCGCTGTTTAATTTGAGGAAGTTGTGATTCATCCAGTTTTTGAGGTCTGTTAAGCAGTGGGTGAGAGTGGAGTAGACGCTGGGGTTGATGGATGTTGAGGAGATGTAAATTTGGATGTCGTGAGCGTAGCAGTGAAAACGTAGACCATGACGACGAATATCGTTGCCGAGGTGGGAGGTGGAGGACCAAGCACCGAACCCTGCGGGACACCCTGCTGCAGGGGAGCTTTGGAGGAGGAGCAGTGGTTGATATGGATGAACTCTCCCCGGTTTATGAGATAGGACTGGAGCCAGGAAAGAGCGGAACCAGTGATGTTCAAGTTTTTGAGACGGGACAAGAGGATGGTATGGCTGATGGTGTCGAAAGCTGTGGTGAGGTCCAGGAGGATGAGGACGGAAAGGTTACTGGAATCGGAGGAGATCATTTGTAATTTTGAGCAGAGCTGTTTCGGTGCTGTGTTTGGGACGAAAGCCAGACCGGAAGGGTTCATAGAGACTGTTGGAGGTGAGGTGGAGTCTGGAGTTGGGCGGCAACAATACGTTCCAGGATTTTAGACAGAAAGGGGAGGTTGGATATCGGGCGGAAGTTTGCACAGATTTCAGGGTCAAGGTTGGGTTTTTTGAGGATAGGGGTGATAGCAGCCAGCTTGAGAGACTGTGGCACAAAATCGGAGGAGAGGGAGGAGTTTATGATTGGTGTGATCAGTGGAGAAAGTACAGGAAGTCCTGTCTTAAAACACACATTGTGCATAAAACGAATTGCTCGTATCGACGTACGCTTCTTTTTGTTGTATGAAGCATTTTTCCATCTTCTCCTACTTCAGACTCTGGTAACTCAGTTTGGCGGTGTCGAAGCTCTGATCCATGCTGTTCTACGTGCTGGGGAAAAGGAAGATGTTGCAGAGCCAGCAGTTTGCGCCCTTCGTCATCTCACGTCCCGCCACCATGACGCTGAGCTGGCCCAGAATGCTGTGCGGCTGCACTATGGTGTCCCTGCTGTTGTCAAGCTGCTAGGACAACCACACTATTGGCCTGTTGTAAAGGTGAGGAAAATATAGAAATAGTGGATGACTGTGTAGATTCTCAGTCATCCAGGTCACGGCAAACTGCAAAAGTTGAATAACAGCAACTGGACTCTTCTTGTTTGTTGAAGATGCTTCTTTCGTCAAAATCATAACATTTTTAATGTGGAGTTTCTCTGTTGTCTCTGGGTGTTGTCACAGTTGGATTGTTGTTATTGTGGCCTGATTGAGAAGCACTCTGTTAAGGTCAGTGTGTGGACAAAAAATTAGGATTTTGGATTCCTCCAGCAGTAAAGTAAAAAGGAGTATCAAAGGGAGAGCACACGGCTTGCAAAAATAGATCTAGAAAAAAAACCCTAAAAGTAACAAGGCGAGGATGAAGAAGTTCACTAATAAAAACGACCAAAAGTACAACAAATATTCACACAAGGGTGACGAATGTAAAGACGCCAGAAGACTAGACAAAATACTTGGCATCTTGGCACTTGAAAAAGTTCCTTACCTGTGCAGGGAGCACAGGTAAGGAACTTTCTGTTACGTTCACTTGCGTTGCTCTCTGTGTTTTGTCCTTTGCCTTCTCCTGGCGTGTGTTTGGGTTGCAGGAGCTACCATGGCAACTGGAGGCGGGGCCACGGGACGCACCTGCAAGTAATCTGCGGACTCCCTTCTTAAGCAGAGAGCTCGCACCTGGGAGACGCTGGATTATTCCGTTCCACTCATGAAGGCTCACGTACGGACTCGCACATCATTTGTTCTTCCTGAACCAACTCTCCTGTCCCAGCAGTATTGGACTTTACTTCAGCCTCGATCCAGCGTCTCTCCCGACGGTTCGTCCCGTGGCTCGACTACCCAGGTTGGCAATCAGACGGCTCGCACTTGTCCAGCGTTTCGTGGTGCTTCTTCCCCCCTGTCCGGCGCGACAGCACCTTTGCTTTCCGTTTTTCTGTGAACATTAAACTCCTGTACACCAACCCTAACCTGCCTATTCTGTCCACGCCCGAGGGTTTGCTCCTGCGAGGACCGTGACAGAATAATCCAGGCAAAAGTATGGACCCTGCGGAAGTAGACACCAGCAGGCTCGCGCTCCGTCACTTGGCGCAACGCCTCGGCAGACAAGAGGAGCAGTTTGATGTCTTAGGGCAAGGCATCAGAGACATGGCAGGACGCCAGGACTTTTGGTTGGAGGCTTTTGAAGGTCAGATCCAGACCCTGTTGTCGGCGTTGCAGCGGCACCCTCCTCCGGTGGTTCCTACCGCTACGAGGATCACCCCCCTGGACCCAGCCCCTCCCGTAGACGGCAGTTCCACCGCTAGCTTGCAGCTGTCCCGGCCAGAGAGGTTCTCAGGCGACGCTGACGTGCGCGCGTTTCTGACCCAGTGCAAACTACATTTCGAGCTACTGCCAACCGCCTTCCCCTCGGAGCGAGCGAAGGTGGCGTTTGCAGTTTCCCACCTGTCCGGACGAGTGGGAGCATGGGCCACTGCGGAGTGGCACCGTCGTTCGGCCGCATGCTCCTCCTACGCCGCCTTTGCTTCAGCACTGGAGCAGATCTTCCAGCACACCCCTCCGGGTCGGGAGGCAGCACGCGCACTTCTCAGACTGCGACAGGGGCCGCGTAGCGTGGCGGACTACGCAATTGAGTTCCGTGCCCTCGCTGCCGAGAGCGAATGGAACGCTATGGCACAGTTAGACGTGTTTCGCTCAGGTCTGGCGGACCGCATCCGGGATCAGATGATCCCCTTGGCCAACCCGGAGACCCTCGACAGACTCATTGCACTGGCCGTGCGCATCGAGGGACGCCTCCGTGACCGAGATTGGGACCGAGGGCAACACCTTGGGCGCGGCCGGTCCAGCTTTATCCCGGGCGGGTACGGCGAGGGGCCATCCCCGGGGCGTCTACCACCCGTTCCGGCCTTCCCACAGACGTCAACCGGAGACGAACTCATGCAGCTGGGAGGAGGTCGACTCACCGCGGCCGAGAGGGACCGGCGTCGTCGTTTGCACCTCTGCCTTTACTGTGGCCAGGCGGGCCATACCATCGCCGACTGTTCATCCCGTCGGGACCGCCGGATCTCTCGAGCACCGCAGCCGACAGGTGCGTGTTCACCGGAGGACTCGTCTCGTCAGGGCCGTTCCTCGCCGGAGTCTACGATTGGTCGACTCCAGATAACAGGTACCCTCTCATGGGACACCCAGAACATCGCCATTCAGGCTTTTATTGACTCAGGGGCGGACGATTGTTTTTTAGACGAGGGGTTAGTCAATCGACTCGCCGTTCCGACAGTTGCCGGCCCCCAAGCTTGTCATCTCCTTGGATGGGCGCCCCCTGGCCGGTATCACTCACCAGAACTCCCTTCTTACTCTCCGCTAATCATACCGAGTTAATTCGTTTTTTTTTATTCCCTCTCGATCCGCGCCCGTGGTTTTAGGCCTTACGTGGCTACATAAGCATAATCCCCATATTGACTGGACCCGCGCTAGTATTTCGAGTTGGAGCGTATTCTGCCACATTCACTGTCTCGGGCCGGCGAGTTCCCACCACTCGTCCAGTCGGGTTAAGACCCCTGAGGTTATAGACCTGGATCCGGTTCCCGCTGTCTATCACGACCTTCGCGAGGTTTTTAGCAAAGACCAGGCTCAGTCACTTCCGCCTCATCGTCCCTACGACTGCGGCATAGATCTCATTCCGGACTCGGTACTCCCTACCTCCCGCCTTTATAACATCTCCCGGCCGGAGAGGGAGGCTCTCGAGGAGTACATCTCCTCCTCCCTCGCTTCCGGTCTCATCCGGCCGTCCTTGTCTCCTTTGGCTGCGGGGTTCTTCTTCGTGAAGAAAAAGGACAACTCACTGCGTCCCTGTATCGATTACCGTGCGCTGAACGAGATTACCATTAAAAATAAGTACCCTCTGCCTTTGTTGGACTCGGCATTCACGTCACTACACGCGGCCCGTTGGTTTTTGAAGCTCGACCTCCAACGCCTACCACCTGGTGCGAATTCGTGAGGGCGACGAGTGGAAGACAGCTTTTAACACCCCGCTTGGACACTTCGAATACCTCGTGATGCCGTTCGGTCTAACGAACGCACCGGCGGTCTTCCAGAGTTTTTAAAATGACATCTTGCGGGACATGATCGGCCGATTTCCGTTTGTTTATTTGGATGACATACTAATTTTTTCCCGGACACTTAAGGAGCACACGCAGCAGGTCCGTTTAGTTCTCCGTAGGCTGCTGGAGAATAGGTTGTTCATTAAGGCTGAGAAGTGCGTGTTTCACTCCACCTCGGTTCCCTTTTTGGGTTTTATCGTTGGAGAGGGCCAACTTAGTACCGACCCAGCCAAGGTCCAGGCTGTGGCCGAGTGGCCCACTCCTACATCAAGGAAGCTGCTTCAGCGGTTCCTTGGGTTCGCAAACTTCTACCGACGGTTTATTCGTGACTTCAGTAAGGTGGTGGAACCGCTGACGAGGCTCACATCCAGTAAGGTACGTTTTACCTGGACTCCGGAGGCCGAGGCCGCCTTCTCCACGCTTAAGACACTATTTACCACTGCTCCTGTTCTGCGTCACCCTGATCCGTCTTCGCAAATCTTTGTAGAGGTGGACGCCTCCGACTCCGGCATGGGGGCCGTCCTTTCCCAGCGCTCCACCGAAGACCGGGTGCTGCACCCCTGTGCCTTCTTCTCGCGTCGTCTGACCTCAGCAGAGCGCAATTATGACATTGGCAACAGGGAACTTCTGGCGGTGGTTCTTGCGCTGCAGGAGTGGAGGCACTGGCTGGAGGGCGCCGAACTTCATTTTGTGGTATACACAGATCACAAGAACTTGGCTTATCTTCGAACGGCTCAGAGACTCAACCCTCGTCAGGCACGGTGGGCGCTATTCTTTACCCGATTCAACTTCACTATAACGTTTCGACCAGGCTCCCGGAACGGCAAACCGGACTCCCTTTCCAGGATGTTTTCGCCACCTGTAGAGGACACTCGCCAGGAGACAGTTATTCCCCAGTCCCGGATCCTGGGAGCCCTGCAGTGGGAGGTGGAGAAGCGGGTGGTGGAGGCCCTCTGGGACTGCACTCCCCCAGAGGGAGGCCCGACGGGTCGACTATTCGTGGTTCCAAGACTCCGCCCGGATGTGCTTCTCTGGGCGCACGGATCCAGGATGGCCTGCCACCCCGGCGTAGCCCGCACGGCATTCTTGCTCTCCCAGTGGTTCTGGTGGCCATCATTCCGGGCGGACGAGAGAGAGTTTGTGGCCGCCTGTACAGTTTGCGCTCGCAATAAGTCCTCCCACAAGGCGCCCGCGGGTCTGTTACGCCCTCTGCCCATCCCGTCCCGCCCATGGTCCTATATAGCGCTGGACTTCGTTTCGGGCCTCCCCCCGTCGAACGGAAACACGGTGGTGCTTACGATAGTCGACCGGTTTTCTAAGATGGTTCACTTCGTCGCTCTACCCAAGCTGCCTTCGGCCCTCGAGACGGCGAAACTTCTGACGACGCACGTGTTCCGACTACATGGGATTCCCCTGGACGTCGTGTCGGACAGGGGACCGCAATTTACCTCGGCAGTGTGGAAGGCATTCTGCAAGGCGTTGGGCGCCTCTCCCAGCCTGTCCTCGGGGTACCATCCTCAGACCAACGGCCAGACGGAACACGCTAATCAGGATCTGGAGGCCGCCATCCGCTGTGTGTGCCATCAACAACCGGCATCGTGGTCCGTCAATCTCCCCTGGATAGAGTACTTTTACCAGCTCCGCTACGGGAATTTTCCCGTTCCACGCCGCCTATGCTTACCAACCGCCAGCCTTCCCATCTCTCGAGTCGGAGTCGGCCGTCCCCTCAGTGTCCGCCCACTTGCGACGTGCCCGCCTGGCCTGGCGCAACACCCGGGCAGCGCTGTCGCGTACGTCAGAGCGGAACCAACATCTGGCCAATCGTCACCGCGCGACGGCGCCCGAATACAGGCCACGGGAGAGGGTTTGGCTGTCGACCCGAGACCTCCCTCTCCACTGCTGTTCAAGGAAGCTCCAACCACGCTACATTGGCCCATACCCCATCGAGAGGGTCTTCAGTCCGTCGGTGGTCCAACTGCGGCTCCCGGATTCCCTCAGGTTACACCCTACCTATCACGTCTCTCTCCTCAAGCCAGTCGCCACCAGTGACCTTTGCCCTCCGGAAGCTCCTCCTCCTCCGAGGCTAATTGATGGGCACCCTGCGTTCACGGTCAAGGCCATCCTAGACGTGAGAAGAAGGGGCAGGGGTTACCAGTACCTGGTTGACTGGGAGGGGTACGGTCCCGAGGATCAGTCATGGGTGTCCTGGGTGACGCCTGGGGGCGTCCGTTAAGGGGGGGGGGTACTGTTACGTTCACTTGCGTTGCTCTCTGTGTTTTGTCCTTTGCCTTCTCCTGGCCTGTGTTTGGGTTGCAGGAGCTGCCATGGCAACTGGAGGCGGGGCCATGGGACGCACCTGCAAGTAATCTGCGGACTCCCTTCTTAAGCAGAGAGCTCGCACCTGGGAGACGCTGGATTATTCCGTTCCACTCATGAAGGCTCACGTACGGACTTGCACATCGTTTGTTCTTCCTAAACCAACTCTCCTGTCCCAGCAGTATTGGACTTTACTTCAGCCTCGATCCAGCGTCTCTCCCGACGGTTCGTCCCGTGGCTCGACTACCCAGGTTGGCAATCAGACGGCTCGCGCTTGTCCAGCGTTTCGTGGTGCTACTTCCCCCCTGTCTGGCGCAACAGCACCTTTTGCTTTCCGTTTTTCTGTGAACATTAAACTCCTGTACACCAACCCTAACCTGCCTATTCTGTCCACGCCCGAGGGTTCGCTCCTGCGAGGACCGTGACACTCTCTGAACACACCAGGCGTGTGGCCTGCAGCACACAACAAACCCACAAAGAACCAAACCCCACAACTGGCTTAAGAAGGCCAGAATTGATTGCAGTTGTGTCTCCTGGCTCCAACCCCAAGCAAGTCTGCAAAGACAGATACTATGTTAACAGAATGTTCATGGAAATATTAACACAATGTTAATAGAACGTTAATTGAAACACAGCCAAAACCAAGTGCCATAAGACAGAAAAACATACAGTAGCAAAACCCTAAGTTTAAGACATGGTCTTAAGGTGAAAGGTCAAGCCTCCTGTTCTGTTTGGAGAGGTTCTTTTTAGTTTGTTATATGTTTCACAACTCTTTCAAACCAGCTGTCCTCCCTATGCCGAAATTGAACATAATTATCCAAAGGAATGTCCCTTTTTTATCAGATGCTGACTTTGGGACCAAAGAAACTGCATCTCCTATGTTGCGTTTGTGTAAGGGTATATACTGGTCATATACTGGTCATTCACTACACTGTATTGCATGAACAACATTGGTGAGTTTGCTTCTCAGGACTTGGTCCTTGGGGTAAACCAAGTATGAGAGTGTTAATGGGCTGTGCACTTATTAGTTGTTTTGTCACGGGCCAGATGAACCACCTATCGTTACGCAGCACCGTAGTTCACGGTAGTTCAAGCACGCCAGGCCACAATAACAACAACTCCACACACACACAGTCCACTCTTAAAATTTTAGAATTTAAGAAGCCTTTGGGGTGAAAGGTGAAACATCTTTAACAAGAGTCCAGTTGCCTCTTGAAAAGGAAAATGGAGAAGTCCAAAGTGAGGTGACAATATGGGGGGTGACATCTGCACATCCTTTTAGACGTATATACAAGTAGAAATAATAGTTTGAGAGGCAGGCACAGACAAGAAAACATGCACATCATGACACGTATTTCCCATCACGCTATGTCCCTGCAGGTACTCGGTGCACTGAGTGCACTGTGGGAAAAAAAGCATGTTGTCATTCTCTTGGAAAAGGTGGGAGTGGGATTGATTGTGTCACTGACAAAAGTAGGATTGTGTTTCTCAAGTTGTAATATTGTGAGAGCTTTCTCAGAGGTGTATTAATGCACTGCACAAAAGAAACTGAGACTGTAATTATAGATATGGAGTTGCATTTAATTCATTAACAGACTGAAATATATGTTATTCCACACATGTGGTGGAATAATGATTGCATAAATGGTTTTGTTAAATCCCAGTACAAGATCAACACCCTGAGTTGTCATTCAAATTCGTTCCAATTGAGCAACACTAGTTGGCAAAGTGATACATTGCTCAAAAATGAACTTTTAACCTTTTAACTTCTAACTTCTTTTCTCCTTGTCTCAGAAAGAACAAAAGCTAGGTGAATAAGGAAGCAAAGCCTAGCAACCGCAATAACATTTTCATCCCATATGTACCAGGTCTATATGAGAAACTCCCATACCCAGAAAAACAATCTGGTGTATGCTGTTCAAAGCAAAACCGTTCTTGTCTGGATCCTGCATCAAAACCTCTAACTAGAGTTGACCTATCTGGTCAGACTAGAGTGGTCTCACCTAGTCGTTGAACCGCTCAAGCCTGTTTGGATGAGAGGCAACCTGTTGATCTTCATTATCATTAATTATCATTACGGTGGTGTGAAAATGTGTTTGCCCCCCTCCTGATTTAAATGTTTCACATCTGACAAGACAAAAGTTAAACTTGATGAAAGGTGTGTGTCCCGTTACATCTGGTGTAAAAGTAACGCCACATTTCTGGAAAAGAACACCATATAAACAGTAATATATGGCGGTGGTAGTGTGATGGTCTGGGGCTGTCTAGCTGCTACAGGAACTGGAAGACTTGTTGTGATAAACGGAATCATGAATTCTGCTGTTTGCCAAAAAAAAAAATGCTGAAGGAGAATGTCTGTCCGTTTGTGACCTCAAGTTGAAACCAACAGGACAATGATCCAAACACACCAGCAAGTCCACCTCTGAATGGCCTAAAAAAAGACTTTGGAGTGGCCTAGTCAAAGTCCTGAACTGAATCCTACTGAGATGCTGTGGCATGACCTTAAAAGGTGCTACATGCTAGAAAACCCTCCAATGTGGCTTAATTCTGCACTTCTGCAAGGATGAGTGGGCCAAAATTCCCTCACAGCGCTGTAAGAGATCGTTGCGGCTAAGGGTGGCCCAACTAGTTGTTAGGTTTAGGGCAATCACGTTTCACACAGGCCCATGTAGGGTTGGATTTTTCTTCCTTAATAATAAAAAAGTTTCATTTAAAAACTGCATTTTATGTTCAGTTCTATTGTCATTAAATAATATTTTCATTTGTTTGATGAGCTGAAAAATGTAACTGTGACAAACATGAAAAAAAAAAAAAAGAAATCGAACACTTTTTCACACCACTATAGGTACTCAAAGCAGGTAAAGTGTCAAGTTTGATTTACAATTAATTAGTGGATGGACCCCGAGGATGCAGAGATGAAGGCAGTTCCAGCAGGGCAAGTGTCTTTAATGTCACAAAACAGGCCAAAACCAGAACTCAAGGCGATGATGCAAAAAATACTGGAGACACTGTGGAAAAAATCAGAAAGGGAACAAAACACAGAGACAGCATTAAGACACTACCCGGTGAGCCGGACAGAAGTACTGGGCTGAGACGATGGAGATGAATCCCGAATGGTAGCCCTGCAGCAGGTGAGAAGGTACACAGCGGAACACTGGAGAACAAACCCGCACTATCTGTGAGAATAACCAACGGAGAATAATCCAGCAACTACCGGCACCAGCTGAGGTGGTAATAAGCCTGACTAATGAGTACCAGCTGCAGGGCTTTAGTAGCTCCACCCAGCTCAGGGTGTGTCAGCATCTGCAGGGCAGTAACAAAGAAGTGTAAGAAATTGGACTGCAGCACCAAGATAGGGAAGGTATAGACACAACACTAACNTAACTCTCCCAGTCGATAAGATACTGGACACCCCTGCCGCGTCTCCTGGCGTCCAGGATGGCTTTGGCGGTGAAAGCGGGGTGACCCTCAATTAACCGTGGGGAAGGAGGCACTGGCGGAGGATTGAGGTCGCACAAAGTGACAGGTTTGAGACGGGATACATGGTATACAGGATAGGACTTGAGAGAGAGAGGAATCTTCAACTTGGCTGACAACTTGGCAGTTCACCATTCGCTCAACCTCAAATGGACCCACATACCTCGACGCCAACTTCCTAGATTCTATCGCCAGGGGAAGGTCCCACGATGACAACCACACTCTCTGCCCCGATGTGTAGTCTGGGGCTGGCGTCCGACGGCGGTTGGCCAATCTCTCATTGCGCCGGGCTATGCGGACCAGGCCGGCTTTGGTGTCTCTCCACACACGATGGATACGGCGGAGATGGGCGCCCACTGACGGAACAGAGCAGCCAGACTCCTGGGAGAAAAATACAGGTGGCTGGAAGCCATAGACCATATAAAATGGAGACACGTCGGTGGAAGAACACACCAAGGTGTTATGCACATATTCTACCCAAGGCAGGAAAGAGGACCAGGACGTGGGATTTCGGTGGCACACACACCGAAGGGCGGCCTCCAGGTCTTGATCGACACGTTCCGTCTGATCATTCGATTGAGGGTGGTAACCTGAGGATAGGCTGGCACTGGCTCCCAGAGCCTTGCAGAACGCCCTCCAGAAGGAGGAGGAAAACTGTGGACCCCTGTCAGATACCACGTCGCAGGGGATGCCATGGAGGCGGACCACATGCTGGACCAGAAGCTTGTCGGTCTGAAGAGCGGATGGAAGTTTGCGAAGAGGGACAAAATGTGTGAATTTAGAAAACCTGTCCAAATGATGCTCTCAAAACAATATACATGCATACATACATATGTATGTCTATGCTCTACACCCCTCATCATAAGCAGAATTTTGACAACCCTGGTATGGCGAGCGAACCTAAGTGCATAAAAAGTAAATCAACTCCTAAGCTTTGCATAAGAACACGGCCACAAATGTTGCTCAGATTGAAGTTACTGATGTCTGCCGAGTATTACATGAGGCATCACGTCGCAGCAAATTTAGCAATGTTGCGACTTTGGCGCTCACAGAGCTACAGTATATCTGTTTTCATTATGCAGTAGGGAAATTACATTTTCATGCCAAAAAGGGGCTGGTTATATCGGCGGGCCGATATTATTGGACATCCCTAGATGTTTTTTATGACGCACTTATTTTGTTGACACAGTTAAACAACATGGGAAGAAGGTCACTCTTATTTTGAAAGCCAGAAGTATGTTCGCTGTGTGTTGAGAATGTTGCCAGTTAATTTATGGTTACTTTTAGCTTTGTCGAAGATCGGTCCTTGCCAAAGACACGATGTGGCGGTGAGATCAACATGGACCCCACATTCCTGTTTTGCGACTTCCAGTTATTTCTTGACTTCAATAGTTTCTGTCAATGTCTCTATCAAATGCTGGTACTCGTAACTTTATTCAGCTCCATTCTGGGTGTTTGAGGTGAGTAACATGGAATTGCAAAATCTGAAGGTGGTGTCCGTGTTGATTCCGCTGTCACACCGTATCGTTGGCAAGGAAATGTTGGTTTATCCTTTGCATTTACTGCGTGTACATTCTAAACCGTTTTCTGCGTGTAAAAATCTCATTGTTAAACTATAAAAAGTAATTTTGTGTTAATTTGGGGGTTTTGGAATAGATTAATGGATTGAAGTTATTTCTAATGGGAAAATTTTTTTTTGTTTGGAGTACTTTTTGATTGAGTCGGGCCTTCTAGAACCGTTTAATGATGACCAGGGTAGTAGTAGTTTGGTTTTCTTCAGGGCTTATAAGTGTATAGACTTTTAGGCTTTCATGATATCTTTTAATGCAGTAGCCAGCCATGTAAGTATTGTGGAGAAAAACATTGTTACTATTCTAGATCAGGGACCTCAAACATGCGGCCCGTGGGCCATTTGCAGACCGCATGTTTTGTCCCCCCCCCCCCCTCTTTAAATGAAAAAATAACGCTAATGCGGCCCTCACGAGGACGTGAAGAAAAGGAAAGTATTTATTTATGAGGAGAGTAAGGATGTCAATAGTCAACACTCGGGGTGTCATGAACAGACATTTGCAAGACAATAAGGAAAAGGACGCTGGGAAGCATGAAGTGCGCCGCGCAACGAATCATGGTGGGGTGTAACGCTCTCAGGGCCGTGACATCGACTGGGCTTGATGAAAGAAACATTTTTCAATGAGTGAAATTTAACACAGCATTGCCATGGAGCTTTTTTCTTGGATGCCCGGCTAGGTAAGCGTGGACAACCCAACTCGTTGTTCACGTCCCAAAAAGTGTTGTAAGCTGCTGACAATAACGCGTATAGGTTATCTGTCTCCCCGAATAAATCAAATTGATAATAGAAGCACAGGGAACTCGTTGGTGTGGTCTGCAGTCTGAGTCCAGTCGGATCTGCGTGGGGGTGGGCTTTCGGGAGTGGGGTAGCCGGGCTGAGCGCGCCGCACGTCATGGCCCCCATCTGCTCCCATGTTAAATGGAAAAAAAGAAAAGCCGCATGATATTAGATGGGGTTTGTGGCGCCTGGTTGTGGTCTGGTTCAGAGTGCAGATTGCATTGATGGATTCCTTGCTTTTTTTATTTATTTCACGGCGTAGCCTACGCCGGGGGGTGTGGAATTGATGCCAGGTCCAATTCTAGGGCGGCACCGTTCTCCGTGCATCGGCTAAACACGACACGCCAAGTGAATAAAAATACAGTAAATTCCACACAGCCAAACATGTCCGTTTCTAAGCAGATGTGAGAGGAAGCGCTGCCAGGGCCCTAGGAGTAAAAAGCAAGCAGGCAAAAAGTAGGTTTCTCAGAAAAAAAACATTGACTGAGGTTAGAGAACTATAAAATTAATATATATATATATATATATATATAAACTGGGCCGCACGGTGGCTGAGTGGTTAGCACATTGGCCACACAGTCAGGAGATCTGGAAGACCTGGGTTCAAATCTCCGTTGGGCATCTCTGTGTGGAGTTTGCATGTTCGCCCCGTGCGTGTGTGGGTTTTCTCCGGGTACTCCGCTTTCCTCCCACATTCCAAAAACATGCATGTTAGCTTCATTGGCCGCTCTAAATTGTCCATCGGTATGAATGTGAGTGTGAATGTTTGTTTGTCTATATGTGCCCTGCCATTGACTGGTGACCAGTCCAGGGTGTACCCCGCCTCCTGCCCAAAGTCTGCTGGGATAGGCTCCAGCATCCCCGTGACCCTAATGAGGATAAGCGGTATAGAAAATGGATGGAAGGATATATATAAACTTGTTTACACCAATGGTCCTTGTTACTTTTATTTTGTTTGTTTATTTGTTGATAGAGAATTGCATTAATATTTTGGGCACAACTTGTTTACACGAGTGTCCTTGTATGTCTTACTTTGTGTTGAAAAAGAAACACTTGAGAAGATTGGATACAAATAATACAAAATTAAAATGATGCGCGAGTGCGAGGCCGCTGAGGCTGCTGCCAAGCCTCAGCCAGACTCCGCCTCATGCGGCCCCAAGATGAACTGATTTTGAGACCCCTATGCTAGATCAATTATTACAATGAAATGAGAACCATTTGCACCTATTGAGATCCTTATTAAGATTGACTCTGGCCCCGGGGGTGGGGGGGGAAGAAGAAAAAAAAAAAAAAAAATTTAAATAGAAACTGTAGGTGTTTGTAAGTGTGTCATATGCAGATATGCTGCACGGTGGTCAAGTGGTTAGCAAGTTGGCCACACAGTCAGGAGAATTTGGAATATCTGGGTTCCAATCTCCGTTGGGCATCTCTGTGCGGAGTTTGCATGTTCTCCCCATGCGTGTGTGGGCTTTCTCTGGGTACTCCTACATGGCAAAAACATGCATGTTAGGTTCATTGGTAACTCTAAATTGTCCGGAGATGTGAATGTGACCCTAATGGGAATAAGCGGCATCGATGCATATTATTTGTAGTTCCTCAAAAACAGAACTTTACTGGCATTGCCATGGGACTGCGGCGAGTTCTTGTGAATGTTGCATTCTGGGAGTCTGACCAGCTGTCTGCACAGCACTCTGTCTACAAAAAGCTGCTACATATTTGCCTCTCATGGCTAAGGCTTCCTTTGATATGGTGCATCACATTCCTGTTTGATATACATGAGTGGAGTGCATGGAGTTACCGCTGCTCGAATCAGGAAGTGGCACTGCCATATGGAGCTCCCAAAATGTGAAACTACCAATACAGCTGACCTATATACTGTAGAACCGGGAACATCTTGTTGTGAGAAGTCTTTGATGTGTCTCTGCCCCAAGTCCCATCTGTCTTCTCTGCAGGTACAAAATAAGAGACGCACTTTAGATGAAAAAAGTTTCTCAGTTGGATGTATTTTGATAGTTGATGCGACCGTTTTGCCATCATGACTTTCCCTTGAAATAAACTCCTCGGCTGTCACCGGCAGAAAAACAGGACAGGAAGCTTTCAAACTACTACGGGGAATTTTTTTTTAGACAATTCCCACTTAACTAGTGGCCTCCGCTTTATAGACACCAGTCCTGATTGTCAGTCATGACCAGTGTTCCATTTAAGCACCATGTGTCAAATCTGGCTTAAAACTGACCCTTTTGGTTTGTGTCATAGCAAATGTGTGACACTATTCCGTGTTTAGAGCTAATGTAACAACATAACAAGTGCAGGTGTCATGTTGTGCAGCGGTAGACCGCCTTAACATTTTCGTGATATTCTATGAGCTTGCTGTAAATGTGTACTGATTTCAAAGCTAATGTACACGTAGTTGTGCTTCTAATATATCAGATAAGCTGATGCGTTGCACGATGCACAACCAAGTCAACTGTAGTTGCTTTTTCAGGCATCTGATTGGCCAGAATGTGTTTTTTATGAACAGATGTTTTTTAAAACTCCACTAATGGGGATGGATTTTTTTTTAAATACCAGAGTGGGAAATCTTGTGTATTTTTGGAATTATCGTTCTTGTGTGGACATTGCCGTAATCAAATACACAAATAAACACTTCCCGTCCAACTGATGCCTCCTTTGAATATTGGCACTTTCTTTTCCTTTACTATTGGCAATGCTTCCGCCAGTTCAGATTTGTTGCACAATTTGTAAGTCATCAGTTAATTTAAGAATAACAACGTGCTATGAGGGAACATTATCTCTTCCCTACCCTCTAATCCCTAACTCTACCACAAACAACAAGAAATGACACAACCATTTTTATTATTTATATGGTCTCTGGCTTCACACATGTACATGATAACACTGCAGTGAAGTTATGTATTGCATTAAAGTGCCCTAGTTTGAAATGGCAGTTTTTTGCCGTTTTGGTTTGGGTCATTTCCCTGGTGCCATTGTCTAATTTTTTAATGTGGGTTTATGCCACTGGAGTTTACTTATGATTGCTTTCCGTGTGAACTTAAAAGAATAAATGTGACTTTCCTATTTTGTCCAGGCTACCGTTGGCCTCATCCGAAACCTTGCACTCTGTCCAGCCAATCAAGCCCCGCTTAGGGACGCGGGGACGATCCCACGATTGGTCAACCTATTGTTAAAAGCTCACCAGGACACACAGAGACATGCCTCCTCATCCCAGCAGACATATCAGGTTTGAAATCCCACACAAGCATATTTGTGTTGCATTTTTTAATTGGTTTACTTGTTTGCCTTTTCTTTTTTCTTAATATTTGAACAGGATGGTGTTCGTATGGAGGAAATTGTAGAGGGCTGCACAGGAGCACTTCACATTCTGGCCAGAGATCCTATAAACAGAGGAGAGATCGCCAGCATGCAGACAATACCACTATTTGTGCAGGTATACACACTCAAGTTGCACTAAGAAAACAACAAGATGTACATAATTATTTACATGTACATTATACTAGTGCTAATATGGTAGCTCAAGTTGATATTCTGCACCCACATTATTGCATGCATATTGCATGCCCTTTAAAAGCAATATTATTATTATTACTGTTTTCAATTGCCGGAAAATATGTTGCTTTTTCCACAGAAAACACATCTTATTCACCCTAAGAAGGTCATAATTTAGAAACATAAGTTGACTAAATTTAAAAAACTTAAACTTTCATTCATTTTCTTTACCGCTTATCCTCATTAGGGTCACGGGGGTGCTGGAGCCTATCCCAGCTGACTTTGGGCGAGAGGCGGGGTACACCCTGGACTGGTCGCCAGCCAATCGCAGGGCACATATAGACAAACAAACATTCACACTCACATTCATACCGATGGACAATTTAGAGCGGCCAATGAAGCTAACATGCATGTTTTTGGAATGTGGGAGGAAAGCGGAGTACCCGGAGAAAACCCACACACGCACGGGGAGAACATGCAAACTCCACACAGAGATGCCCAACGGAGATTC
>QODF01000104.1:1500865-1511327 GCA_024372805.1 Oostethus manadensis
CGGCCCGAGACCACCGCTATAGCCGCGCCATCGGCCCGAGACCACCGCATTGGCCGCGCCATCGGCCCGAGACCACCGCTATAGCCGCGCCATCGTCCCGAGACCACCGCAGTGGCCGCGCCATCGGCCCGAGACCACCGTAGTGGCCACGGCGTTGGCCACCACCGGGGGGCGCTTCACTGTGGCCAGCTGGCAAAAAGGTAATGTCATTTTTTATGGTAAAAGGGTAAACACTGTGAGCATAAAATGAACCAAGCGTGTTATGTTGGTTTATATCTGCCAGCTAATGGAAACATTAGCTTGTTAACAGTAATATTATTTCCTGCTAGCGTTAGCAAAGCAGCTATTTGCGTTGCGTGCGAGAGAGGCGCTAAGCTAGGTGGCATGTAGCTAACGTTAGCACCCTTGCTAACACTATGAAGTTATCATTGATGAATGAGATTAATTATTTAGCTGGATAGCGTCAAAGTTAGTGAAATAAGCTGCTGTAGATACATGACTTCCCTTCAGCCAAAATATCTTGCTGAGATACAACAATTTTAGAATTGCATTTGCTTTCCAGTGATGCCAGTTTCCATACTGCTCTATGCAAACTGCTCTCATTTGAGACCTGTTGGTCCATTTGGACCTAAAGATGGCTACTTACATTCCATAGGAGTGGGTGTCATGTTGATGTGTGTGTGCTTTACAGCCGTGTGCTACAGCTGCAGACTACAGTGGAGCTACCAAGCACAGCTTGCCTGGTTTTCCAAGGTATTCTTCATGTCTGGATTTCAGGTTGATACTTCTACCTGCCCGAACCAAACCATACACTCCTTATCTGCTTTGGACCGGGACAAGGAGTCAGGGGTCCACACCCAAACTTTGTTCACGGTGTAGCTGCAGTGTGTGCAAGCTACTACGTATTCCGTATCCTGTGGACGGGTCATGCACCCTGGACTTCATCAAAAGGTATTGCAAGTGTTGACATTGTTTGGAGCTTCCAACTCACATCGACTACTAACTAAATAGCAGGGACGTGTAAAATGTCTTCCTCTAGAAAAGCCCATCCATCCATTTTCTATACCGCTTATCCTCATTAGAGTCGCGGGTATGCTGGAGCCTACCCCAGCTGACTTCGGGTGGGAGGCGGAGTACACTGGTCGCCAGTGAATCGCAGGGCAGACAGACAACCATTCATACCTATGGATAATTTAGAGCGGCCAATGAAGCTAACATGCATGTTTTTGGAATGTGGGAAGAAAGCGGAGTACCCGGAGAAAACCCACACACGCACGGGGAGAACATGCAAACTCCACACAGAGATGCCCAACGGAGATTCAAACCCTGAACCTCCAGACTGTGAGGCCAACGTGCTACCCACTCATGCACCGTGCGGCCCTTTAGAAAAGCCCTCACTCCATATTTGCTCTGTCAAGGAAGACATACTCCCAGGCTCACAGGGACCGAAACGTAACGCTGTTGTCTTGACTTGTTTACAGATGCTTCTTGGACACCAACACAGAAAAAGGCTCCAAGTCCCAGAGGAGATGTGCCAAAAGCATCAACTCACAAGTGATGATCTCCCCTCTTCATAAGCTTGTTGACTTCACGAACCTTTCGTTCCTGGTAACTATAGTTTCTGGAACCAAAAGGTTGTGGTGGCCCTGTGGGCTTTTCATTTCCACTGCATTTTAAAGTTCAGGGTCATGTAATAAAATAATATATATATATATATAGTTCTACACTGCTATTATGTAAATAAACACTCAGTATGAGGTTGAGTCTTTTTTAATAAAAGTGTCCGTAAACAAAATACAAAGCAAAAGTATACAAACCAAAAACACAGAGAGTGGTCTGGGTTTTGCAAAAAGTCAATAAAGCAGGTGTCTACATCCACCCAGCCAGGAAGATATCTTCTCAGTGAATTATGACCTTGTAAGGTTCAGACATTTCATCTGTGAATGCATAGAGAATAAATATCACAACACAGAAATATCACACAAAAACTTTCAATTGTAGCTTTTATCGTTACCGTTCAATTTCTCTCTACTTTTGTAGCTAAACAAATATCGTGTCACTGACTACTTTTACAGCTACTAACAAACTAAATAGAGTTGATTTAATTTGATTTACCTTCATTCCACTCCCTTACTGCTTTCTCCATTTCATCACAGCTTCAAGCAACAAGCTCACCGAGTCCTTCCCTGCATTTTGGTCTGAGTTGGTCTACGTCTTGTTGGTGCTGCAACACCATGAGAGCTGTCTGTGTAGTAGTTAACGATGTTCAGGTATGGAGTACACTGGCTATTTTCAATGTTCTGCTCGTTTATTGCCCATTTATTATCTTGTTTAAAGCACAAGAAAACGTGCCCCACTGTACATGTTTTTTGAACAGCAATAAAAATGGTAAATTCAGCTTTGTTGTGATTGTTTTTTACCCATCAGATGCAAAGTTCACAGTTGACACGTCACATTTACAGCATCGTAATCTCAGTTAATTACTGGCTAATATTTGCATTACTTTCAGGAAATATGTCAAACATTCACTCTGATTTATGTACAACAAGGAGCTGTAATTCTGCAGTTACAACACTGTAATTAACAGGTGTGAAATTACAGCAAATAATGGTAACTGTATTGTAATGAACTGTACAATCTCAGCTGTGAAATTACAATAAGTTGCTGTGGCGATACTTCACAGCAAATTACTTTAATGTTACTATTAATGTCATGCAATTATTAGCCAATAATTTACCATAAAATGTACAGTGTGTTTTCACTAAATGGATATTAATACAGTACTCCCCGGAAAATTAGAATATCAAGTAAAAGTTGTTGTGTTATGGCAATTTAACATAAAAGATGAAACCAACACATTTTATTGAGCCATTTCACGCAAATTGGCATATCTCAAGCAGTTCCTTGTTGTACTTTGATGATTAAGATTTTCAGCTTTTAAAAACCACAAACTCCGAAAATTTGATTTTTTTAAGCTGCAAGACCTGATCAGCAAAATCCAAAGAAAAAAAAACCTTGGAATATATTGAATTGTATATTATTCAATTATATATGTCAAATTCACCTTTTAAGTTGAATTGCAGAAATACAACAACCTTTTCAGGATATTCTAATTTTCTGGGTAGTAGTGTAAAATAGGCAAACCACTACAATGCTTTGCATCTTCCATTTGCCTTACTTGAAAGGAATCTGTTTTAGGACACATTTTACTAAACATGGCATGTTGGGAACACCAATTAATTTACTTCTGTGTTATATATTTACTTATTAAAATGGAAGGATGAATGGATATTTGTACATGGATATGAAAACACAATTCTTTCAATCTGTCTATGAATAAGATACAGTAAAGGCGAATAAATTCAGGACAATGACCAAAATATTAGTGTGTTTTTCTTGTTTTAACACTATGCCCCCCGACACAACCAAGCCCTGTATCAAATCAAACTACACTGTATTCATAGTAATTTTATTTTAATACACATGAAATGCAACCCAAACATCTCAACAAACTTAAAAGCAATGCCCCAATGCCTCCCCATACACTCCACACCCCATCAGCACACCCACAAAAAAACCCACAATGATTTCATGCAAATAATAAAGATAATGAAATGGTTAGATAATGGAAAATAAAAGCGTAATGGAATTACTGCACAATTAAAGTAATACAGTCAAGGAAATGCCAGTAAAAAGGTGTCGCGCCACTCATTTTAACCACTGTTTGAATGGCTGGCCACGGTGAAGCGCCCCCTGGTGGTGGCCAATGCCGGGGTCTTTGGCCGATGGCAGGACGTAACGGTTAAAAATGATTGGAAATGGCCGATGCCATCTGCGATTGCTGTGGTTACCCATTGTTCACGGTGAAACGCCCCATGGTGGTGGCCAATGCCGTGGTCATTGCTGTGGTTAACCATTGTTCACGGTGAAAGTGAACAATGTGTGTAAGTAACAATTCACAGTAAGTATTGATGCTCTGCACAAATGAAGTTCCTAATGGATAAATAAAGTTTATAACTAACTAAAAGAACTAAGTAAATGCATTGGGAGCCAAGGTCATAAGCATGCCAAACCTGTAGGCAGCGATGGTTACTAAATTATATCCAATCAGATTCATCCTCTTTCATCTGCAAAACATAAAACATGGCGCCAGGGTCGTTTGTGTGCAGATAAGGAGGGAGAATGACTTCTAAACGTTGTTTTAGAATACAAAGTCAACAGGAGGCAGGAAAATGTCGACAGTTCTGAGGGCATCCATGTTGTTTCTGATGTAAATACAGGTCGCGGGACAGGACCGGATAGGTTGTCACAGGCAGTCACGTTGCATTTATACCTAAGCGTAAGAGTTTTCTCCAAATATACACTTGAAAAGAAATCCTTTGTTTTTAGTGTCATATATCTGCGGGCTTGGGTGGATGACAGGCCAAATCATGGAAAAATAACTTTGTTTTATGAGATACCTGCCTCAGTCAAAGTAACAAACAAAGAACCGCTGGTAGAATTGCCGAGCAGGGTAAAACTCCTCACAAAACCCTGGAAGGATGGGAACCAGAAGGACTACACATCAGGAGCAAAAGAATACTAAGCAGAATTGCACAAGGAGACGAGGGAGACTGAGGTACAATTTGGCAAGATGCTTTCTGCTGCCATGCCTAAAAAGGCCGGCCAGGTAATGGGCAATAGGTGTTCGCTGACGGCTCCGCCAGGGCACCGGTGCACTGAAAGAAATGGCAGACAGGCGGCAGCAGAGCGAGGACACAGACATACATAATATCATGAACGTGCATGTTAGTACTTGGTCACAGCATGTATATAACATCCTGAAATGTTGTTGGGTTTTTTTAATATTCAAAATAGGTGTGTCCCATCATGTGCATTCCTATGTTAACTGTATTTCTCTCTTTGGAATGGACAGAAAAGGGAAAGACGTGCGTTCTTGTTTCACCTAAGGATTGTGGATGATGGGCAAAATTTCAAAAAAGTAGTTTTCCTTTAATTATCATTATTCCCCAGATGACTGACAGCCATCACATTCATTCCTAAACACCTAAAAATAATCCCATATTTTTGGAACTATTTGAACTTGTGGTTTGATAGGAATCACAATCGTATTACTTCCATGTTTTGCGCTCTGGTGATTTTCACCCTGAACGACTGATTTGAATGAAAATCCATTGACAATCCGTTCTGCATACCTTTCATGTTTTGGTGCAATGTTGCTTACATGACTGATGTATTTTTAAATTAGAAGGGGAGGGTATAAGCACATGTATGTGCAGTATGTATTGTATTAGATGTGCAAATAAAAGAGTTTTACAGATTTGATAACATTACAAATTATGTATTTTTTTGGTGTTGCGGTAGACCGGTTATTTAGGGTGAATAGTGGAGTAAATAGTTGAATAGTGAAAGTGAGCGAGTCATCCAGTTGTCCGGTCATTCAGTTGCTCATCACGCCTCCATTTGAGTCTCCAGTTGTCACTGCCGCCAAAATGCGTTCAAAAAAGTGTTTTAAGCAAAGCATTAAAGGTGCTATGCAACTTTGAAACCCTGTCTGTGTTTATGCAACCTTTATATTTATTATGAGACCCCTGGTACCTGCAGGTACCCAGGCTCCAACTCATCCTCAAACCTGAACAGGATTAGGGGCATAAAAATGAATTAGCAAATGAGTCAGCAAATGCAATAAACATGTATTTTGCTGTGTCATGACACACTCAAATAAGTAAGCGTGGTAGATGTGAGGGGCTGTAAGGAATCCTGCATTAGATGCCACATTCTTCTGTGTGTGCAGGGGACTAAATAATTAATTTGTTCTGATGGAAAGGTTCTTGAATAAGGCCTGATCAATCCCCACATTCTTTGTGAGTTCATTCTCTGTTTAAACCTTTTGGACTGTTTATTTACCTTGTTGTTTAGCTGTCTAAATCTCTTGCCTTTCCTGCCGACCAGCATTTGGAGGTTTCCTCTGTTGCACAGTTTCACATTTCAATATGCAAACAGTACAAGGTGGTGGGATTTCTTCTTTTTGAAATGTTTGACACATGTTAATTTGTTCGATCATCAACAACATTTAAATATTAGTCAATGACAACATAACTAAGCATAAAATGCGGTTTTTAAATGAAACTTTTTACTATTACGGGAGAAAAACAAATCTAACCTAAATAGCCTTGTGAGAAAATAAACACCTAACCCTAATAACTGTTTGGGCCACTCATAGCAGCAGTTGTTGTAATTTAGCCACTATGGAGGGTTTTCCAGCATGAAGTGCCTTTTTAAAGGTCATTTTAGAGGTGGACTTGCTGGTGTGTTTTGGGTCATTATCCTGCTGGTTTCGCTTGAGTTGACCAACAGATGGCCGGACATTCTGCTTCAGGATTTTTTTGGTAGACAGCAGAATTCATTGCTCCATTTTTGTGCAGGTAGTCTTCCAGGCCCTGAAGCAGCAAATCAGGCCCAGACCATCACACTACCACCACCATATTTTACTGTTGGTGTGACGTTCTTTTTCTGAAATACAAAATTGCTTTTACAACAAAACAGGACACACACATTCCAACAATTGAGACGAGGATTAATGTTCTTTTTGTTCTGCAGTGGTTTTGGTCTTGACACTCTGTCATGGGGGCCGTTTTTGCAGGCAGTCTCTCTTACGATGGACTCACGAACACTGACCCGAACTGCGGCAAGTGTGACCTGCAGTTCTTTGGATGTTGTTGTGGGGTCTTTTTTAACCTCTTGGATAAGTTGTTTCTGCGCTCTTGGGGTAATTTTGGTTGGCTGTGCACTCCAGGCCACTTTTCTATGTTTTCACCATTTGTGACTAAATGCTCTGACTGTGGTTTGTTGGAGTCTCAAAGCTTTAGAAATTGAATAATAAATGTAACAATAAATAATTATTTACCATTCCATTCCATTGTCCTCCGCTTATCCACATCCGGGTCGCGGGAGCAGCAGTCGCAGTAGGGAAGTCCAAACTTCCTGGTCTCCAGCCAGCTAGAGTACACCAAGGTGTTCCCTGGCCAGATCCTTAGGCCACCAAACTGGACTCCTTGATGCCATGACTGCGCCTAGAAATTCTGTCCATGACGGTTATGAACAGGATCGGTGAAAAAAGGCAGCCTTGGATTTATGTTTTTAAAAAAAAATATAATAAACGTTTTTAAATAATAAAATGTTTCATTTAAAAACTGATTAGACTAGATAAATTTTTATTTTTGTATTTAATTATCTGACACATTTAAGTGTGACAAACATGCAAAAAAATCCAGAAAAAAAGGGAAGGGGTCAAACACTTTTGCACACCCCAATATAACAGAAAACAATGGCAGTGGATGTATCATTGACTATCTTACATATTTGAGGTTCAATTAAGGTGTCTCTTTCTTGTTAAACACAAATACAGTTTGAAAATAAAGTCAGATCACACACTTCACTCTAATGGCTTTAATTTTTAACAGTGTTGCCTGCCATATTCAACGCTCCAAGATGCTTGGCTGTGGTTTTTTGGTGATCGAGGAAAAATATCTTAGGGTGAGGAGCTCGGCCATCCGGGAAGAGCTCAGAATAGAGCCGCTGCTCCTTCACATCGAGACGAGCCAGTTGAGGTGGCTCGGGCATCTAGTCCGGATGCCTCCCTGGTGAGGTGTTTCGGGCATGCCCAGTCGGGAGAAGGCCCCCGGGAAGACCTAGGACACGCTGGAGGGACTATGTCTGACAGCTGGCCTGGGAACGCCTTGGTGTCCTCCCGGTGGAGCTGGAAGAGGTCGCTGGGGACCGGGAAATCTGGACTTTCCTACTGAAGCTGCTGCCCCCGCGACCCGGACCTGGATAAGCGGAGGAAAATGGATGGATGGAGGAAAAATATCTCAAACATATCAGATTTGAGTGGGATGTGCAAAACTTGCAGGACTGAGGGCCAAGCAGCCATGTCGCACTCCCCGACGTGGTAAACTGTAAAATGGGTCGTCTGCACTTATTATCTATAGCAAATCTGTCACAGACACATCTTGCAAATGCTGCAAGAGTTGCCATGCTTGACTATTGTATCTATAAAAAAATGGGTCTCCTTATTTTAATTATGGTTATTTTGTACATTTTTCCCTTACATAGTCCATTTGTTCATGATAGGTTTATTTAAAAAAAGAGAGACAGAATATAAATAAAGATAAATATTAAATGGTTATGAAAAAAATTCTATTTAATTGATGAAAAAGTATTTGATGCTTAAGCAAAAGGTAACTTGGAGAAACCCCTTTTGGCAGTCACAGAGGTCAGACGCTTGCGGCTGCTTTTACAAATTTTACATTACATAAATGGATGCGGTTATTTACAAAAAAATAGCTTGACATATTGAAAAAGGCATTTTTTCTTTTTTTTCTGGCATGGTTTGGCCCCTAGGGCCAGCCAGGGGTAGGCGTACCCCTAGTGGTACGCAAGAAAATTGCAGCGCTTACGTGGAAACATTTAATTAGATAATAAATAGAATGAGATAGGAATGGAATTCAACCATAAAACATTTTCAGTAATTGCATTTAAGCCACATAATTAAATGGAATGTGAGCACTACAAGTAATTTACCCAAGGAGACAATAACCTGTGGTGCAACTGCGCCAAGATCATAACAGTTGCGTGTTATATTCTATCCATCCATTCATTTTCTATGCCGCTTATTATAGAGTTGCGGGGGTGTGCTGGAGCTTATCCCAGCTGACTTTGGGCGAGAGGCAGGGTACACTTGGACTGGTCGCCAGTCAATTGCAGGGCAGACAGTCAACCATTTGCACAGTACACATGGGCAATTTAGAGTCGCCAATTAACATAACATGCATGTTTATGGAACGTGGGAGGTAACCGGAGTACCCGGAGAAAAACCACGCACACACGGGGAGAACATTGTTTTTTTCCTTTGTTGACTGGAAAGGATGTACAAGGCAAGAGCTCTGCTGAGGATACTATAAACTAAAACTATTTGCGTGCTTTTCTGAATACATTTCATGAACACAAGATCACAACTGGTTGTTGATTCCCCCAACCCCTAACTGGGATTGGCGAGAGGTACAACTTCCTTGAAAAAAACAAGTTACATGTGCTGAAAGCTGCTAGGAAGCAAAGCTAACCGGCTAATTACTGATGTTTAAAGCAGTTGCCTGGCAACAATGCCAAACAAAAGAAAAAGAAAACAGAGAAAGCATCTATTACAATTGTAAAGGATGCAGGCCCTGGATACAAGGACTCAAAATCACAAGCGTCAGTCTTGTTGCCAAATGTGGTGGAGGAGGACGACTACAGCCATGAGTTGAGTACAGCAGGAAAACGAGAAGAACAAAATGTGGTGGAGGAAAATTTCTGGGAGACCTGGATGCAAGAGTTTAAGAAGTTAAAACAGATGAAGATGGAGATGCAGGAGATACAGGAATGTACTGCAGCACAACCAGACCTTAAGCATTTGCAGTCACAGATTCAACATGCACAATCGCAGAATGACCGTCTCATGGAAAAGATCCAAGGGGTCCATGGTGATGTCATAAACCTTATGGAGGAAAATAGAGCACTGAGCAAAGAAACTAAAGCTCTAAAAGAAGAAATCGAGAAGTTGCAAGATAAAAATGTTGCGTTGTGTGCTCCTCTAAAGAGGTTAAAAACAATAAAGCACTACGCAGTGATATCAGGATAATATAAAACCACTATTGAAAGAAAATGCTGCCTTTCTTGCTGCCCTTAAGGAAGCTAAAAACCCCAAGGAAGTGAATCATGCTTTATGCAACGACATCAATGCTCCACAGGATGATATCAGGACACTATTAAAGGATAATGCCGCCTGGCGCACCGCTCTGGAGGAAGAGAAAGAAGCAAAGGATAACATCACTGAGCAAATGAAAACTATAATGGATGAGATGGATCAGAACTCACGAATGAATGATGTGGTCCTCACAGGGCTCGGAATTACACCCGGGTCAAAAGATAGGGAAGCTCATAACAGAGGAGAAGCAGATGGAATGGATGTTCCTTCAGCAAAGCAACAGATTGTCAGCTTCCTACAATCAAAGGAGGTGGATGTCGATATCAACACCATTGATACTTGCATCCCACTGTATGGCAGAAACAACAGCACACCTTCATCATCAAGTTCACCAACAGGGAATTCAAAACTGCACTGCTGAAACAGAAGAAGAACTTGAAAGGCACCAACGTCTACTTAAATGAGCATCTGACAAAACGCTGACATTGCCAAGAAAGCACGAGACTTGAGGAAGCAGGGAAAGCTACAAAGTACTTGGAGCACCAAAGGAGAAATATACATCAAGCTACATGGAGGTCCAGGAGAAGCAGGAGTGCTGGTTGTCAAAGATATCAACCATCTGGGTGCATACTAAACATCATATCATCATGACAATATGGATAAAAGAGGATACAATGCACATAAACAGTAAGATTACATTCAATAATACCAACATTA
>QODF01000104.1:1528159-1616342 GCA_024372805.1 Oostethus manadensis
TCTCTCCTTCCACCCTGAGACACTGTGCGGTAGAACTGGCGCCTGTCTTCACGGACATCTTCAACATCTCTTTGGAGTCATGCCATGTCCCAGCCTGCTTCAAGCTGTCCACCATTGTTCCCGTCCCCAAGAAGGCCAGGATCACTGAACTCAACGACTACAGACCTGTGGCACTGACATCTGTGGTCATGAAGTCATTTGAGCGCCTGGTTCTGCCTCATCTCAAGTCCTTTACCTCCCCGCTCCTGGACCCTCTGCAGTTCGCCTACAGAGCCAACCGGTCTGTAGATGACGCCATCAACCTGGCCCTCCACTACATCCTGCAGCATCTGGACTCCCCAGGAACCTACGCCAGGATCCTGTTTGTGGACTTCAGCTCTGCATTCAACACCATCCTCCCTGCTCTGCTCCAGGACAAGCTCACCCAGCTCAACGTGCCTGACTCCACATGCAGGTGGATCACTGACTTCCTGACGGACCAGAAACAGCGCGTGCGGCTGGGGAAGAATGTCTCGGACACTCGGACTATCAGCACAGGATCCCCACAGGGCTGTGTACTTTCCCCCCTGCTCTTCTCCCTGTACACAAACAGCTACACCTCCGGCCACGACTCGATGAAACTGATTAAGTTTGCGGATGACACCACCCTCATCGGGCTCATCTCAGACGGTGATGAGTCTGCTTACAGGAAGGAGGTGGACCGGCTGGTGTCATGGTCCAGCTGCAACAACCTGGAGTTCAATGCTCAGAAGACAGTGGAGATGATCGTGGACTTCAGGAAAGTCAAAGCTCCGCTGTCCCCCCTCGTCTTGACAGACTCTCCCATCACAACTGTGGACTCCTTCCGCTTCCTGGGCACTAACATCACCCACAACCCCAAGTGGGAGCAGACCATCAACTCCCTCATCAAGAAGGGTCAGCAGAGGGTGTACTTCCTGAGGCAGCTGAGGAAAGCCAAGCTGCCTGTCCAGACGATGGTGCAATTCTACAGGGCCATTATTGAGTCCATCCTCACCTCCTCCATCACAGTGTGGTTCGCTGGGGCCACTGCCAGGAACAAACACAGACTGCAGCGCATCGTGCGCTCCGCCGAGAAAGTGATCGGCTGCAGCCTTCCATCTCTCCAGGACCTGTAGGTCTCCAGAACTCGAAGGCGAGCAGGCCAGATACTTGCTGACCCTTCCCACCCTGGACATGGACTATTTGAGCCACTCCCCTCTGGCAGAAGGTTACGGTCCATTCAGACCAGAACCTCTCGCCACAAGAACAGTTTCTTTCCTGTTGCTGTTGAACTTATGAACACTTTATAACATTTGCACTATGCTCACTTTATAACCAGCACTATTGTCACCTTATAATACCTGCACTAAAAACACCCTCATGCCTTTACTTATCAGTGATTTCAACTTTTTACTCAGGTTCTATGTTTAGTTAGTTCTATGTTTATTTAATGCTCAATGTTTACTTAGAATTCTACTTTGCACTGAGTCGCCAAAGAGAGTTCCTAGTTCGTGAATTGTTCACTTGCAATGGCAATAAAGTTTTTCTGATTCTGATTCCGATTCTGAAAACCCACACACGCACGGGGAGAACATGCAAACTCCACACAGAGATGCCCAACGGAAATTCCAACCCTGAACCTCCTGACTGTGAGGCCAACGTCCTACCCACTCAACCACCGTGCGGCCGAATCAAATTGTATTGAATGATTTTTACACTGCATCGAATTGCATTGAATCGTTTGGTTTTAAAATGTACCCTTTTGAATCGTATTCTAACCCTTGTATCTAGATGCATATTGAATCGTCAGTCACAGATTTACAACTCGTCATTTCTAAACACAAAGACAACGGAAGTTTTTGCACAGGTTGTCCTCAGGTTACGAACAAGTTCCTTTCCTAGACTGTGATGTAGTCACACAATCATTCAGTGATTTTGAAAACAAACCAAGTAAAAAGTATCAGTACCACTATCAGCAATACTGGAATCAACTGGAATTAATGATACTGTATGTATGAATGTCTGCAGTTTATGGTAAGTGGAGCAATATTTGTTTTGTTTTTTGCAGGAACACATACACTGGAATCCAATCAGTCACAGATAGAAAGGACTGAGGGAATTTATGGAGGAAGAAATCTACACAAAGGTCTTAATGACGACGAGAATCAAAGCTTCTCTCCCTTTTCTAAAGGTGGAAAATCTCCTGTTCGGCAATCAAGGACTTTCAGAAGACTGCTTCTTGAAGGGGTTTACTGTTGTCGTAAAGAACACAACTTACTTTGGTATGATGTCTTACAGTGGGGTGAAAGTGTACGTCGGGCTGTCTGGCACTGTTACACGGGTAACTTTTTAAAGCAATCACATTTGGCAATTATGTGTTTCATTGACAGTTTGTGACATGCAAGGCAAGCAGGCAAGCATTTAGCTTTTTTTTTTTTTTTTTTTACAAATTAAAATGCGTAAAGTAAGTAGTAAGTTCCTTGTGTAATGTTAGCTGAGCTCTTCAATGGTGTTCTACCATTATCTACCATAATTAATATTGTTTTCTAAACATCCAGCAAGATAATTAGGTAACATTTCTGGATAGAAGGTAACATGAACATTTCTCTCCCTAACTGGCATTATTGTTAGTCCAGTTAGCTGCTAAATGCTACCCGTGTATCCCTGCTGTCTTTTAGATGTCTCCTCCGTATATTAACTGTGCACATGTCCCAGGGTGTCCATATGTGGTTCTTGCATGGTAGTGTATGTGTCTACGTTGACAAATTGTTCACCTTGCGTACTGAGAAACAGGAAATGAGGACAATTACATTTACAGTCACACCGGGGTTTTTGTTTGTAATTTTTTCCAAAAAGTCTGGCGAAAACAGAAATGCACAAAAATCTAATGTTTTTTTTCCCCTTAGTAATAATGTAAACCTAATTAATCCTTTCAATACACCCAAAAATATCTCTTCTTGTCAGGATGAACTTATCATCAATGCAGATTTTCCGTACATCCTGGCGAGATTGGCTTTGCTGAAAGGTATTTTTTTGAGTTCAATAATGTTTTTCACCTTCTTTATCAAACTGTAGGCGCTCACTTTATTTGGTTAATTAGCAGTCACACTAACAAAAAAAAGCACACAACTAAGTTATTAACATATCGATTGCTTTGTTTGGGCGCAGATTCCAAGGAATGATACGCAGGCACACTGACTAGTTGGTTACATGCAATATTTGGCTGGGAAATAAAACAAGACTGGGGCAATATTTTTGTTGAACACTTAACCCTACAAAAAGGGAGACAAACAAGAAGCCTGGTTTGACTGTATTTGCAATATGTAACACTTAAAAAATAACATTTAAACATGAATTGCCTCATTGTCCTGAGAAGGAAAGATGTCCAGAAAAATATACACTACTGTAAAATCCCTGGAACATATTTGACTACTAAGTCCGTACCACAGTTTTTTAACAGCTTTCATGGGGAGATATTGTGAATTAACAACTGTAGCAAGATTGTACTTAAAATCCTTTTGTATATAAAACACATGACCTTTGTATTGGGGCTGTGCCAGTGATAAAATGTATTCTGGTGTGGAAACTGAATGCCACTGTCCATAGAATAGTGGTGGGGTTGAAGCTCTAAAATAAAGTGACTGCAGAACTACACACTGTACTAAATATGCAGGACTGTTGGGGGCAAAACATCTTACATCAAGACAAACTATGGTTGTAATGATTTTTGGTTGTATTTTTGGTTGCAAACTGCAGTAGAACCCATTTATTTTGCAAACTCGTCTGTGTCGACCAACTCATCAAGTCCTGATCCAACCTTCTTGCAAGCGTCTTGAGCAATAAATGCTTTTGTTGTCATAAAATTTAAGACGCTTGTCTGGGTCCGGGTTACGGGGTCAGGCTGGCCCTACGAGTGAAAGCTCAACCGCCAGACACTTGCCTGCGAGCCCCTCCCTAAGCCTGGCTCCACAGGTAGGCCCCGGTGTCCCAAGGTGAGGCAAGGTGCGGTTCATTATTTTGTTGTTTCTCATAGGGTCATATGAATCACAAAGGTGTAATTTCTATAAAAGGTTGGTCCATTTATGTCAACATGTGGTATAGTTAACTTTAATGTTGTTTTTGCAAAATCAACAAAGGAACAACAGAGGAAGAAGGGGCAGGGATGGAGCAAGAAAGGAACTGCTAATATTGTGAAATTGTGAACTCCAAATGCTCTCATAGTTATATAATGAATTATACAACACTTAGTTGTGTAATGTGTTTTCAGTAACATGAATGAACTATGTGAACCGGGCCAAATAATTATGGATACATTGATGCATATGCAACTAAACAACTGAAGGAGCAAGGTGTTGAGCAATCAGTGGGATGGTTTATATTGTGTGACTGAAGTGCACTAAATTGTTTGTCATTTTTCAAATCAACAGTTTAAAAGTCTGCGTCGGTGTGTGTGTGTGTGTGTGTGTGTCAGCGCTGATTCTTGTCATTATCTGCAAGTCTCCAGCTGTTTCTTGTTCATTCTCCTGAGAGTGTGCAAGCTTGTATGAGAGAGTCTGCTGAGGATAAGTTTGTGTTGGTGTATATGGCGAAATCCTTCCAAACACGCAACTGAAATGTACAGCGAAATGTCGTAATCGCTAAAAACATCATCATTTTGTGTACAATAACCACCATGTTTGAAATGATCCTTCTGGTTTATTTTGGAAGCTGGTAAAAAGGTTCATTTAAACGTAACGGTAGGACAAACAGTTTATGTGAGGTTCTGTACTTATGATTGGGGAATTGTGCTGAACTAATATTGAATGTGGCGAAGTTGCCTGAAAGGATTATTTGTGCTGAAGTGAACGTGTGGAGTACAGTGAAGGGGGAGCTTGGGTGTGAGTTTGTGTGTGCGCAGCAGAAATTGAAAGTGCGTCACGAGGTTGGCTACTCTATAGAGGGTATTAGAAGATAGTTGTATGGTCAGAACTGTTGCGGTTGAATAGGGAAAAACTATCGTTACATTTTGATGCTGTTTAAGCTTTTGATTGACTTTGCATCATTTAATACTATATTGAGTTTCGTTTGGTTGTGTGATTCTGTCTCACTCTCTCCAGTGAGTGTGGGTGTGTGTTTATCTGGGAGGGTCCCTTGAGGACCAAAGTATGCTAGTGTGAATAGTTCGATCCTTCCAAGGGTAAGGTTGAAAAAGTGCAGTAAAATTTTGTGGTCGAAACTACTCATAAAATAATCCTTTGCTTGAACGATCCATCGGTGCCTTTTGGAAACAATAAAAGGGTTAATTTAAACATTTAAACAAACAATTTGTGGGTCACTTCAATATTGTTGAGTGTCGCATATTTTGACTTTGTAACTTGTACTGATGTGAATGTAATGAATGTGTTGTGGGGTAGATACATGTTGAGATTCAGAAGGACAGTGGGGTGGTCCCAGAGAGGTTGAAACTGCATCACAACCGTTGGTTGCTCAATGGTGGAAGTTATGAACTAGTTAAAAGAACAAAACTGCAACAGTTGAGTAGAGAGAAAAATGCTTTACATTTTTATGTGTGGTAAGTCTTACTAGACTTTGCTCTTATAACTGGAAACTTATTGAATCTTGTTAAGCTGTGTGATTGTGACACTGACCGGAACCAAACTGAAAAGGAACGGGAGATGGGGATGTTGCGCATGGAAACAATGCAGCAGACAAAGCAGCAAAAGGTCCTTCCAAAAGCCAAGTGACAATTTTGGCTCCATTGGTGTCAATTGAACCAGTTGCTACTCCAGATGATATTGTGCAGTTGCAACAGAAGGCAGGGTTAAGTGAACACATATTGTGGCAGCAGAGAGGAGCTTCAACAAATGAGAGAGGATTATGGAGATCACATGAAGGACTGATTGTTGCACCTGTCCCACTGCTTACTTTGCTAGTATCAGATGTGCACAGTTTGGATCACTGTGCAAGGGAGGAAGTTGTAAAGAAGATAAAGCAGCAGGGATATTGGTCACCATATTTGCAACAAATGGTAGATGAAGTTTTAGTTCAATGTGAAATTTGTGCACAGAATAATGCCCGAAAAGGTGTAACTACATCTATTGGACATATTCCTGTTCCGGAAGGACCATTCAAACATCTTGTGCTGGACTATGTAGACATGATCAAATCGGGAATCTTTTTGCAGGGAAAAATATATATGTTGGTGGTAATTGACCGATTTAGTCGTTGGGTCGAAGCAACGCCGTCAAAAGATCAGAGTTCAGAAACCGTTGTTAAATTCCTGTTAAGAAAAGTAGTTACGCGGTTTGGTATACCATCAGCAGGTACTAAAACTGTTAACTGCCATACATAGAGCTATCTATGTGCAGGAGAAAAGCAGGGTTCCTGAGTCCACGGAGGCTAGAGACGGCTTGGTGGTGCCTGGCGACAAGCTGTACATCAAAGTGTACAGGCGGAAGTGGCACAAGCCGAGCCGAGAGGGCCCCTACAAGGCGGTCCAGGTGGAAGGAAGCATGACAGGGTACCATTTGAACCAAGGTGCGTCCACCCCAATCCAAGAAAAAGAGAGCTCTGAGCAACGACGAAAGCACAGATAAAAAGCCACACGTCGCAAGTTCATCCAAGATGGAGGCTCAGCTGTGGTCGAGGTGGATAAACTTTTTGTCAACGGCCAACTAATTCCTGCACCAGGTGATGTAAACTTGCACATGCAAGCATGTTAAGGACACGTTAGGGTACTGAACTAAGAATACTGCCAACTGTAAACTGACATGTTATTAGTTGCCTGTCTGTCGCTACGTCACACGTGCAAAATGNTCTTTTTGCAGGGAAAAATATATATGTTGGTGGTAATTGACCGATTTAGTCGTTGGGTCGAAGCAACGCCGTCAAAAGATCAGAGTTCAGAAACCGTTGTTAAATTCCTGTTAAGAAAAGTAGTTACGCGGTTTGGTATACCATCAGCAGGTACTAAAACTGTTAACTGCCATACATAGAGCTATCTATGTGCAGGAGAAAAGCAGGGTTCCTGAGTCCACGGAGGCTAGAGACGGCTTGGTGGTGCCTGGCGACAAGCTGTACATCAAAGTGTACAGGCGGAAGTGGCACAAGCCGAGCCGAGAGGGCCCCTACAAGGCGGTCCAGGTGGAAGGAAGCATGACAGGGTACCATTTGAACCAAGGTGCGTCCACCCCAATCCAAGAAAAAGAGAGCTCTGAGCAACGACGAAAGCACAGATAAAAAGCCACACGTCGCAAGTTCATCCAAGATGGAGGCTCAGCTGTGGTCGAGGTGGATAAACTTTTTGTCAACGGCCAACTAATTCCTGCACCAGGTGATGTAAACTTGCACATGCAAGCATGTTAAGGACACGTTAGGGTACTGAACTAAGAATACTGCCAACTGTAAACTGACATGTTATTAGTTGCCTGTCTGTCGCTACGTCACACGTGCAAAATAATGTTATATGTTTCTGTCTTTTTACTGTTTTCTATCTCTTTTTCTTTTGCACCCTCTTTTTCCCCTCTTTTCACCCCTTCCCTCACATCTTCCTAGGTAATGAACACCTCACCTTATTTGTATGCAATAACCAGAACACAGATAGAAGTGAGGCCCAGCAGCATGTCCACACTATCCACACAACAGGCGTATTTAAAACAAATCTGCATGAGTCCGTAGTACTAACACCAGTCAGGTCATGGGTACACTGAGCTTTATCTCGTGGAATGTGCACGGAGCTGGTTCCGCGGTCAAGAGACTAAACATTTTTAATCACCTGCAGGACTTAAAGGCAGACATTGTCTTAGTACTGCGATTGACTGGCGACCAGTCCAGGGTGTACCCCGCCTCTCGCCCAAAGCCAGCTGGGATAGGCTCCAGCATCCCCGCGACCCTAATGAGAATAAGCGGCATAGAAAATGGATGGATGGATGACATTGTCTTACTACAAGAAACACATCTAACAAACACATCTATAGATGCACTTTACACACCACACCTTCCGCATGTGTACTCAGCCTGTTTCAACTCAAGGCAGAGAGGGGTAGCAATTCTCATCAACAAAAAATTAAACTTTCACATTGATAACATACTCACAGACCCGCAGGGCAGATTCATCATAATTAAAGCTTATATACAAAATATGAAGTTATGCATTGCAAGCGTATATGCACCAAATGTTGACAACCCTTCTTTTTTTCACTCCTTTTTCAAATCACTCTATGATCACTCAGACTGCAGACTCATTATTGGACGGGACTTCAACATGGTTCTTGATCCAAGAGTGGACAGGCTGAGTCGCAATGGAAATAATAGACAGGACCAAACCTCAGAGGTTGTTAAACAATACATGAAGGATTTTGGACTTTGCGATGCTTGGCGCTCTCACCATCCCGCTGTTAAGGATTACACCTTCTTCTCATCAGTCCACCACTCATACTCTAGATTAGATTATTTTCTAACCAGCAGCACACTGATGAGTGATATATCTGAAACCAAAATTCATCCCATCATTATCAGCGACCATGCACCAGTGTCACTTACACTGGTAAGCAATAACAACAGTAAACCACCAACACGAAACTGGAGATTGAACACATCATTGCTTGAAGACTCTGAATTTATCAGTTACTTCAAGAGACAATGGTCTCTATACATAGAAAACAAGGATTTACCAGGAACATCAGTGTGTGTTCTCTGGCAGGCAGGGAAGGCAGTAATGTGCGGGAAAATAATTTCATTTTCCTCTCACAAGAAAAAGAAAGACTTCCAAAATATCAGTTTTGGAAGGTAAAATGAAATGGTTAGAGGAGACCTACTCTGTCTCTCAAGATGAACACACTCTAAACGATATAAGAAAAACCAAACTGGAACTTGAGGAAATATGAAATAAGAAAACACAATTCTTAGTACAAAGGCTTCGCTTGGAGAACTTTGAACATAGTAACAAATCTGGGACATTTTTGGCTAATCAATTAAAAACAAATAAAGAGAAAACAACTATCTACGGTGTTAAAGACTCAGCAGGAAATATCAGCCATGACCCTGATAAAATAAACACCATTTTTAGGGATTATTATAAAGCATTATACACACCACAATTAGACCCATCAGATGATGAAATAGATCAGTTTCTTAGTAATTTAAATCTACCGATATTACAACAGAACCAGAAAACATCTCTGGACTCACCTCTATCTGTTGGCGAACTCCAGGAAGCTCTCCAGCTCATGCCTAATAATAAAGCCCCAGGCCCAGATGGTTTTCCTGCTGAATTCTACAAAGAATTCTGGACTACACTGGCGCCAACTTTTTACAAAATGCTATTAGAAATAAAGGAGAAAAATAAAATGCCTCCAACTATGAACTTAGCTAATATTACTCTCTTATTAAAACCAGGAAAAGACTCCACACTCCCATCTAGCTACCGCCCAATTTCCTTAATTAATGTAGATTTTAAAATAATGAGTAAAGCTTTGGCTAGAAGGTTAGAGAAAATTACTCCTTCCATAATCCATCCAGACCAAACAGGTTTTATTAAAGGTAGACACTCCTCAACTAACACACGAAGATTAATTAACCTCATAGATTATTCTTACATACAGAATTTGGAAACTATTATCCTTTCTCTAGATGCAGAAAAAGCATTTGACAGGGTAAACTGGAACTTCCTATTCAGAACATTAAATAAATTTGGGTTTGGACCGGGTTTTATTGATTGGGTCAGAATATTTTATACCAACCCACATGCATGTGTGAGGACCAATGATCAAACTTCTTCAAGCTTTAGCCTTCACAGAGGCACAAGGCAGGGCTGTCCACTGTCCCCTCTACTGTTTTCCATATTTATCGAACCCTTAGCAGCGGCCATCAGACAACATGAAGAAATCAAAGGGATCCGCACCAGAGAAATGGATCACAAAATAAGTCTCTACGCTGATGATGTATTACTTTTTCTCCAGAATACTCAAGCGTCCCTTTCCGGCACGATTCAACTTATAAACAAGTACTCATCAGTGTCTGATTACTCTATCAACTGGTCTAAGACCACAGCTCTACCCATTAACTGTCACTTTAAGGGTATACCTGATGCCATAATACGGACAGGAAATATTCGATATTTGGGTATAAACATTTCACCCAAGTTGTCAGAGCTGACACAGTTGAATTACGTTCAGCTTTTGAAAACAACTGAGGGTGATCTTTTGCGGTGGCGACGTCTACCCATATCACTCATGGGGAGAGTGGCTGCCGTCAAGATGATGGTTTTACCGAAAATTAATTATTTGTTTTCAATGATACCCACCAAACCATCCTCCAAGTGGTTCAAGTCACTGGACTCCCACATCTCTAAATTCCTTTGGAAAGACAAACCATCACGTATCAGCTTAAATACGTTAAAACAAACCAAAGGCAGGGGTGGTTTAGAGCTTCCGGACTTTTCTCAGTATTTCTTAGCCAATCAACTGCAATATGTCTCCAAATGGCTCAAACCGAGTTATCCAGACGAGCCATGGCTGGATATAGAGCAAGCACTGTGTGATGATCTAGCAATCTGTGATCTACCATTCATCAGTTCAACCATTAAACATCATAAATGTTACAAAAGTATGAACATCAGCTCCACTCTGACAGCTTGGTGGGAATTTCTTAAAATAAACAAATGTTCCCTCTATCCATGTAAGCTGACACCCATCTGGAACAACCCTGACATCCTACAAAATAAAAGAATGATAAACTTTTCTCTCTGGAAAAACAAAGGGATAAAACACTTAGATAATATCATAGTGGAAGGAAAGTTTGTGTCATTTGATACGCTCACCTCCCAATATGGAATCAGCAGCACCAAATTTTTAGAATACCACCAAATCAAATCTATAATAGGAAAAAAATACACGCCCAATCAATTGAACCTGCAAATGCCAACCAAGGTGGCAGAATTCTGTAACCTCTGCGCCCCAAAGTTATTATCAAAAATATATAGGCTTAACAATAAAACAGAAGATTTAATACACCTACCGACTGCAAAATGGGAAACAGACCTACTCAGTAATTTGGATCAAAACACATGGATACAAATATGTTCAAATACATTTAAAATGACGAAAAACTTAAATCTACAGCTGATTCAGTTCAAAATTCTTCATAAGACTCATTATACAGGACAAAGGATGTTCAAGATGGCTCTCACAAAGTCAAATATTTGCTCACATTGCACAAATAACTCAGTTGATAACTATATACATGCTGTGTGGCTGGGCTGCGCTGCTCTGCGGGGGACTGGTGTTTATCTCTATTGAGGCTGGGGTAGGTCTGGTGCCAAAGCGATCGGTTGGTGGTGGGGCGGGGGACCGCGGGGTGGGGCCTGGGTCGTGGCCGTTGGGCCCCGGGTCGGGTGGCTGAGCTGTCTGGGTGTGGGTGGGGCGGCGCTCCTGGGCCCTGGGTTCCGGGGGCTGCCTCTACCCGGACGTGGGAGTGGGGGCGTATCTGACCGCTGGGGGAATCTGGGTTGGCCCGGACTCGCTGCTGCGGGGGTGGTTGGGTGCGCATTCCGGTGCCGGATTGGTGCCTGGTGGGACCTGGGTTGGGGGAGTGTGCATGGGGTTGGGCGGGTGTGGGTTTGTGTGCGCGAGTGCTAGTGTGTTTGTGTGTGTGTCGTGTGTCCGGTGCAGGTGGTTCGGCAGGGTTGTGGGCACTGGAGGCAGGAGTGTAGCGTCTGGGTGGGGCTGCTCCCGGACTGCGGTCGCTGGGCGCATACATAGACTCACAGACACCTCACATTCATTTTTGGGGTAGCGGGACTAGTGTCACAGTGTGGGCAGAGCTACTCAGCTGTGCTCCATCGGCGGAGTGGTTCTGCCCATGGTGTCACACAGTTTCGGCTCCTCAATTTTAACTGCCTACACACACAAATCTCACACCTCATAGGAGGTGTGAGATGGAGCCTCGAAGGAGCCTAAGCTGGTGCGTTAGGTGGAGAAATTCCGGCTAGATATAGTCGGACTCACCTCAACGCACGGCAAGGGCTCTGGAACCAGTCCTTTCGAGAGGGCCTGGAGTTCATTCCACTCTGGTGTTGCCGGCAATAAGAGGCGCCGAGCAAGGGTGGCAATTCTTGTTGCCCCCCGGCTCCAAGCCTGCACGTTGGAGTTAAACCCAGTAAACGAGAGGATAGTTTCCCTACGCCTTCGGGTGGGGGGACGGGTCCTGACTGTTGTTTGCGCTTATGCGCCAAACGGCACTTCAGAATACCCGCCCTTTTTGGAGTCCTTACAGGAAGTACTAGAGAGTGCTCCCTCGGGGGATTTTCTTGTTCTGCTGGGTGTTGGCAACGACAGTGAAACCTGAAGTGAGACCAGTGATTGGGAGAAAGGGCACCCCTGATCTTAACCCGAGCGGTGTCTTGTTATTGGACTTCTGTGCTCGTCACGGATTGTCTATAACAAACACCATGTTCAAGCATAAGGGTGTCCACATGTGCACTTGGTACCAGGACAACCTGGGCCACAGTTCAATAATTGACTTTGTGGTTGTGTCGTCGGACTTGCGACCACATGTTTTGGACACTCTGGTGAGGAGAGGGGCGGAGCTGTCAACTGATCACCACCTAGTGGTGAGTTGGTTCCGATGGTGGGGGAGGATGCCGGTCAGACCTGGCATACCCAAACGCATTGTGAGGGTCTGCTGGCAACGCCTGGCAGAGTCCCCTGTCAGAAGGAGTTTCAACTCCCACCTACAGGAGAGCTTTGACGAATGTTCCGAGGGAGGCAGCGGACATTGAATCCGAGTGGGCGATATTTCGTGCCTCCATTGTCGATGTGGCCGATCGGAGCTGTGGCCGTAAGGTGGTCGGTGCCTGTCGTGGCGGTAATCCCAGAACCCGTTGGTGGACACCAGTGGTGAGGGATGCCGTCAAGCTGAAGAAAGAGTCCTATCAGGCCGTCTTGGCTCATGGGACTCTGGAGGCAGCTGACAGGCACCGGAAGGCCAAGCGGTCTGCAGCTCTGGCGGTCGTTGAGGCAAAAACCCGGACATGGGAGGAGTTCAAAGAGACCATGGAAAACGACTTCCAGATGGCTTCAAAGAGATTCTGGACCACCATTCGCCGTCTCCGGCGGAGGAAGCAGTGCACAGTCAACACCGTCTATGGTGGGGACGGTGTGCTACTGAACTCGACTCGAGATGTTGTGGACCGGTGAAGGGAATACTTTGAAGACCAGCCCAAATCCCACCGACACGCCTCGAACATGGAAGCAGTGCCTGGGGACTCTGAGTAGGATTCGACTGGTCAAAAAACTCCTTGTCGGCAAGGCCCCGGGGGTGGATGAGATCCGCCTGGAGTTCCTTCAGGCCCTGGATCCTGTGGCCGTGTCTTGGTTGACACAACTCTGCAGCATTGCATGGACGTCGGGGTCGGTGCCCCTGGACTGGCAGACCGGGGTGGTGGTCCCGCTTTTCAAGAAGGCGGACCGGAGGGTGTGTTCTAACTATCATGGGATCACACTCCTCAGCCTTCCCGGTAAGGTCTATTCAGGGGTTCTGAAGAGGAGGATCCGCCGGACAGTCGAATCTCGGATTCAGGAGGAGCAGTGTGGTTTTCGTCCTGGTCGTGGAAATGTGGACCAACTATATACTCTCGGCAGGGTCCTTGGGTGCATGGGAGTTTGCCCAAGCAGTCTACATGTGTTTTGTGGACTTGGAGAAGGCATTCGACCGTGTTCCTCGGGGAATACTGTGGGGAGTGCTCGAGGAATATGGGGTATCGGACCACCTAATCCAGGCGTTTCGTTCCCTGTATGATCGGTTTCAGAGTTTGGTTACCATTGCCGGCAAAAAGTCTGACCCGTTTCCAGTGAGGTTTGGACTCTGCCAGGGCTGCCCTTTGTCACCGATTGTGTTCACTACTTTCATGGACAGAATTTCTAGGCACAGCCAGGGCTTTGAGGGGTTTCAGTTTGGTGGCCGCAGAATTCGATCTCTGCTTTTTGCAGATGATGTGGTCCTGTTGGCTTCATCGAGCAGTGACCTTCAACTCTCACTGGATCGGTTTGCAGCTGAGTGTGAACCGGGTGAAATGAGAATCAGCACCTACAAGTCCGAGTCCATGGTTCTCACCCGGGAAAGGGTGGAGTTCCATCTCCGGGTCTGGGATGAGGTCCTGCCTCAAGTGGAGGAGTTTAAGTACCTTGGGGTCTTGTTCACGAGTGATGGAAGGTGGAACGCGAGATGGACAGGCGGATTGGTGCAGCGTCTGCAGTGATGCAAACTCTGCACCGATCTGTCGTGGTGAAAAGAGAGCTGAGCCAAAAGGCCAAGCTCTCGATTTACCAGTCGATCTACGTTTCTACCCTCACCTATGGTCATGAGCTTTGGGTAGTGACCGAAAGGACAAAGATTGCGGGTACAAGCGGCCGAAATTAGTTTTCTCCGCAGGGTGTCTGGTCTCCCCCTTAGAGATAAGGTGACAATCACTGTCATGCGGGAGAGACTCGGAGTAGAACCTCTGCTCCTCCGCATTGAGAGGAGTCAGATGAGATGGCTCGGGCATCAGGTTAGAATGCCTCTCGGACGCCTTCCTGGGGAGGTGTTCAGGGCACGTCCAACCGGTAGGAGGCCTCGGGGAAGATCCAGGACACTTTGGAGAGACTATGTCTCTTAGCTGGCCTGGGAACGCCTCGGCATCCGCTGGGAAGAGCTAGACGAAGTGGCCGAGGAGAGGGCCCTCTGGGCTTCCCTGCTTAGGTTGCTGGCCCCACGACCCGACCTTGGATAAGCAGAAGAAAATGGATGGATGGATTATTATTATTATTATTTGCTAATATTTTTTGTTTTGTTTTTTTTTTTCCTGTATTTTTGCTCATTTTGCTCTGTGACTGTTCTGGTTGTTGCTGAAATTGTGATTATCCTGATTGTTTAAAATATGGTTGAAATATGTTTGTGAGGTTCTTCTGCACCCTTTCTTATATCCTCCACCCCACCCCCTACCCGTCCCTTTTCAGGTCAGGTCCGGCATCGAAATGTGGCGCAACAAAATGCATAATAAACGCAGTCAAATGTCAAGGGAGACCCGTTTGGATTCTAAAGTCTCCCCTGGCAAAGAAATTTTGCTCAGCATTTAAAGGCAGCTTGACTCCCATTCAGCTGTTATGATGCTGGACAAGACAAAAAAAAAAGCCACACCAAAGAGACATCTGCTGTTGGTGGTGAACTGCATCCTGTGAGCATTGACAAGACCGATATCAGCGACCCATGCAAAGGGGAGAGAGGTGTCAGCGTCCTAGGAAGTCCAAAAACATGAACCAGATGAGTACGATGCAACCACTCACCACACAGTCACTATAGCAGAGCAATGTCCAGAATTAGTGAACTGAGTAAAGAGTTAACGAACAATACAGGGAGAGATACCATGTCACTTGATTGGTTCACAACAAAACTTGGGTACTAGGGTACTAATCTGGCAAAGATGGGAATAACTGTAGTAGTAGTTCTGACACTAATATGCTTGTTACATTGTTGCATCGTACCCATTCTGAAGAAAATACTAATTAAGCCTTTTGTAAGACAGATGACTGTGCTCACGGCTACCAAAGTGGCAGAGGCCCAACTGGCACAACTGGTGGTTGAACAGCCTGACCTGTTTCCCTACCCGGATGACTTTGAGGACGACAAGGACTCAGAGGACTCACTTAGCCATGAGGTGTGATTGATAACATGATTGGGAAGGACTCTGGACATTGAGCTGACCACCGCCGTTGAAAATCACGATATGAGGCCTCGCCAAAAACTATATTAACGTTGCTTGGGAAACCGCCATGTCAAGGACTGGACTGACCTAGAAGGACAAGGGACTTGGTAGGACTGAATAACAATGCAGACACGTACATTTTAGCGACCTCAGTCAGTAATTATCAATAACTATACTATTTCAGTTATTCAAAATAATCACAGCACACACGTACATAGATACTCAGTAGTTCAGTTACGCTACAGCCTTGGTACACCTATGCAGTGAGTCAAGCAGTTATCTAAACAATGTTTTAGGGTAGCAAGAGTTACACATTCTGTTCAGTATCATCATGTTATCACCTTCAGGATATTTCACTAAATTACAGAAATCAATAAGATACAGACAATACATATACTCAAAAGTAATCCATAAACCATAGGAAGTAGTTGCCGGTCAGGATAGTATGAGGCACACCACTAGGTATAGGAAGGGATTGTTCCAGCGGAGATGGCACCACCCAGTTGGGTTTCATCTATGGATTGAGACCAGGCCGGGTGAGACGGGACATCCGGACGAGCCATAGTCGGGGAGGGGACCAGGCCCGAGAGTAAACAATGCCTGGCCAGGATACTGGCGATGAGGTAGGGGTGAGACGTGCGCTCTCCTCCTACATGTGACGTGCCAAGTCACCAACTCGTCTCGGCGAATGAAGCCCCTCACCATAAAGAGTCCCTCCAGACGACACCGTGCTGATCATCGGTGGGTGATAGAAGAAAGGGACTGAAGATGGCCAACACCGTTCTTACAGAGGCATAATAATCCTCTGGGCGGTGAATAATGTGAGCTGGTAACAGCGCTCACAACCCACTTTGCCCCCACCCAGGGACACTGCCCAAAACTTACCCCTCAACACCCACCTGCCAGGACAAGTATGCATCACAGACTGCATGAACTTCACCCATGAATGTGATTCAAGACAAGATGAAACGATATAGGTCGAAGAGATGTGTTTGTGTTGTTTGGGGGTTTGGGACCCCCAAAAGGGGGGAATTTATTGTGAACTCCAAATGCTCTTGTAGTTATATAATGAATTATACGGCACTTAGTTATATAATGTGTTTTCAGTAACATGAGGATATCAAGATGTGTATAAAAAACATGTCCTGCCTGGGAGAGGGTTCCGGGAAAGTACGTGTGTATTGTGGTGTGTGCCAGAAGTGTATAAAAGGCATGTTCGAATAAACAGAGACGTCTTTTCTCCTCAGCTACCGAAACGGTGCGTTTGTCCTCATTATTTTCCACGACACTACTAACCCTCGGTCTTTTTTTTTTTTTTTGCCACAATATACTCGCCTCTCCCATTCTTTTTCATTCCCTCTTTCATTCCCTTACCTAAAAAATACTCCAATGTAATTTATTTGCACAAATAGAGGAAAACAATGTCAACAAACAGCATAGCTTCGAGAATCCTTTATTCTTGCCTATTCTCCTTGTGTCTCTGGCAAAAGTCAAAAGTAAATGTGCATGCAATGGCTATGTTGGTTACTGTATGTCAACGTGAGTCATTGTTCACTGTACCACCAAAAGCAGTACAAACCTTTAATTTAAAAAACACAACTACGAATAACTGCAATTGCTTCAGCATTTATCACAGTTGTTCTGTCCTTAGTTTACACAGTATTAAGTCTCTTTAAAAAAAAAAAAAATATATATATATATATTGTCTTTGTCCTCAGCTAACATTTATGCCAGCCTGGTATTTTGCTTTCACTGTAAATGAGGATAAGCGGTATAGAAAATGGATGGATGGATGTAAATACAGGAACTAGACATGCAAACAAAAATCTAACACATTTAAAAACACCCACTGCACTTGCAATCACATAACAAGCAGCGGCGATCTTTTTGACTAAACAAATGTCCACTTAATGTGGAATGTTCAAAAAGAAGTAATTTTTTACGGCATAGATATTATTTATAAAATGAATATTATGCATCAATTTTTGTCAACTCTAAATACAGCAGTGTTCAAAATAACAGCAGTTCAATGTGACTAACCAGATTAATCACTGTTTTTAGTATATTTGTATTGCAACATGGCAAACAAGTTACCGGTAATTGCAGTAGATTCTCAGAAAACAAACAAAAGACCCAGCATTCATGATATGCACGCTTTTAGGGCTGTGCAATTGGGTAATTAGTTGAAAAGGGTCTGTTGAAAAAACTAGCAGTATCTGCTGTTGACTTAAATTCAAAAATATTTTGTACAATTGTTTTTGTTTCTAGGATTTTGCAGTCCTGTAAATCACTAAACTAATATTTAGTTGTATCACCACAGTTTTTTTTAATAACTTGCTTTATAACCGCTATTCTGGAGATTGGGCTGGACACTCCATAACATTAATTTTGTTGGTTTGGAGCCAAGATGTTGCTGGTTTACTAGTGTGTTTGGGGTCATGGTCTTGTAGAAACATCCATTTCAATGGCATGTCCTGTTCTGCATAAGGCAACATGACCTCTTCAAGTATTTTGACTTATGCAAACTGATCCATGATCCCTGCTATGGGATAAATAGACCCAACACCATAGTAGGAGAAACATGCCGATATCATGATGCTGCACCACCATGCTTCATGTCTGTCTTCACCGTGTACTGTGGCTTGAACTTAGAGTTTGTGGGTTGTCTCACAACTGTCTTGTGTCTGTCAACTGCCCTTGGACCCAAAAAGAACAATTATACTCTCATCGGTCTACAAAATGTTCCTCCATTTCTATTTAGGTCAGTTGATGTGTTTTTTGGCAAATTATTATTATTATATTTTGAACACTACTGTACATACAGTTCATGTAACATGATGATGAGACAAAGAGGAAAAATACAGCCCTCTTTGATTCAGGTGTCTTGCTTCATTTCGACTTATTGTATTTAACAGTATATACTGTGCAGTACACATAAGTGGTATTTGTACTTCTTGACGGGGGTAGATGCAGTTAAAACAAATAAAATGAAACTGATTGGGATTGTTAGCCAATACTGCCTCCTGCTGGCTCTTTCACTGCTCTACAAACCAAGCTGTCCCTCATGACGTCACCCCTTTATTAGGACTCACCTGGTGGGGGCTGCATGGCCCTCGGTGGTTCTTGGATTAGCATCAATGCCACGTGTATTCATCTTGTGTTCTCGGGTGCTGCCAGTCATCCTCTGTAACATCCGGTCTATCCTGGTTCCTCGATCTGCCGTACTTCTTGCAGCTCCACAGAACTGGTTTGTGTTTTCTTGGGAACTTTGGTTGCTCCCTTTTTTCCGATGTCCTTTTGTTTTATTTTTGGACGTCGTCTCCTTCTCCTACTGAGCCACAGTTTCAGTGATTCAAAGACTGTCTTGCCTCTGCATTCTAGGATCCAATCCCATGAACTACACAACCTCACACTTTGGTGCCCTGGGGTGACACACTGGATCAAAATAGTGATGGTGTAATTAAACTCCACGAACAGATAAACTTGAAGAGATTTCTAGATTCATAAATAATCTACAGGTGCTGCTCAATAAATTAGAATATTATGAAAAAATAGATGAATATCAGTAATTGTATTCAAATAGTGAAACTCATATAAATGATATGTATATGCAAATATATTCCAAGTGTTTATTTCTTTTAATTTTGATGATTAAAACCACAAATTCAGTATCTCAGCAAATTGGAGAAAAGCGAGAGTATTGTGAAACAAAACCCATTCAAAAATGTGGGGGAGATTCACAACGAGTGGACTGCAGCTGGAGTCAGTGTTTCAAGAGACTCCATGCACAGATGTGTGCAAGACATGGCTCTCAGATGTTGTATTCCTTGTGTCAAACCATTCTTGAACAAAAGACAGCATCAGAACTGTCTCACCTGGGCAAAGGACAAAAAGGACTGGACTGTTGATGAGTGGTCCAAAGTCATGTTCTCTGATTAAAGTCAGTTTTTCTTTGGAAATCAATGTCCCAGACTCTGGAGGAAGAGAGGAGAGGTACAGAATTCATGTTGCTTGAGGTCCGGTGTAAAGTTTCCACAGTCAGTGATGGTTTGGGGTGCCATGCCATCTGCAAGTGTTGGTCCACTGTGTTTCTGAGGTCCGAGGTCAGTGCAGCCATCTACCAGGAGGTTTAGAGCACTTTATGCTTCCTGCTGCTGACTAACTTTATGGAGACGCAGATTTCTTTTTCCAACATGACTTGGCACCTGCACACACTGCCAAAACTACTACTACCTGTTTAAAGACCACATATTGTACATGTTCATAGTTTTCATGTTCATGCTTTTCAGTTCCCGTGACCCTAATGAGGATAAGCGGTATAGAAAATGAATGAATGAATGCTTTTCAGTTGGCCAACAATTCTAAAATCCAATTTTTTATTGGTCATAAGAATATTGTAATTTTCTGACATACTGAATTTGGGTATTTCATTCGTCACCAAATTTAAAATAAATAAACATTCAAAATATATCAGTCCGTTTCTAATGAATGCTGTATAATATAAAAATTTCATTTTTCAATGAAATTACTGAAATAAATTAACTTTTTAAAATTTGGCTTCATCAAGATTTACAGCACCCCAGCTGGTGACTCCATTGTTCTACTGGGAGACTTCAACGCCCATGTGGGTAATGACAGTGTGACTTGGAGGGGCGTGGTTGGGAGGAACGGCCTCCCTGATCTGAACCCGTGTGGTGTGTTGTTGCTGGACTTCTGTCCGAATCACAGTTTGTCCATAACAAACACCATGTTCGAACATAAGGATGTTCAAAAGCGCTCTTGACACAAGGACACCCTAGATTGCAGGTCTATGATCGACTTTGTGGTCGTATCATCAGACCTGCATCCGCATGTTCTGAGCCCGCGGGTGAAGAGATGGGCTGAGCTGTCAACTGACCACCACCTGGTGATGATGGCGGGGAAGAATGCCGAACAAACCTGGTAGACCCAAACGCGTAGTGAGGGTGTGCTGGGAACATTCGTCGAATCTTCAACTCTCATCTCCGGCAGAGCTTTGCCTGCATCTCGAGGGAGGACCGGGATATTGTGTCCGAATGGGCCGTATTCCGTGCCTCCATTGCTGAGGCAGCCAGTTGTAGTTGCGGCCGCAAAGTGGTCGGTGACCGGAGGGACCCCAACTATAGGGGGATCACACTCCTCAGCCTCCCGGGGAAAGTCTACTCCAGGGTGCTGGAGAGAAGGGTACGGCCGTAAGTCGAACCTAGGTTACAAGAGTTGCAATGTGGTTTTTGTCCCGGTCGCGGAACACTGGACCAGCTCTACACCCTTGCAGGGGTACTCAAGGGTATGTGGGAATTTGTCCAACCGGTCTACATGTGCTTTGTGGACTTGGAAAAGGCATTCGACCGTGTCCCTCGTGGTGTCCTGTGGGGGGTGCTACGGGAGTACGAGATTGGTGGCCCGCTACTACAAGCCATTCGGTCCTTGTACACTCAAAGCAGGAGCCTGGTTCGCATTGCCAGAAGTAAGTTAAGCTTGTTTCCGGTGAACGTTGGCCTCCGCCAAGGCTTGCTTTTGTCACCGATTCTGTTCATAATCTTCATGGACAAAATTTCTAGGCGCAGTCAAGGCGTTGGGAGTCCAGCGTAGTGACCTTAGGATCTTGTCTCTGCTATTTGCAGACGATGAGGTCCTTATGGCCTCATCAGGCCTGTGTCCTCCACAGGTGGAGGAGTTCAAGTATCTCGGGGTCTTGTTCACGAGTGAGGGACGGTTGGAGCGTGAGGTCGACAGATGGATCGGTGCAGCATCTGCAGTAATGGGGGCGCTGTACCGGACCGTCGTGGTGAAGAGAGAGCTGAGCCGGGAGGCCAAGCTCTCTGTTTACCGATTGAACTACGTTCCCACCCTCACCTATGGTCATGAGTTATGGATCATGACCGAAAGAACAGCCACCCTACGAAGGAAACTCATTTCCGCCGCTTGTATCCGCGATCTCATTCTTTCATTCTTACTCACCCTAAGAGATAGGGTGAGGAGCTCGGCCATCCGGGAGGAGCACAGAGTAGAGCCGCTGCTCCTTCACATCGAGAGGAGCCAGTTGAGGTGGCTAGAGCATCTAGTCTGGATGCCTCCCGGGCGCCTCCCTGGTGAGGTGTTTCGGGCATGCCCAGTTGGGAGAAGGCCCCCGGGAAGACCTAGGACCCGATGGAGGGACTATGTCTCACAGCTGGCCAGGGAACGCCTTGGTGTCCTCCCGATGGAGCTGGAAGAGGTCGCTGGGGACCGGGAAGTCTTGACTTCCCTACTGAAGCTGCTGCCCCCGCGACCCGGACCAGCGGTGGAAAATGGATGGATGGATGGATGGACCGAAAGAACAAGATCGGGGATACAAGCGGCGGAAATTAGTTTCCTCCGTAGGGTGGCTGGACTCACCGTAAGAGATAGGGTGAGGAGCGTGCCCATCCGGGAGGAGCTCAGAGTAGAGCTGCTGCTCCTTCACGTCGACAGGAGCCAGTTGAGGTGGCTCGGGCATCTCATCCGGATGCCTCCCGGGCGTCTCCCTGGTGAGGTGTTTCGGGCATGCCCAGCCGGGATAAGGCCCTGGGGAAGACCTAGGACTCGCTGGAGGGACCTTGTCTCACAGCTGGCCTGGGAACGCCTTGGTGTCCTCCCGGTGGAGCTGGAAGAGGTTGCCGGAGACCGGGAAGTCTGGACTTCCCTACTGAGACTGCTGCCCCCGCGACCCGGACCCGGATAGGCGGAAGAAAATGGAATGGTAGATTTACAGCAGTGGTTCCCAAACTTTGTTTTGCCGCGCCCTCCCTTTTGGAGATAATTTTTTTTCAAAAAATTGGACACCCCTGACATACATGTACCCCTGTTAAAAAAGCTAAAAAATTTTACAGGTTTCTGTCTTTATGCTTGATGCTGATTTTTTTTTTTTTCATCAAACTTTGACAGTTCTCTTTCCAGGGGTGCCCACACTTTTTCAGCCTGTGAGCTACTTTTAAAATGACCAGATTCCAAAGATCTACCTCGTAGCACTATAAACATAGACAATATATACACTGTATTATATGCAGGATGATTGAGTACTTTGAGTAACTCCCTATTCAAATACTTACAATGTATTCACATGTTATAATAGCCATGTTATAATCTAGCCATTATTGAAGCAACAAATTACATTCTCAGGTTCAATACTGTTCAAGTGATGTTCACGCAGGATACATATAAACATTTACACTCACATGGCTTATGGCATCTACTATAGTTTGAATGTTCCCCTGTGAGGGGAGAGGAGCTGGCCTTCCCCACTTATTATGTTGCCTTCTGGTCAATGTATGAGAGATACAGCAATGTCACACAAACATTTAATCCATACCAAATGCATTGATGGATGTGTTTGCAAGCATCCTTTTACATGAACACAGCGCCAGCCATAGATTTAATCCCACCCGATGAACTCATTTTTAAATATAAAGACGGAAACTTGAGAGAGGAAATGCAAGGAGTCTTTCAAAGAAGGCAATGAAGAAAAAGAAAGTGAGTCAGATGAGCAGTCTTAATAAAGGCTCTCAAAATAATAATAATAATAATAATAATAATAATGCATTCATCGATAAAGTTTATGTAGGATCATTTTCATTTCTAACCTCAGTCCCAGTATGATATTCGACAATACAAAAAACAAATTAAATCCAACAATCCTGTAATGTACTTGTATGACCACAAGATGGTTCACAGAAACCAACTAAAGAGAATCTGCGCAGAGAAAAAATTCTCAGGCTATGAAAACAAATCTAGCCCCCCAATAACACAGAACTGTACCAAATGAGGTTGTATGTAAACCCTCTGTTCATTAAGGTTAGTAAAGCATTAATCAAAGCCAGGCTCTTAGTGTAGCAGACTGTACGTTGTCCCAGGACAGGGCCTCTTCCTGAGCATTGCCAGCCCACAACAGGAGCAGTTCTGGACATCTGGGGCCCCTAAACAGGATTTGGCTTGGGGGCTCCAGGGCTAGTCAGTTTTTAGGGGCCAGACAAACGGCTCTGTCTAACAATCACTACGTTTACATGCACTCAGAATATACAGGTAGTACTCGGTGTACGGCATTTTGTGGTACGTACGCACTCCGATAAATTAATTAAAAACATACTTTTGGTCTGTAAACACAAGACTCGCTCGAGACCTTGATAGGCGTGGTGCATGGAGGGAGAACATACTCTGAGTTAAATATTGATCGCACTCGTCTCAATCATTGACAGTTTAACCGTCAGTTTCTGCAATAATTAAGATGGTATTGTAATGTCTATCTGGACGTCAGAGATCTACAATGTCTTTATTACAAAAACAAAACAAGTTACATATGCCAAAACAACATCAGCAAAGGCTCTCTTCATCTCTTCATGCAGCCACAGAGTCAGCACACATGTCACCTTCACAGACATGTCGGAAACCAGAAAACTCTTGAACAGGACACATAACTGCCAGGTAACTGATCCTGGAAGTGACAGAATTATTAAGCATGTAGTGGTCTCGTTATTGTGATGGAAAGGATTTCCTTTTTTCCTTAAATTCTCAGTATTATATGTCTTGCGTGTATTCTGGGTACAGCATGATTGATTTAGGATTTGAATTTAAAGTTATGTCAATTTAAAGTATAATTTGGGTGTATGAGCCAATAGTTTAGGAACATAACCCAAGGATCGCCTGTACAAGTAGATTGTGTTTGATCTTCAGTTGGATGGCGACCAGTTCATGGTGTACTGGAGGTTTTCTTCCTTCTAGGCGCTGCACTCGCCTTTTACAGCCGCTCTTCAAACTCTTACAAATTCTTCTCCATTATTTCTGTTCTAACGCGTCTCTTTTCTCTGTGTTCTGCCAAGTAAGTGTGTGAACGTGTGGTCCATCCGACGGCCGCAAATGCGACATTTCTGGTACAACTCCTTCAAACTTGACTACTTTCCACCGCGTCTGTGCGTCCGCGAGCGGAAATGGCTACCATTGTTTACACCAGGGATCAGCAACACAATTCTACAGCCGGAGGAGCGACCCGATGCCCCCCCGCAAGTTGAGAAGGAGGAGGCGGGGGTGCTGCGGTGAGACTAAAAGTCAAAACAGGAGCAAAGCTTATGGACCGACTCTCCCGTTTGTCATCACAAGGCATGTAAGCTCTCTCCCCGATAAGTTGGCGGCGTTGACGCGGCATCACCAGGAGTTCCGACAGTGCAGCATGCTGGTGTTCACTGAGACATGGATTAGCGCTGGATGGATTCCCCGTCATACGGGCAGACCGGACAGAGAGGAACGGTAAGAGGACGGGAGGCAGACTTGTGTGTCTGTGAATGTCAGATGGTGTAACTCCACGTACATCTCCATTAAGGAGCAGCACTGCAGCCCAGACACTGAGTTGTTGGCTGTTAGTTTGAGACCTTTACTATCTGCCGCGGGAATTTGCACACGCCATACATCCACCCTCAGATAATGCCGACGCGGTCAGTGTTGTCATCAATTCGGTGGTAAACGGGCTACAGACTCAGAACCCTCAGGTCCTCTTACTGGTATCTGGGGACTTTAATCACGCCTCTCTGTACTCCACTCCGCCTAAATTCATCCAGTATGTCACATGTGCCACCAGAGACAACCAAACTCTGGTCTTATTTTATGCCAACACCAAGGAGGCATACATGTCTTCACCCCTCCACCCTCTAGGAAGAGCTGATCACATCCTGGTGCTTCTCCTGTCTGGATACAAGTCCCTCGTCAACTGGCATCCAGCTCTGACCTGCATTGTGAAGAAGTGGTCTGAGGAGGCTGGAGAAGCCCCGATGGACTTCTTCAACACAACGGTGTGGGAAACTTTCTGCAACTCTGATGAGGAGAACATTAGCAGTTTAGCAGACAGCATTACAGACTACATCCATTTTTGTGTGGAGAACACCAGGACTGTACGGTGTTTCTCCAACAACAAACCATGTATTAATCCTAACATTGAGGTTCGTCTAAAGGAGAAGAAAGCTTTTAGGTCTGGAAATAAACATGAGCAGAATAACACCAGGGATGTTTGGAGAGGCCTAAAAACCATTTCAGGCCACCAGGAACCAAACTATCAAGCAGCTGGAGATAAAAAGTGGGCAGATGAACTTAAAACCTACTTCTTCAGGTTTGAGGACACATCTGCCCTGCCCCCGGCTGTGTCCGCCTTGCAGCAAACCCCTTCCTCTCCTCACGCCTCCCCTACAGTACTCAGCTCATCGTTTCCTCCATCCCTCAATACTCTGCCAACCACCTGTTGACTCTCCAAGCACCACAGCCTGGCATCGGAGTGGACGACGCCATCATCTTCCTCCTATATTGAGCCACGTCTCATCTGGAGTCACCTGGAAGCTCTGTTCGGGTGCTTTTCTTGGACCTGAGCAGTGCTTTCAACACCATAAGGTCGGACATCCTGAGGGACAACCTGGAACGTTCAGAGGTGGACAATAACCTCACATACTGGATTGTGGACTACCTCACAAACTGACCACAGTATTTGAGACTCCTTGGACGGTGGGCCCCTACACTGTTCCCTGCAGTGTAGGGGCCCCCGAGGGGACGGTGATGGCACCATTCCTTTTGACCTTCTACACTGCTGACTTCTCCCATTGTCACCCTCCTGTCACCTTCAAAAGTTTTCTGACGACTATGCCATAGTTGGACTTATCACAGATGGGCACGAGTGGTCGTACAGAGAACTCATTCAGGACTTTGTGAACTGGTGCCAGCGAAACCACCTCCTAATAAATGCAAACAAGACTAAAGAACTGGTTGTGGACTATCGTCGGCGATTCGATGATATCGATGGATTAAAGTGCTGAGGAGGTTTTATATTTTGAATGTTTTTGTTTTTTCCTGTCATGTCTTACTTTAAAATGTCAGCAAAAAAACATTACACAAAATATTCTACAATATAAAACAGAAATTATACATTCAATTGTAATATTATTATTATTATTATTATTAATAATATTTCAACTTTATTCCCATTTAAAATTTCCCCCAACCTAATATTCCAAAAATTACAACTTTATATTGTTTTGTTTGTTTCTTAATATCGCGACATTTCTTAATATCGCAACATTTACCACATAAAAATAACTCTGTTACTAAAATGAACTTTAAAACTTTCTCCTCATAAAATTAAAGCAATTATTTCAATTTTGGCTTTTTTTTTTAATTTTTCCAATTTTTGTTGTAATTATGACTTTATTCCTGTAATATTTTGACTTTATTCTCCTAATATTAAACCTTTTCCACAACCCAATTTTCCAAAAATAAGTACTTTTTTTTGGTTAGATTACAACTTATTTCTCCTAATATTTTGACTTTATTTTTTGTCAAATAAATGTTTGCTGTTTCCTTAAATGTTTTTGTTATATTGTAATTTTAGATTGTGCCTCAGGCCAATAAATCACTTGGACTGCACTTCCAACACCCCTGTTGTAAAGCAAGATATGCTGCATATATTTTTAAGAAAAAACTGAATTAAAATAAATAAATGTATGGTGTTTAGAAACTTCTGAGAGCCATGCGTGGTCATCAAAAGACCCACATCTGGCTCCCGAGCCATACGCTCCTTATCCCTGTCATTGCTGTTCCATGGTTGACTACGGCCTATTATGCTTGTTTAAGCAAATTTGACATAATTTTGGTCTAAATTAAGAATGAGTAAATTAACTAAAATACTAATATAAGACGCATTGCCGATTTTGTTGCTAGACCTGGTTCCCCATTTGATAACATATTTTCTCAAAAGCGACTGGTGACAAATCTAGCGACTTTTCGGGTGTTGTTGATGAGATTTCTATTATTTGGGGACTGGTGTTCTTGACAGGGCTGCAGTCACAAGCTGGCAGTATACAGTCAGCTTCCGCACCTTGCTGAGAGAATGATTTGGAGTTCTAGGCCTCAAATGTTCAAAAGAATCACGCATGCATGAGCCTCGATGCTGTTACACACAGCGAGATTAAAAACGCAAATGTTTCTCCATCTTCAGTAAGCCTGGATACAAAATGAGGGTATGTATATTATTAGTCTATTCATTCATTCATTTTCTGTACCGCTTATCCTCATTAGGGTCACGGGGATGCTGGAGCCTATCCCAGCTGGCTTTGGGCGAGAGGCGGGGTACACCCTGGACTGGTCGCCAGTCAATCGCAGGGCATGTTAGTCTATTATTACTCTTTATTTTTAAAATGAAGTGCATTTGTTACGTGGCGGGTCTGGTCTGGACCCCAGATGCAGAGGCCAGAGGCAAGGTGGGTGAAAACACAATCCTTTAATAGTCCGGGCGATAGCAAAACAGGCACAAGGAAAAGAACAAGGCTGCGGCTGGAGGCCACTGGCGCACCCAAACGACGTGGGTTGAGTTTGGCAGAGGAACTGGCAAAGGATGTAAACCGAGGGAATAATCCAGCGTCTGCCAGCTGGATGCACTCAGCCTAAATAGTCGGCTGGGAAGAGGTGCGCCCAGTAGCTCCGCCCCCCGCCAGGTGCCAGTCATCTGCACAGAAGATCAGGAGAAGGCAGGGACAACCACACACAGGAATGTGCACATAACAGCATTATCTAACAATTCTACGGGTGAATGGAATTAATTGATAAGAGTATTATTGTGAAGCTCAGGTGGTATAACGTATATTCCCCACAAGAGTGTGCCACTCACAAACCACACTGAGTCATGGTAATGTTAATGTGAGTCATAGAATAAACACAGCATAAGAAATATTACATTATATTTTAATTATATTTTATATTATAAAATATTACAGTTCTTTTATTTTGATGAAATGATGGGCAGTTTTAAATGTACAAACCAAGATTCGTGTTTATTCGTAGTTGTAAACGTGGTGTCACTTTCTTTTTATGCTTTTTTTCTTGTAACTTTTTACAACATGACATGCAAATGATAATGTAATTAGACGATGGCATCATCTAGCCAATGGGAATAGGACAGGCACAGCCAATAGCTACTTTTTTTGATGAAAAGTTGGCAACAATGAAGACACATTGACATCATGTCAATAACGTTACACTAGCCACCGCAAAAAGTCTCAGAAGTAAAAAAAACATTCCCTAAAACTAATTTATTTCTCATTTTTTAATTAACTAATTTTTGTAATTAACCAATTTGATAATAGCCGCAGCTCTCCGTTATGACAGCGGCACAGGGCAGCTCCCCACAGAGTCTGACGCTCTTTTTATAATTTGATGCTGACCCGAACACAACATAACAGTAGTGCAATTCCAACACCATATATGCATTTCCAACGTCAAACACTGTCCAGTGTCTAGTCCAGTCATCAATGCACTTCCTCCTTGTTACTACGCAGGCTTCACAGACAATAAAACAATTGTGTGGATATTCTTATCACTCACTTTTAACTCTTAATACAGAAGTTCAGTTTGCTGCATTTAAGGATGCTCAGAAATCCCAGAATATTCACTCAAAACATATTAATTCAACCTAAATGACATGTTTTATTAAACGCAACACTTTGTTAAATTTCAGTGAAGTTGACGCTGAAGATGCATATGAACATATACAATCCTGCTCCGTCGTTTATCTTCCTTTCAAGACAATACAGTAAAAAATGTATATTTTAGACATAGTGTGATATGGTGAGTAATCATGAATAATTATTTTGAAACCGTGATTAATCCGATTTTTAAAAATTCATCATTTGACAGCCCTAATTATTATGTTGACCATGTTGTGTTTTACAAGTGGATGGGTGACTATTAAGGTGTTACTTTATGTGTAGAGGGTTGCAGTAATGTTAAAAACTGTATTTAGGAGGTTGTAAACAGGTTTTCTGTGCTATAACTCTGAAAATATTTGGTTTATTAAAAAAAAAAAAATCTACTTTGTGGAAATTAACTTAGTACGCTCTCATCTGGGAACAATTTACCGCCATAAACAAGGGACGACTACAAGTTTGCAATGGGACTATCTTCAGTCATTTTATTTTAAGTTGAAATAAACACGTATTTTTATATTTTTAGTAGCCAATCAGACTTCTGATTTGCCTTCAGGGACAGCTAACCCCCCCACAGTGACATCCTCAGAGCAAAACTCTCCAACAAGCCAAGTAACATCCACAATGGCTGACCGAAGAGATCTCATCGTGGTGAGTAGATGTTTATTATTTTAATGTTTTATGGTTTTGTCATGGTATTACAACACGGGCTTTGACGGTGTTTACCAACAACAATTCTGGCTGGTCAAATGCCCACTGAAGACTAAGGTACCAAATGACATATCCATTGGAATTGATCTTTCCATTAGTTATTGATCACCTATTTCTCTACCAGTGAGACTTAATTAACTTGTGGAATGTGAACGCTTCATCAAACTTAAATATTTATATTGCTTATTTTTCTGCTAAGCCCTAAGACATTTTTCTGGATAATTACACCATTTCAATTTCCGATGTACAAGCCACTACTTTTTTCTCAAACTTTGCGGGCGGATCTCATCCACCCCTGGGCCCTTGCCACCAAGGAGCTTTTCAACCACCTCGGTAACCTCAGCCCCAGAGATAGGGGAACCCGCCTCAGAGTACCCAGGCACTGCTTCCTTGTTGGAAGACGTGTCGGTGGGATTGAGGAGGTCTTCAAAGTATTCCCTCCACCGGTCCACAACATCTCCAGTCGAGGTCAGCAGCACACCGTCCACACCAAACACGGTGTTGACTGTACACTGCTTCCCCCTCCTGAGATGGCGGATGGTGGTCCTGAATCTCTTTGAAGCCATCCGGAAGTCGTTTTCCATGGCCTCTCCGAACTCCTCCAATGTCCGAGCTCAGTGACTGCCAGAGCTGCAGACCGCATGGCCTGCCGGTACCTGTCAGCTCCCTCCAGCACAGAATTCCAATAACAAAACACCGCTCGGGTTAAGATCAGGTGGGCCGTTCCTCCCAATCACACCTCTCCAGGTCTCACTGTCGCCGCCAACATGAGCGTTGAAGTCACCCAGTAGAACAAGGGCCCCGATGGAGCACAGCCAACTTGTGAGAAAAGTTCCTCTAAAGACTCCAAAAAGGGCAGGTATTCTGAACTGCTGTTTGGTGAATAAGCACAAACAACAGTCAGGACCAGTCCCCCCACCCTGAGACGTAGGGAAACTACCCTCTCACTTACTGGGTTAAATTCCAATGTGCAGGCTTGGAGCTAGGGGGGCAACAAGAATTGCCACCCCTGCCAGTCACCTCTCATTGCCAGCAACACCGGAGAGGAATGAAGTCCAGCCCCTCTTGAGAGGACTGGTTCCAGAGCCCTTGCAGTGCGTTGAGGTGAGTCCGACTATATCTAGCCGGAAAAATTAGACAGCTAAGCTGCTTCCCTATCCCTTTCCTTAAAAGAACAAACGGACTCCAAGAGTTCAAGCCATTCAACACTTAACAGCAATGTTTGTGGTGCAGTTACTTTATGTCAAACACGCTGAACAATTTTTCCAATACAGTGCATTTTTCTACAAAAATAGGCAGAAAATCACCATTTGTCAGTGTCAAAGAAACGCCTGTGCATGGATCTTCTTTCCCATCGTGCTAAAATTAAAATTTTGCCTGCCAGGACACGCAGGTATTTTCAACCTCATGTCCTTTATTACCCTTATTTTAAAATGCAAATGTTGTGTGAACAGCTGTCTGTCTGTGCCCTGTGATTGACGGCCAATTAGTCCTGAGTGTACCCCACCTCCCACACAAAGTCAGCCGGGACAAACTTCAGCTCACCTGGCGCCCTCATGAATTGTTGATGGTTGTATTAAACGCCGTAGGCACCATATTGCTATCCCTATCTACTTTCATACTGAGTTTTCGTGTGGAATTTGAAGTTTTGAATATCATTCCTATTACTATTTGCACAATTATGGGTCATTTGTGATCAGGAAACACAGTCATCGCCAGAAATATTTGCATGCCAAAGATGCCAATGTGTGCCATGGCTGGATAAATTGGGCTGATTTGACATTGGCATCTTCAGGATGCCTATTGGACGCCTCCCTGGTAACAGCAGGAGCCTTCTAGGAAGACCCAGAGCATGTCAGAGAGACTATGTCTCTCAACTGGCCTGGAAAGGCCTGAAGATCCCCCGGAAGAGCTGGACAAAGTAACGAGAGGGGAGGGACGTCTGGGCTGCACTTGCACTTTGCAACTTTGACGTCAAGTAGGGGGCAGCAAACAATTTTGGCTCATGGGCTGCCAGTTTGAGACCCCTGCTTTACAATGTAAAGGATAGATAAGGTTTTAGCACAAGCTCAGAGACTCACAATGTCACATAAAATGAGCATATCCTTACATTATAAGTGAATCATTTTAGTTCATGTAAGGGAGCACGTAGTATCAGGAGCCTGCGCCGATACGGAATAAATAAGGGAAGGCGTATTCCTGTCAGGTATGACGTGACACACGTGATAGTAAACTCAAACCTGCACAACCTTCAATTCTTTAAACAAGCTGGGCTGCCTCAACAGCTTGCAAAACACTACGGCAGAAGATTGTTGTATTTTAAAAGATCATTTGATCGTGGATGATGATCATGATCATTTTGAACATTTAGGACCACAAACAGATTTTGGAATCTACTTTTAACATACTTTTCTATTTGCACTTGCAGTACTAGTACTGTTATACACTGTGCTATCTTCACACTGCAGCTCCATTGTGATTTCTTTGCTCTTATGCAACCTGTATCTGATTCTTTCATGTCAGTGTGAACAGCACAATTCAATGTTTTCAAAATGTGTTTATTTGTTTGTGGATGTAAATCGGTCACATATATGCGTCCAGGACAAACATATCCGACACATGGAAAGGCGTGTATTGCCGAGACTTTGAAGGTAGGCAGTCATGGAAAGGTGTAGTTTATCGTGCAAGACTTGGATACATGTACTCACCCATGTAGGCATCAGTTCTCCTCATCCAAAAATGAATGAATGAAGAATCACTTTCCAAAGTTTCACCATTCCACCCACACCACTTTGCAACAGACATTTTGGTATGGAAGTTAGTTCCATACCAAAATGCTTGCCATCTTTCTCTTCATATTCTACACGGAATCATTTGGTTGAGAAAATATTGACTCCCATTCATTCATTTTCTATACTGCTTATCCTCATTAGGGTCGCAGGGAATATCCGCACGGTGCATGAGTGGTTAGCACATTGGCCACACAGTCAGGAGGTTCAGGGTTCAAATCTCCGTTGGGCATCTCTGTGTGGAGTTTGCATGTTCTCCCCGTGCGTGTGTGGGTTTTCTCCGGGTACTCCGCTTTCCTCCCACATTCCAAAAACATGCATGTTAGCTTCATTGGCCGCTCTAAATTGTCCATTAGAGTGTGAATGTTTGTTTGTCTATATGTGCCCTGCGATTGGCTGGCGACCAGTCCAGGGTGTACCCCGCCTCTCGCCCAAAGTCAGCTGGGATAGGCTCCAGCATCCCCGTGACCCTAATGAGGATAAGCGGTAATATTGACTCCCGTTGCAAAAAATCCTTGAAATTTCCACAAACTCATTAAGAAGAGCATGCTTGTAATGTGCGGATCGATACTGAAATGTCGATATTTCCGATACCAGCTCTTCATGCTCTAAAGTCGATTCTGAAATCAAAATAGAGATACTTTTGATACTTCAGGTTTATGATTTTGTCCTTTGTTGTTTTGTGATGTTGTATATTAATTAGCTTGGCTCTATTTTAAATCTCCCCACTACCTCAATAAACTTCACTGTTTAAAATAAATCAATAAATAACTATGATGTCTAGTACTCGTCATCTATGATTGGAAATACTGTACTCTACATTTTAAAATTTACCAGGTCGCATTACAGGTCTGCCCTGCGATTGGCTGGCGACCAGCCCAGGGTGTACCCCGCCTCTCGCCCAAAGTCAGCTGGGATAGGCTCCAGCATCCCCGCCACCCTAATGAGGATAAGCGGCATAGAAAATGAATGAATGAATGGATGAACATTACAGGTCGCATTTGTTTGTTAATCTGAACGACCACATAAAAAATCTGCTTTCAAACAAAAAATCCGATTTAGGAATCCTACCGTGCAGTTTGAACGTAGCCTTCATGTCCACAGATATGAGGAGCCTCATGAACAGTAAGCGGTCCGCTATCTCTAGCTTTAAAACGAAATGCATTGTCGAACTCATCCTACCGGTAATCAGTTAGTAAGCTGATACTCACCTCTATCCTGTGTCGAAAGAAGATTCAACAAGTTCCCAATCTTGGTGTCCATTGTTTAACCGGAAATAGGCCGAACTTGAATTATTTTACATCTGAAATTGACATGCATTGATTGATCAGGAGTTGCCGTATTGCTTTCTGATGTTAACGTGAGAGGGAAGAATATGATGAGCTTTGTTGTTGTTGTCATTGTTTAATTAGCTCGCTCTCTGTCTCTGTCCTCCGAGACGCAAACCGCTTTCAGGAACTGACAGGTTCAAGTAGCACGTTGGACGAGTTCATGGTCCACTTGGACAGTAAGGTACATTTTTGGGAGTGTAGTGTTCTACCATCCACAACTACAGTTTTGCAATACGGTGCTTAGCCTCTACATTTTGAATTATTCCACAATGTTCTTTTGCAGGGGTAGACACGCGGGGAACATTGGGTTAAAAATATGGCAGAGGGGCTGCCTATATAGATGGTCATTAAATGACATTGCATACTATTTGTACAAGGTGGGTGATAAAGACTAATAACTAGTAACTTGTAACTGTTATTGACAAATGTCCACAAGGCATGCTGGGTAGTCCAGCGCCAAAAACATGAAGTATGAAAAATAAAACATTAGATATCAAAAGCATGTGAACTCCTCTTTGTTTACTTCTCTGATGAAATCCTAAGCTTCTTTTGCAATCAAGCAACAATGCGTCAAACATGGCAAAATGTTGGGAAAAAAGTACCACACGCTACCCAGCTGGATTTCTATCTGCTAGAAATAAAGCATACGCTCCCCTTCATGAAAGAATGATCGGTTCATTTCAGGTGACATCATGAAGCCTTTTGCTTTGGACTGACAGACAAGGAGTCAGGGGTCCACGTGTAGCAGCAGTGCCTGCAAGCTACTTAGTATTCAGTATCCTGGGGATGGCTCAGTACCCTGGTGTTCATCCAACGGCGTTGCAACAGTTAACATTGTTTGGATCTTCCAACTAACAACTGCTAACTTAAATTCCTGGGAAGTGTAAAATTTCTCCCTCTAGAAAAGCCCTCATCCCATCTCTTTGCTCTTTCAAAAAAGACATTCTCCATCCATCCATCCATCCATCCATTTTCCTCCGCTTATCCGGGTCCGGGTCGCGGGGGCAGCAGCTTCAGTAGGGAAATCCAGACTTCCCGGTCCCCAGCGACCTCTTCCAGCTCCATCGGGAGGACACCAAGGCGTTCCCAGACCAGCTGTGAGACATAGTCCCTCCAGCGTGTCCTAGGTCTTCCCGGGGGCCTTCTCCCAACTGGGCATGCCCGAAACACCTCACCAGGGAGGCACCTGGGAGGCATCCGGACTAGATGCCCGAGCCACCTCAACTGGCTCCTTTCGATGTGAAGGAGCAGCGGCTCTACTCTGAGCTCCTCACCCTAAAAAAAAAAAAAAAACTCCCCACGCAGACCCACCACCTGCGGGGGCAAGCATAAGGGTCCGGTGCTGTGTGATTTGGGCAGTGGTCGAGGGCGGGTTTCCGGGCGACCTGGTCTTCGGCGGCCAAATCTGGTTCTTGGGACATGGAAAAAAAGACATTCTCATATCCAAAACCTTAACCTAGTGCTCTTGTCTTTGCTTATCGTTAACAGGTTCTTCTTGGACATCAACACAGAAAAAAGATCCAAGTCCCAGAGGAAGAGATGGGATTTATGGCTCTTTGAGGGGATCTGGATCTTGATGAGCCGTTCTTTTCAAAGAGCCGTTCAAAAAATTGGCTCTTTTGGCTCGTTTTTATATGTTTTATCCTGGAAATAATCCCTGGAGCCGCACGGTGGATGAGTGGGTAGCATGTTGGCCTCACAGTCAGGAGGTTCAGGGTTCCAATCTCCGTTGGACATCTCTGTGTGGAGTTTGCATGTTCTCCCCGTGCGTGTGTGGGTTTTCTCCGGGTACTCCGCTTTCCTCCCACATTCCAAAAACATGCATGTTAGCTTCATTGGCCGCTCTAAATTGTCCATTAGAGTGTGAATGTTTGTTTGTCTATATGCGCCCTGCGATTGACTGGCGACCAGTGTACTCCTGATATGGGTTTGATTTATTCTGAAATATTTATGTGTGTGAATTAAATTTTAGTACGATTTGGATTGTAAATATTCCACAGGCTGACGTTGTATTAGTAACATCAGGATTTGTTGCAGTCATTTCATGGTTTTGGGGTTGTGGTGCCTTCCTTTGGCATATTTATTTACCGTGTTTTCTTGTTCAGATCTGTGATCCACGAGGTTGCTGGACATGCAAGCTGATCTTCATTCTTTTGAAGCTCCCCTGTGGCGACTAAATGGCACTTGGTGATTCTTTCTCCTTGCTCGATGTTCCCAGCCTTCACAGCAGCTTGCTTCTGCTGTTGGCCCATCTCCGGTGCCATCCAGTCCAGCCGTGCCAGTTTGTAGCCGGCTAAGTAACTCTGCCAGTATTATTTTGTATTTTTGCCATTTTTTGCCCCTTTAGTGCGGTGCCTTTTGTTTTGCTTGGTACCGTAGATTTTTGTTACTAAACTCCCAAGGACACTATTAAAGAATCGTTGAAGCTTACCTCCTGCCGCATTTTGGGAATCCAGTGGAGCAAGACGAGTCTGCTTTGACAGGGACGTTACTACTTGGAATCAGGCTTTGTAGAAATGTTGTGCATGTGTGTAAACCATGACTTACGACACGTAAAAACAAAGCACTGAATTCCAACAATGACATTTTACACTTCCCAGCAGTTTAGGTTAGTAGTTGATGTTAGTTGGAAGCTCCAAACAATGTTGGAGCTGGATGAACTCCAGGCTGCATGACCCGTCCCCGCAGCAAACTGAATAGGTAGAAGCTTGCACACACTGCAGTTACACCGTGAGCAAAGTCTGGGTGTGGACCCCTAACCTCGCCAAATGTTCAGCAAGTGCTGGTTTCGTCCTTAAATGGCGCCCACCTGATTCAGACCCACAGCATTGATCATCTCAAAAGTGTCATCCGCAGTTCTGGCATGGACCAAAGCTCGATTAGATGGAGTCTAGTTGAGGTGCTGGCACAAAGCCCTCCTCCAGAAATCGTTTGTGGCTCTTTTCAGTCCCCTTGGCAAACAGTATGCCTTTGGAGGCTGTCACGTCATAAAAAATATATCAGTACATTACTTCAGTGATACAACTGTAAAGCTGTTAAACGATGACAAATATTATGATGACACGGAATATTACACATTTAAAATGACACAGATAATATAATTAGGAATAAATATAATTTCTAATCATTACAAATAAATATGATTTATTATCAGTGAAATTACAGTAAATAATGGTAACTTTATTGTAATTAACTGTAAAATCTCAGCTGTGAAATTACAATAAATTACTGTGGAAATATTTCACAGCAAATTACTGTAATTCTACTGTAAAAGTCATGCTATTATTAGCCAGTAATTTACTGTGAATTTACAATAAACATTTTACAGTGCGGCCATATGTTTAGGAACACACAAAGGAGGCTGCAGGGGATGGAACACATTCCGTTCCATTCCTTTCCATTCCATTCCATTCCATTCCATTCCATTCCATTCATTTAGTTAGCGCCAAATCACAACAGCAGTCATCTCATGGCACTTTACACATGAAGGTCACAAACAGAGAGCCAAATGAGCAAGCACTTGGCAACGGAGACAAGGAAAACTTCCCTCGGACCCAGAACTCAGGCTCTGTGGGGCGGCCATCTGTCTCAACCAGCAGAGTTGCGCTATAAAAAGAATATAGGTATACATGGTCGATCAAGCAAGTAGTTTTAGTTTTTTTTAGACCAAAGAACATAGAGAAATGTCTGATAGATATCAGCATATCAAGGGTCAATTCTATATTACTATATGTGGGGTGTCTGACCCCCAGATGGAGTCGGGGAGATGGTTCTATAATGGAGGAGCCTGGTAACTGGAGGATCTACCTCACATTCTACTTCTAAAGTTTCTTGGAGTGACAAGTAATTGTGAATTCTGTGAGCGCAGTGCTCTACTGGGTTGATAGGAGCTCTTAAAGACAAACTGGTGCCTGACTGAAGGGGAATTTTATACTCAATTCTAAATTGTACTGGTAACCAGTGCAGTGAGGCTAATACGGGCGAGATACAATCTCTTCTTCTGGTTCCAGTTAAGACCGGAAGAATTTTGGACTAACTGAAGATGTTCCTTCCTGATGGCCTGATGACAAAGTGTTGTCTCTCCTGCCAGGAGGGGCCACAGGAGACCCCGAAGTTGGCTCGTATGGCGTTGACGTGACGAGAGCTTTCGGCTTGGCGTCCGGCTGGGATTTCAAGGCGCGCCATCCATTCCGGAAGGCGGCATCTCCGGTGTAGAGGGAGTTGTAGCGGCCGGGGTGCCTGATGCAGGCTCGGATATATGCTGTTCCAGTCCGACTAGCGGAGAGATGAGTGCAACTGTCAGGAGGTGCGTGGGGCCATGATGGTGTTTATGGTCTCTGGTGATCTTGTCGATTCGTCTCTTTCTGCAGGGTTGAAGGAGTAGCTGTCGGTTAGCTTAAACTGTGCGAGCTATGGAACGCTAGCACGTGAAGGTTGTGAAAGTGGCAAAAATACAGTTTGGTTGTTCTGCTAGGGTTTGTTGCGTTCTTCCACCACTGGTCCAGCCATTGCGGTTATTTTGGTTAGTCACTCACCCCCTCACGGTGCCCCCACCCGGGGCTTGGTCAGGTTGGCTGATATTGCACTGCGTTTGCTGACAAAGTGACAAAATATACACAAACTGAGCTGAAAAATGTAACGGCAGTCCCATGACTGGGAACGGGAATGAAACACTTTGCGGTTGTTAGGGGGTTTGTCAGCAAATGCCGTTCAATATCAGCCAACCTGACCAATCCCCAGGTGAGGAGGCTCATTTCCACCATGGACAACCAGCATCATCCAATGCAAAAGAAATAGTTTCAGTGGCAGATTACTATTGCTGTCCTGCTCCACTGACAGACGGAACACATCATTAGGCAGTGACAAATGCACCACATACATTACGGAATAGGTTTACAAAATAACTTTAGACACAAACCAAAGAAGAGGCGAGCTCCCCAAAGTAAGAAAAACGTCCTGGGCCGTCTTGCCAATTGCACTGCGTTCGTAACAAATGAATTTTATCACCTAATCTAAGTATCATACAAACCCAAATAGACGTGAGCTGAGGAAAACTGAGTACTCATTCAAGCCAAGAAAGCAAAGAGCGATCATCACTCACTGTCTGTGTGTGAAAGAGCGAGAGGCACGGCTCCTCTCACTGCAGCCGTCTGTCCAGGGAGGGGTGGTTGTTGTGTGATTGGCCAATCCCACAGCGCTAAAAGTGAATACGTAAGTAGTTACCAACGGAGGACTTTCCTTCTGCAAGAGCATGGTAATGATGATCTGTGCTCGTCTCATGATCGTACTCGACAAAAATGCCATCATCCATAAGAGATACTCGTCTAAAACGAGTACTCGGCTCAGCCCAAGTGAGTACAATAGTGTGAAGTTTCATGGACTGTGTGCGGTATACAGTGTGTGGGCTTGTGTGTAGAATGGGTATGCAACAATACATTTCAATGAATGGAACTCAACACTTCATTGGACATGAACACGCATCAGCCACAGACTTCCCATTAGAACGCAAGTCATTTTCTTATTGCAAAAAACTTCACAAATGCTTTTTTCAGGCCCATAAATACTCCAGCGGCATACCATTTGTGGTCTATGACATACATGTTTGCTCAATGTGTACTAAAACAGAAGAAATGTACTTTTTTCTTCTGTTTAGGAGTCCATTAAATACTGTGAATGACATGCTTTCCAATAAACCGCGCCGACATTCATCTTCAAACCTTTTCACACAGGAAACCAAGTGGAAAAGCTTGAGAAAACAAAACTTTATTTATGGTTATTGATAAGTGGAAGAACCATAGTACATGCACATACAATGACGGTGCAGGAAGCCTTTTTTGAACCATAACACCTACTGGAAGCAGCACTTGGATAAAGTAGTTGCAGAGTCAGACATTCAGCATAGTGAAGACCTTCAGTCGTCCCGCATACACCCTCACTCAGAGCCCCACTGCCCCAATACCTTTACGGCTGCCTTTTATGAGGTGCATCTGAGGGTTCCCCCTATGTCATTTATGACAGATACAAAAAAGAACAGCGCTAATTTGGATCATCTGTAAGCAGAATGTGGTGCAGGGAGTGCCACCGCAGCCATAGCCAAACTTCTGCTCCCAATGTGGCGTGGTGCAAATACACTACACATTGATTCCTTTACCTTCTATTTACATTATTTATTAACTTGTTCACAATGTATTCACTTCTCTTATGTATAGAATTGTGTAATATTCAAACGCTTACTTTTCCAAAAGTAAAGCTTGAGAGCCTTCAAAAGTAAGGTGTCACTAACAATACCATGAGAAAAGAAAGACAGGGAAAATGTACAACTACTGCACTGATATGTCTCCGATTTATGTAAAAATGACAAGTTGTGCAAAAGAGTACATTTGACAGAGGCAATCATGAGCATATACAGGGTACTGCATAACAACAATGTGGTTATTTGGAAAGAAAATCAAACCATGACTTGGCAAAGAATATACTGTAGCTTGTCCTAACAGCTGAGCCTACATGTGCCTACATCTAAACTATTATACCATTATGTGTTTCATATAGGAGAACATCTTCACTGCACAGTTCAAATATATTACAATGTTGGATGATTTTATTTGATCCCTCATTTATTTTAAATATGAACAAAAAATGGGAACAAATCATGGCAACAAAAAATGATGAAATACAAAGTGGCATTTGACCACCGCAATATATATTTTAAATCTCTCCTGCAATATAAAATGTATCAATTACACCAAGGAATATATTGGAAGTTCCTATAAAAAACATCTACCTGTCAATGACCATTGCTACTCAGAACATAAAACGCATCAGTGCCAGAAACTGCACCATTAGTTTGACTTTATCTGAAGGATTCCTTTCATTTTCATATTTGACCTCACAGACTAATCAACTAACTCATAATAACCAAATGTTCAGGTTGCCATGAGAGTCCCTTTCCTCTCTATTTTATGTAGAATCTCGACTTAACACATAACGACACCAGACATGTTGCTATTCACTGGATCCTTTGGCTGGACGTGACGTAAGAGAGAACCACATTGTTGAGTCAATAAACCAACAGTCGGAATAACGTGCTGATTCACAGCATTTACTCCTTACTGACCAAACAGTTCACACTTTTCCTATTACCTAGGAGACCTACACTTGCAGGGATTTCCTGTACCTTGCATCTTAACATGAGATCATGACAAATTCCCCTGAAATGAAACAAAACAAGAACCCCAAAAGATTGACTGTGTTTGGAAAATCAAGATTATTATCGAGATTACAATAAATCAATCAATGCACGAATCAAATACTTCTATTTTAAGCCCTGATTTAAAGACAATGGAGTTCAAAGACTTAACAATCTTTTGCAAATCTATGCTGCTTTTATTTAGCCGATTCTGCCCATTAATGTCCACAAAAACGTAGCTATGACAATGGTCTCCAACATTTCTTGACTCCCAAACTGCATGAAAATGCAGCACAGTTAAAATAAACATTTTAAATACACAATTTAACATTGTTGTCCACAGAAAGGCATTGATGCCCCCAATTGTTTCCCCTAAATAAATAAAACATGGAGATACTGTACATGCTTTTAAATAAACAAAACATGTTATATTTTATCCCACAAGTTTGGTGTACAACAATCTGATAAATATTTCCTCTGTGTCCTAATTTTACTCTACCGTTTTCTCTATTAGTACCAGGGACAAAACCTCTACAGTTGATAAACTACAGTATGTCTTTTAAATCTTGATAAATTAAAAACCCACAATATCAAAATACACAGCACAAAATATCTGAGGTATAAGATGAAAAATATCAGCTGTCATTTTAGTTTTGTATATTTTTCTCGCGTACGAGATGCTCAAATGATGCTTAAATTGCATGTATTGCAATAACCAGGCCTCACCAATGTCTCTCTTTTTAACTTGTACTTGCATATGTCATTTTCTCTCTCTCTCTCTCTCTCTCTCTCTCTCACACACACACACACGCACGCACACACACACAGACAAGTTCTTCCTATCCATTTGCAAGGTTGAGTTTTGATTGGACATGCTGTTAATAGGGAGCAAAGCGGCTGTAGCCTCCTCGGTATATACTAGCCTGCAGAGAGGACAGCACAAGCCCCACATCGTCGACATGGCTCCGTGTTTTGGCATCTGACAGCGGGGCGAATGTATTCTGAAAAACATGTGCAGACAAACACCATGTAATCTACACATACGGCCAACAAGAGATTGTGAAAACACAACAGACGCATAAAAAACAGCCCAGTGACATGCAGTCAGGGGAGATTGGATTTTATGGTATTTTTGTAAACAAAAACAATTGCAAAGAAAATAATCTATGATAAAATAAATGTTAATATTTACCAACTGAACCAGATTATAAATGTATTTTCTGTGTGACTCCAATCATTTTTAACAAAGTAAAAAACTCTGAATTTGCAGTTTCTGATCCAATACTGGTTACAAACCGCAGTGTAGTGTACTAAGTTGGAACATAGCACTTGCAGGAACATTTATTGACAACCACGACTTTTGCCAGCCTGTGTACATATCTTGTTTATCAGCCTGTTTATTCTTGTTTATAATACAATACAGAGAACTATCATATGCGGAGGCACTCTCCTCATCCTGAAATATGGGCATGTGCAAGGTGAAAGGTGCTTGTCACTGCCGTCTTCAAACAGCGCCAATCAGCGCATGTAACGCAGCTAGTGAAACAGCGCTTGCAACAGTCATGTTGCATTCATGTTGTACAGTGAAACACTGCCTATAATGTGGTCAGTTAAACAGTGGCTGTAATATAGTAGTAGTTATAGAAAAGTCATTCATCGTCCTTCATCCTCCTGGGAACTAAAACCACTAAGGTCGTCTTCGTCAGCGTTGGTATTGGACAGCCTCATAAACCTTCCTTTCTTTGTCACACACTTTGTCAGTCTCTCTCTTTCCTTGCCGCTCTCTGTGTCACTTTTGTCTCACGGCAAATTAACCTGCTGTAGTCCAGCCTTTTGGTGATAGTGAATTTTGTGACACACTATAAACCTTGCAGTCCTACCTCCACTCGATGTTCCCAGCATCACTTGCCAGCTCTGACGATGAGACGTGAGACACTCTTTCATTGGAGTTCATGTGTCGTTAAGGCGTCAAGTCCAAGGCGTCCTAACAGAAGCTATAGCAATTCTACACTTGACCAAAGTTACTTAAGATTTGTCAGATTGACATGAGACTTCAAAATGTGATTTTAGCATATACTTCACTACTTCCTGAACCTGCAAGCATCATGGGAGCTGTAGTTTATTTTTTATTTTTTTCCCATAACGCATCACTGTATGAGATGCTGTGTTCAAAGCGTGAGAAAAAAGTACATAACGTTAGTCAGGCACACAGTGAGCAAGCCTGTTACCGCAGCATCATGACGCGTGTATTGCTCAAATGATGAGGTCATCGTTTGCGCGCGGGTAAATATCTTGGGAGCACATAGGCCTATTTGCAGCATTTTAACGACGATAAGAATATTTTCAGATATTACAATAATATTGGAGAGACAATATTATCAGACATCCCAATCTTTTTTTTTTTTTTTTTCACTTCTTGTATTAACCTTACAAAAAAAATCATCAGCAATGAACCTCACTGCGCGTCACTGGTACAAACACATTGTTAGGCACCGTTTACGGTTCCAACATGACATTACCGTATTCCCATGGTGGATGAAAAGACGCATGACCGGAGCAATCGTCATGCAGCAAGGACAGGGAGACGCTTCATGCCAGGGGAACATGCCAACAACTATGTGAAAGAAACCCAGTTGATATAATCATGGCAAATTAGATGGAGGGATGGATTTTTAAAAAAGTGTGAGTTGACGATGGAACATGCTGAAATATGGCTGGTAGCCATTGCTAGGTTACCTATATAATTGCCTAAACAGTTCAAATGAAAAATAATGGCAATAGAAGAAACTATACAAGCCCCACAAACTGTGTCAGAGCACAGCTACAGTATAAGGTACAGTAGCTCAGGTTTTCAAAGTCTAACATTGATGGGCTCGCTCCAAGATGTCCCCAAGAATTCACCTAACATTTGACATTGTTTCCTTACACATTTATCATCATACTGGGTTTATCCACATGCTTCTCCGATGAGCACAGACAACACTGGGCAGTGAGCCTTCATCTACTGATCTTTTGTGCCATCTGCCAGGCATACATTTTTCTATGATGTTTTCTGCCGTATTTGACCCGCTACTTACTCTGCCGTTGCCAGTACTCTGACGCCCTAAAGGGAAGGTGGACCTCACACTTTAAAAAACACTACTTTCAACTCTGTTAGAGGCTTTTTTCCCCCCAGAAATTCAGAATTTCACATGTTCAGGAGAGTTTGACATGTTAGTTTTTGTAGAGAAGACAACATTTACATCTTAAAATTCCACTTGTTTACATGCAACAACAAAGTTAGATGTAAAGTATTGCTTTTGTTTTTGTTTTGTCATTGTATGAGGGGTCTGCCGGGTCAGTGGAACGAATTAGCCAACGTACATGTTAAATGTTGTTCGGGTTACAAAACAATTCAGCTTACAAAAATCCTTCTGGAACGGATTAATTTCATATCCAGGGGTTCCACTGTACTATATACTGTACGTATACATGTGTATATATATATATATATATATATATATATACACATGTAACTTCTTCAGTTTTGGTTCTGTTATAAATGTTTGATTTTCTGTTTTTTTGAGGCTCTGTAACCAAATGTCACGGACCAAAGTCATCATTATCCTTTTTCTGAAACTACTTTGTGTAAGTGTAAGTAAGTGTTGCATTGACCAAAGGATGAGAGGCAATACATGCGTATTCTATCATTGACGTAGATCAGATCAGAGGCTCCCAGTTATTTTCTGTCATGCACCCCCTAGGTTTGAGCGGGGGGTAGGGTGATGTGGGTGGGGGTGTGTTTTCAAACACACCATTAAAGACTCCTCCTTTCGGCTGACCATCTCCGAGTCAATTCTTCCCTCTCTCACTACCTCCCTTTGGCTGCAACGCCACAGGAGATTTAATTATCAAAATGACTAATTATTTCATTACCAAGGAGTGCAGGGTTAGGTGGTATCCACCAAATTAGAAATATAATAACTAATATGGACTGGGCTGCCAAAGCGTGAGGACATTCATCACCTTTTACAGGCGGGATTAATGTGGCATTTGGACTGCCGTTAGCAGCACAGACAAATTCAATTAAGTTTAAGTGAGGACATGTCAGCGCTGCACAAACGCTCATGCACAATGCCTGAGAGGTTGGGTTGGGAACGGGAACTGAAGCACAACTATCGTGAAAAGCAATCTGCAAAGTCACACTATATCAGTGGTTTCCAAACTTTTTTGCAGCACCCCCCTTTTGGAGGTAAAATGATTTTCAGCGCCCCCCTGCACCAAAAAATATGGTAATAATGAAAAGTGTTTGTGGTAGCCCCGCGCCCCCCCAAGTCATAATGGCTTTTGAAGTAGGGTTGATCTCTATGTACGAGTTGTTTTGAAAAATTAAGATATTGGAAGTCAAACGTCATGGACTGTTTCTGGTCAACTTTGGAGGTCCCGCAGTACGAGGGATGGGAGTTCAGCGGGGGAAAATACAGTAGATCCATACATTTCACATTCCACTAAGTAGACTTTGACGTTTTTGTCGGATCAGCATTTGCAATAAAAGTTACTGTTGTAAATATTAGATTAGATTCAACTCCAGAATTTTGTTTCTTCAATTGCCATTGTTCACTAATAAAGGGTGCTACCATTAAACATCTAATATGCCTCCTTCTTCTTCTCATTTCAGCTTATCCCCTCAGGGGTCGTCACAGCGAATCAATTGCCTCCATCTAACCCTGTCTTCTGCATCCCCTTCTCTTGCTCCAACTACCTTCATGTCCTCTTTCACTACATCCATAAACCTCCTCTTTGCTCTTCCTCTAGGCCTCCTGCCTGGCAGTTAAAAACTCAGCATCCTTCTACCAATATATTCACTATCTCTCTTCTGGACATGTCTGAACCATCTCAGTCTGGCCTCTCTGACTTTATCTCCAAAACCTGTGTCCCTCTGATGTACTCTGATGTACTCTGATGTTCATTCCTGATCCTGTCATCCTTGTTGCACCCAAAAAGAGCCTTAGCCTCACACTTATTAAAAAACTTTAATTGATAAAATGTATCGACACACCTGGGATAGGCTCCAGCATACCCCCACAATCCAAATGAGAACAAGCGACATAAAAAATGGATTTTGATGATTCATGACGATCAGATGGAATCAAAGTTATGGCGTAGCCAGTCACATCACACAAATGAGAAGCAAAATGAGAAATCTCCGCGCTTGACAAAAAACATGATGAGTGAAGCATAAAGACATAAACATGTAAAAATGTTTGAGTGTTATTAACAGTGGTACGTGTATGCATTACATTATACACGTTTTATGACTTATTTATAATTTATTACCAGCATAGGGTGAAAGAGGTGTGTAATATTTTCTGTGGATAATTGCCCATTTTTAGAGACAAAAAAAATATATAGTATATTTTTCCAAAAATACATGAATTTGAGTGACTGTGAGTGCTGAACTGCAAATGTGCAGGGATTTACTGTAATTATTTCATCCCGTGCCGATTTTGAAGTTTACCCCTTTACAAAGACATGACCAGTCTAGAATTTTTAATATTAACAACAAATCAAGAAAAATACCATTAAATAGGGGTTATAAATTAATTTGGATTTGATGGAGTGAAATAAGTATTTGATCAAACAAAACGTGACTTTGTACTTGGTCACCACACTGAGGTCAGACATTTGTTGCAGTAGGTCACCAGGGTTGGTCCTTTACAGATACCCTCAAAATCCTGAAGGTTTCGAGGCTGCTGCTGGGCTACTCAAAGTTTAAACTCCTTCAACAAATTTCCTAATGGATTAAGGTCCTTATACCGATTAAGCCACTCCAGGATCGTTATGTGCTTCCTTTTGTACCATTCCCTTATTGCCTTGGTCATAGGTTTTGTGTCATTGTCTCGTTATAAGACCCCCCACTCCAAATCCCATTACGAGCCTCCTTGTTTATTTAAAAAGAATGTCCAGATTTGGGATTTATGACTTGACTTGACAGTTGACTGGGTGGTTTTTGCATTTTTATTTCATGATCCATGACAGAGACTCAAACTGAATTGATGCTGCATGCACGTGTCACGGCAGTGATGGCACTGCAAAAACATGCCCCCTTGCAAAAAAACTGCCTCATGGAGCTACACTGTGCCTACTTTCATAAAAGGGAGGTGTGGCTAGCCATGATACGCATCCAATTCAATATGCATGGATGCAATGATACGAAAAAAAAACATTATTAATCAAAAAATTAGTTACTACCGTTTATGTGCCACTAATGACAGCCCCTTACTGGAAAACAATAACAATTACTTATTAAACACTGTTTATATTATCTTTGTGGTTCTAAGAGTATCTATATTAATCATACAGATATGGTGTTATTTCTGCTAGGCAAATATGCCTGACGCGCCTCCTACGGCGCCTTGGGTCAGCTGCAGCGTCGTCAGCCGTGGACCACCGCTCATTGGAGTTTTGCTCTCTTTAACCCCGGAACGCCTCCTGGTGGCGTCAGCCTGCAGCTGACCCATTTCATTGCTTTGACCCCCAACTTATATCCCTCCTCCTCAGCCACAGCCAGAAGCTTCCTTTCACTGCCTCCTCAGCGAGGGCCTTGGTTCCCCTTCGAAGCCTCACACCGGTTGTTCCCACATTGCGAAGCAGCCTTGTTACTGAGATGCTGACAAAGCCCCGGCAGCCTACTTCCACTGGGTAGATGGTAGTGGACCAGCCTGCCTCTCTGCACTCAGCAGCCAGGTCTGAGTACTTGGCTGCTTTGTGCTCGTAGGCGGCTTGAATTCCCTCTTCCCAGGGGATGGTGAGCTCTATGAGCATGGCAGATTTGGTGGAAGCAGACCAAAGCACGATGTCCGTCTGGAGTGACGTGGAGGTAATCTCTTGAGGGAATTGCAGCTGCTTGCCGATATCGGCCCTCATGCTCCAGTCCCTTGCCAGAGAGATGATGTTCCGGGGGGCTTGTCGGCTGGTGTCTCCTCCGCCTTCCCCTGGCCTCACAAACCTGACAGGAAGCTGTTTGGCTATGGGCTGGCTGTTGGCCTCTTGTCTGCTGTTCTCCAGTACTTCGGCCAGTTTTGCCAGAACTTGATTATGCCGCCATCTGTATCGACCCTGTGTCAGTGCAACCTTGCAACCTGACAATAAATGCTGCAGGCTGGCATTCGGCGCACTGCACAGGGGACAGCTCTCCTCCTTGCCATACCACTGGTGGAGGTTTCTGGGGTATGGCAAGGTGTCGTAGGTTGCCCTGAGCAGAAAGATAAGTCTAGCCTGTGGCATCTTCCACAGGTCGGCCCAGCTGATGGGTCTCCTGATGGTTCCTTCCCAGGTGGTCCACCTTCCTTGGCACCCTTGCGAGACGACCTTGATGGTATACTGCTCCTGGTTCGCTCTTGACACCTCTTCCACCACCATAGGTTTACGTTCCCTCTTTCTGGCCTTGGACCAGAGGCATGGAGAATCTCCCCAACCAAGCCCCAGTCTTCCTACTTGCACCCTACCAACAACCTCCTGGTGCTGTAGCCAGCCGATGACCTTAGCAACCTCTGGTTCTGCTTGCCACTTCCGGCCTGTTTGGATGGGTACGAGAGCATTCCTTACAGAAGGATCCAAGGATTCTTTCAGCTCCAGGACCAATCTGGCCTTTTGCTGCTTATAGCCCAGGGTGATGGACTGGATCGGCAGTTGCAGTGGCGTTGCCCCAACCAATCCTGTGTCGGAAAAGCAGCGCGGTAGGCCAAGCCACCTCCGGATGTAGGAGTTGGCTATTCTGTCCAACCCGTTGGCTGTTGAGGATGGAATCTAGCACATCTTCAGTGGCCACATGACCCTTTGGTACAGTGTGAAGTTGTAGCACCACAGCTTGTACTTTCCGGGGAGCTGATTCCTGTTGATGCTCGCAAGGCCCTCTGAGAGTTGCTTCCGAGCTGCCCTGCCTGCATGCTTATCCGACAGCCCTGCGTCGTACTGCTTTCCTAGGCTTTGGATGGACTGGTTGGTCAGTAGGGGGATTTGCTCACCTCCCGCGACAAAGATGGTATTGTCGTTCCTGATACCTTTGCGCAAGGACAGGCCCCGTGACTTGGAGGGTTTTATTTTCATCCTTGCCTACATCACCAGCTCATCCAGCCTCTTCAGGCACCTCCTTGTGCATGGGGTTGTCTGCAGTACCACAGTTACATCGTCTATGTAGCTTCGGTGTGGCGGGAGCCTCTGCCCTGTCTGCAGCCTTATTCCTCCTACGGTCTGCCGGGCCCCGCGGCAGATGATCTCAAAGGCTGCGAAAAAGAGGAATGGGGAGATGGAACACCCCATGGCGATGCCTACTTCCAGGCGCTACAATCCTGTTGTTAAATCCTGGAGGCTGAAGCACATTTGGAAGTTCCTGAAGTAGCTGGTAACCAGGTTGATGATGGAAACAGGGATGTGGAAGAACTTCAAAGCAAACTGGATGAGTTTGTGAGGTACAGATCCGTTAGCGTTGGCGAGGCCAAGCCGTACCACATGTAGGTCACTTTTTTCCCGCTTGGCCCTCTGGATCTGCCCCCAAATCATGGAAGAATGTTCCACACATCCTGGAAAACCTGGCACTCCTGCTTTCTGGCAACTGGTATCAATGTAGCCGTTCTCTATGAGGTAAGATGTTATCCTCTTGGCCATGACTGCAAAGAAGATCTTTCTCTCGATATTCAACAGTGCAATGCTCCTGAACTGGCTGATGGTACGGGAGTCCTGTTCTTTTGGAATGAACACTGCCACAGCTCTTTGCCATTCCGATGGTATAAGTTGGTTCTTCCATGCTGTGCTCATGAGCTTCCATAGGCATTTCAGCACTTGGGGACAGTTCTTGTATAGCTTGTAGGGAATTCCATTCGGCCCAGGGGCTGATGCTGACCTCGCTTTCTTGACAACTGCTCTTACCTCACTCAGCCGAGGAGGGGAGGTGTCAAACTGCGTAGTTGGAGGAGGTAGAGGAGGGACGTATCCCGGCAATCCTAAGGGAACAGTCCTCATCAGATCGTTGTATTTCCCTGATGTACTGCTCGAGCTCCTCCTTGGTTGATTCCAATTTCCCGCTTTTCTTCTCCTCCAGAAGTTGATGGGCATGCCTGAATGGGTTCCTCATGAAGCTAGCTCTTTCTTTCTCCTTTCTCTTCCTGCGTCTGCGAATGCGTTCCGCTCTTCGCATGCGGGCCAACTTTTGTCTCACCTCGTCCCAAAGCACCTTCAGGTCTTCTCTCTCCTCCTCTGCTGCTTTCCTCCATCTCTTACGGAGCTGGCGCTGATTTTGCACCAGGGCATGGATCTCGGCCTCCCTCCTCCCTTTCCTCGAAGGGAGGTTGTTCTGCTTTTTGTGAAACTTCCAAATCTACCTTTGCACTCTTCGTGCAGGATGTTCCCAAGCATGTTGAGTTTCTGGTGCATTCTACCACGTAGCGAATGCTCGAGCAAAAGACTGAGGTCTGCGTCCAGCTTCTGCTTCACAACACTTGCTTTAGGCCACTTGATGCTACACTTTTTTCCTGGTTCCCTCTTACCTATCTGCTGGGACACTGGGGGGCTAGGAGGTCTATTGACCGCATGCTCGCATTCCAGGGGGCTGCTGCTTCTCACCAGGGGTTCCTCCTCTACCATTTGTGTGCCGACAACGTTTGAACCCTCGGCTGTGTGGTTCCCTCCCCGGCTGGGGGTCCTGCTTGTCTTATCTGCCGGAGAAGTGCAAGGGTGTTGTATGTCTTTCTTCTCGCTCTCCTTTTTCTTTCTCCCCTGATGAATCCGCAGGCCCCTGTATGTGGTCACTTTCCCCAACCACACCTGCACAATCTGAAGATCTTTGTTATCAGTGTTATCAGTGTTCGTTCCGGTCGTTTCCGTGTAGTCCGTCCTCTTAGGCCCATCTTCCATCCCGCCTCTCGGAGGGCCTTCAGTATAGGTGTCCTCCAGAACTACACAACAGCCGTATCTTCTAAAACATGGAGCATAATTCATGTTCCAAGCTAAGAAGTGTGTATATACTGTATAAAGTATATATATACTGTTTATTTTTTGCCAAATAATCTTGTTTTAGGACTTCTTTGTAAGAGATTTTCTTTCTGTCCACCATTGGAATGCTGCCCATCATCCACAATCATTATGTGAAACATGAACACATTTATTTCCTTTTTCTGTGCATTGTGAAGCCAAAAACGAGTATGTATTTGAAAGTATGTATGAGCGAGCTATGCAATGTTATATCAGTGCACTATGTGGGCGGCAGCTATTTTGATGACTAAGCCCTTAAAAAACCCTTAAAAAGCCACCAGTGTTCCATTTACATAACTGACCTGCATATTAACCAAGCTACAGCTAAACTGTTATTGTAACAGCTAACACAAAAAAACTATACAGTGGAACCTCAAGATATGAAATTAATTCATTCCAGAGGGGCTTTCATGTTTTAGAATTTTTCTATTATAAGACCAGATTTACCATATAAATTGCGTCATTTGTTCCAGCACCCTGAAAAACAATTTCATAAAGTGAAAATATTCTACCCACCCGAAAGAAATATGTTCATTAATGACAACAAAATCATTTACATGTGCATGAATGTTAAAAAACTAAGAGAAAATAATAAAAACAATGAAAAATAATAACAAATGTTATGAATAATGACCCGTTACCTTTCGAGTTTAGCACCTCCTTCATGGCGAAAGAGGAAGCGGCAAACCGAGTTTTGACAGATGGCAGAAATAATACGTAAGTTTACCTACTGTATCTTAAAGTAAATGAATAAAGTGTATATAATACTAAACTTAACACTAGGATTTTTAAAATTTAATTTGGACAGCAGCTTTACGTTATACTGAGCAAAGGGACGACGTGATCATCATTAGGGATTGTGGGAGGTAAAGGATGACCCGAGATAATCAATGGGAGGGCAGCTTCTTCTTCTTCTTCTTCAGTTTTACGGTGGTTGGCATCCATTACTTTGGTGCAATACCGCCCCAGGGGAGGGCAGCTTGTATGGCAGCGCAGTACATTCAAAATTTTGGGCGGAAATTAATTTTCATTTTCATTTTCGTATTTTGAAATTTTTTTTGTCGGAAATATCTTCAAAGCCCAATCCATATTATGAATGTTTTGTAAAATAAGGTTTTTGTAAGTCGAGGTTCCACCATATTTATCTTGCAGAGTAGCACAACTCCTCCCTAGTCTCAGTGTCACTCACATTTTGGCCAATTGGTTAGCATGTTGGCCAAGCAGTCAGGAGATTTAGAATGCCCGGGTTCAAATCTCCGTTGGGCATGTCTGTTTTCGCATGTTCTCCCTGTCCGTGGGTTTTCTCCAGGTACTCCGGTTTCCTCCCACATTCCAAAAACATGCATGTTAGATTAATTGCCGACTCTAAACTGTCCATAGGTATGACCGGGGTCGGCAACCTTTACCATCAAAAGAGCCATCATGGATCCTCTTCATGTAAAAAAAATGTTTGTGAGACGCAAAACATTACAAAACTTATCAACTTTTAAAAATTGTAATGTTAACTGTTAGAACCACAAAATTCAACAAACAAAAGTGCTGAGCTAATGTAAACACTGAACTGATATGTGTAAAATAAAAAAAAATGTAACCAACTTTAAGATAAATGAAGCCAATCAGAGTTCATACTGTATATTTGCATATCAGTGTTTGTTCAATACCGTTTATGTCTTTACTGAATTGTCATCAATAACCATTCTATTGATTCTGTTCTTGACTGTCTTTACAAAGAAAGACATTCTTTTATTTTCTGAATAATTTCCTGTTTATTTTTTTAATTAGGAAAATATAAGCTCTGATTCTTTCATGTACTCTAACTGTGAATGGCTTCCCATCTCATGCACAGCCCAGTGTTGCCAACTTGGCGATTTTCTCGCTAAATCTGGAGATTTTCCAAACCTTATTTTCTCAAAAAGACTAGAGAAACATGTAAAGACTGACGTCATTGAGATTTTTCTGGTATTTGCATTTTTCTTCACCAAAAGAGTAATTTATTGACGACCCCTAGACAAAGAGCCTGCAGTTAGAGCGGCACTTCCCAAGAGTTGGCCACACCGTGAGAGAACAGGCCAGGCATGCTGACGGAGGACCACCGCTGTAGCTACGGAGTCGAATATCCAACGTCCAACTTTACCACGCTGGTGATCCGCCGGCGTATTTACAGATATAAAAGGGAAGGCACATATTGTTCCGAGCTGTGAATGCACAGTCAGTCCGCTGACTGCACATAACCTCCATCTCGGCGATGAGGAGTCATGGGCTGTGAGCACACAGCTACAGCGCACTTCTCGTTATAAAACATATTGCTATTGCTACTCTTCTGGCATCAGACCAGACCGAAAAAGGAAAGAAATATGTGTTCATGTTTCACGTAAGGTTTGTGGATGATGGTCAACATTCCAAAAACAAGTGCAGTTTTTTTGAAGGTACTGTTGAATGATGCGTTGAGAACTGGCAAACGGGCTTAATTGTATTCGTATTATACACCGCAACCACTGTGAAACAGAAACTTCTTGAAAATGAACATGATCTCGAAACCGCAGGGTATGAGGGTTTCTGTTGCATGATGACAATCCTACACTATGAGTGCTTCTGCTAAGTACACTGGTAAAGGAATGGGTTCATAAGCGTAGACGCAATTATGATGCTCAGGTCGTTGTAATTCACAATGTGGATCTAAGATCTCAGATGGCCATTTCCCTCATCAACAAAACAAAATGTGATAATTGACCATTTAGTCTCCATTATTCCCTCCTCAACTCCCACCAGGTCCTACTGTAGCGCTGAACAATGAAAACACAATCAAAGCAAGTGGCATGCACAGCAAAAAGAGGAGCCAAACTCAGCATGGATTTTACTCTCCATACAACATTGTTAGGTGTAAAAGTGTAATTAAAGGTGTAATTATAACACAGGAGAAACAGGTGATGAGGAAGGAATGGCGAAAAGGGACATGTGACAATCTTACCATGGCACCAATGCTGTATGCGGCTGCTGGAGTGAGTGTGTGGTTGTAGGGATCGGCAGCATATACTCGTCCATAACTAAAAAACACAACAGAAAGTGGTTGTATTTATGTATATAAATGATAAGGTTTCATTTTAAATACTGCCTATGCGGTATTTACACAAAACAGTCATGTACAACACATATTTACAAAACACAGTATATGTTTACGAAGAAATTCTAAAAACAAAGAGAAAAGTTAAAAATAAAATGAGATACAATTTTGCTGACAAAAGAAAAAACAATATCTAAACTAGTCGGATTTAAATTATTTAAATCTGCTGTCTGCGGCGGTTTAAAAGACGCTTGCGCTCAAATGAGTTGGTCATTTCCGGTGCTACTTTGTTCCTAAACTTCGAACCTTGCAGATTAAACAGCAATTCATGACCATGTTTTGCTGTCCTATTCTTCACATTCATTCATTTTCTATGCTGCTTATCCTCCTTAGGGTGGCGGGGATGCTGGAGCCTATCCCAGCTGGCTTTGGGCGGGAGGCGGGGTACACCCTGGACCGGTCGCCAGCCAATCGCAGGGCACATATAGACAAACAAACATTCACACTCTAATGGACAATTTAGAGCGGCCAATGAAGCTAATGAACCTACATCTAACCTGTTCTTCACATCTACCACTAATTGTTTTAAAGACTGTGCCGCTCATGAGTCAGAGAGGAAGCGCCATCGCTTTCTTTGGCAGGCGCCAATCACAAGCCATAAAGGACCTCGCTATGAGATAGTCAAGCCCTTGGAAATCGCAGGAGGTCGTTACGCAATAGAAATAAAACAGTCTGACTCTTGGTGTCATCCTAGATAGAAGGCTAAAATCAACATAACACTCAAAAGATAGCTAAGAAATATACAAGACAGGCACCCATAAAAGTACCAGAACCCCCCAGCTATTTGAACTTATTCTCACAACACTCCATATTAGCCAGCCCATTGCTACTGTAGGCACCGTTGCCACATTTCCAGTAACAAAAGCAGCTATTGGCTGTCCTAGAAGTTGTGAGATGGCATCAGCATCTAATTTGCATATTATGTTGTAATGTTATGTTTAGAAGTACGGAAAAACGTGATTCTTGGTTTGTTAGTTTCTCAGAGGGGAACATTTTGTAGACCTATGCTATTTTTTGAGATTAGTACAATTGAGCTGTGTTTATTCTAAGGCTCACAATAACGTGACTCAGTGTGGTTTGTTAGTAGCCCACTTTGTATATGGAATAGCGTAAGTAAGATGAATACAAAGAAAGATAAGAATAATAGAGTAAAAATAAAATACTGTATAAACACAATAAACACACCCTCCTCTTTTTTCCAGAATATTACTGAGTATTAACAAACATTTGCGTTTTAGATCTCGCTGTGTAGAGCAGGGCAAGCTCCAGCCTTGTGACAGCGCGGGTCACGCACTAGTGATTCATTTGCACTGTCGGTACGTGGAGGTCCACATCATGCTCTCAGGGTGCCGCACTGCTGGCTTGTGACTGCCTCTGGGAGCGCCGGACCTGTTAAAAGCACCCGCTGCTGGTCAGCGAGACCACAAAACACAGAACCATACCTTCTTTCACTTTGAAGTTCCCAAATATCAGAAACTCCCCAAAGCCGCCCGAAAAAAGAGATTTCCTAGATTTTTGAGAAAATATGTCGTCAGGGGGGTTGGAATGTTTGCTTGATTTGCTCCTGGTTGCTGGTGTCACCCTTAAGTGTTAAATTGCTTGCAGTCACTCGTCTTCTTAGCCCAGTGGTTCTCAATTATTTTCTGTCATGCCTCCACCGGGGGAGAGAACTGTTTTCGACTTTACAATTAATTAGGAGTGTAAAGATGTGCAGCCCATGCCTCCGTGTTACAAAAGGCTTGGCCAAGTGATGTTACTCAAACAAATATGTGAACCATTTGTTTATTGATTTATCTGGTGTATAGTTTATCAACATTTTTTTTAATCAACGTCTTGGTGTTGCAAAAATCCTTCTTCAAATGCTTTATGAAGTTGGTCATATTAGACATGCCTGGTTCTGTGCAACCACGGGAAACTTATGCATGCAGGTTTCGCACTCTGCTACAGCATCTTTTTGGGACTTGGACCAAAAACACAGCCTGATGGCCGACATCACTCCTACTCCTTGCTAAAACATGCGGCTGATCCGATTTCATGCGTACTGCATGCTGAATCAAAGGGATACTGCTGGATAGAAGTATTGGTTTTGGAGTCTGAAATGGACTGCTGTATTGAACTGCCAGCATCAAAGAGTGTAAATGCAGGCCGATGTCATCTTTTTTTGTTTTATTTTAGACCAATGTCAGTATTGGATTGAGACAACCCTACATCAAATAATTGGTTGTATGTCTGCCCTGCGATTGACTGCGACCAGTCCAGGGTGTACCCCGCCTCCCGCCCAAAGTCAGCTGGGATAGGCTCCAGCATCCCCGCCACCCTAATGAGGATAAGCGGCATAGAAAATGGATGGATGGATACATCAAATAATGCTAGTGGTTTGGATTTCTCATTCAAATCCTTGTCTTCACCTACTAGTACCTACCAGGTTCTAAACAGATCTGATACCAGCGCATCTGTATTGCTTAGTATGGATAACACTGTCATCCTGAAATGACTTAAAAAGCACAAGGGTCAAAGGGCTTTCATCAAACTACACCATTTCACATGTTTGATCCATAGTAGGATAAGCTGGTTGATGATGAGCTCAGCTAGGATAAAAAAAGTCTAGGCGTGGTCATCACTTCTTGCCTCCATGCCACGGCGGACACTTGGACCATGAACTACGAAAGGGGAACCTCAGGCTATAAACAACTGATCAATGTCTTTTCTCACATATTCAAACTTTGTGCATGTCTCAATCCAACCGTTGAGTCTGGAACACGCTAGACATGGTAAAGGGAACCTAAAGACCCGAAGCTTGTGTCAGACTTCCTGGATCATCCACCCATCCATTTTGTATGCAGCTTATCCTCACTAGGATCACACTGCTTTAAAATAATGCTTTGGAGCTTGCAACATTCTGCAAATATCACACGGCCGATTACGTTGGAAGCGTCATACATCACAGCATGTACTGACAGTTCTAAACAGAAAGGTGGCTCTCATTGCTTTGACAGTTTATTTTGCCGCTGACCGGAGTTTATAGTAACCACTATATAAAATTATACAGCAATCCTAATGAATGATAATCATACTCAATAATAATGAATAGAAGAATGAAGTAGGATAGGACAAAGTTGGATTATGTGCTCACACAGGTATGAAGAGTTAGTGATAAGGTGATGGCGATTAGATTTAGCATTGACAGTAAAACAGCCAGAAGAGATCATAGTTGGATCATGGGTGAGTATAGACAATTTACTCTCAAAGGAATTTGTTTTTAGGTGTTGTAGTGATTAGACATATTGAATGTACACGGTAGTTCAGGACTCTTCCTTGTCATTTGGAAACATGAAGTGCTTGTAATGTTTCTTGAAATCACTCATTGTTTTAGTTATTTACTTAATCCGTTCCATAGTTTCATTCCACATACCGAAGCACTTAAGGTTTTTAGTGGGTTTTTTGCATATAGGTGTTTTAAGTTTAATTTGTTCCTGAGATCATATTTCTCTCTATGGTTGAAAAAAATTCTATTACATTCTTTGGTAGCTGGTTATTGTTTGCCTTATCCAGTTTGGAAAGTTTACCAGATCAGCAAATTTTAATAAATGTAATTTTTGAAATAGTGGATTTATTGTTCTCTATCACCCGCATTGTGAATTATCCTGACTGATATTTTTTGCAGTACATTAAGCAAGTGAAGTATACGTTTGTAGTTATTTCCCCACATATCCACACAAAATTGGATTAGATATGGTAACACCAGAGAACAATAGAGAGTTTGGAGTGTATTTTTGGTCCAGGACAAATTTTGTTTTAATCAATATTGAAGTATTTTTTGATATTTTATGTTGTATGTTTTTGATGTGAGGTTTCCAAATCTTCTGTCATCAGTTATGACTACCAAACATTTATGTTCATTCACTCTTTCATTTTCCTCACCATAAGTTTGTATTTATGGAAAGTATCTTTTCTGCTATTACCAAATACCATAATTTTAGTTTTACTTCGGTTCAATGAATATCTGTTTTTGTCTAACCATCTTTTTATTATGATCATTTTCTCTGAGACTTTTCTTGTTAGCGCTTGAGTGCTTTCTCCTGAACAAAATGCAGTGGTCTCATTTGCTAGCTTTGGGTGTTTTGTCACTTTGCCGATGTCGTTAATGTATTGGTTAAACTATTTCGGTCCCAGTATAGACCCTTGTGGTACGCCACATAATATTTTTAAATTCGTAGATATATACGCTCCTGCTCCTGGCTAGGTAGATTTTAACCCAATTCAGAACGAACCCTCTGATTCCATACCTTTCCAATTTTGTAGTTAGGATGTTGTGATTGTGTCAAAAGCTTTCGTCAAATCCATGAATACTGCAGCTGCACATTTTCTATGTTTTGTAGCAGTGTTAATTTCCTATGTAATTTCAACGAGTGCCATAGAAGTAGAAATGTTAGCTCTGTATCCGTCTGTCCGCAAGTGTGTCGTTCTTAGTAAGAAATTTGTCCTATTGTTGAATAACTTTTCAAAGATTTTGGAAAACTGCCGTAATAATGAGACTGTCGATAGTTTGTGAACTGATTTTTATTCCCATGTTTGAAGATTGGAATTACTTTACCTGTTTTCATTTTGTGTGGGATTTTCCCGTCTGGAATGATTAATTGCTTATACACGTCAGCGGTTCTGCGATCTCATTGATAACCATTTTTATCGTTTCCAATTAGATTCCATTACAATCAGTTGATGTTTTCGATTTACATTTATGTACAATATCAATGATTTCCTTTTTGGTCACGTCAGTGAGGAACATGGAGTTTGCGTTCCTGTCTATAGTTTCCTTCCCGTCCTCCACTGGCCAGAATTTTGGGATCTCCTCTTGCTCTTTCAGGAATGGCAAGTATTTTGTGCCTTAGTAAGGGCAACCTTTGTTGCTACATGGTGATGGGTTGCTTTGACTTCACTCTTCCACCAGATGTCGCTTTTCACTGAACAAGCAAAGCTCTGTATCTGTTCGAGCACAATATGAAGAAAAGTTTCACAAGGCTTCACCCACCCATCTCTAGAACACTCTCCAATCGTAGGAGATCGCTCAAAACTAATTTCTTTGAGAGTCATTTACAGGGAAAGCTCAGTACCCTGCAGTGCCCTCCAGAAGTACTGGAACAATAGAGAGCAACATTTCAGCTTTTATCACCAGTTATACGGAATTGGATGAACAACTTACAAGATAGTACCTTTTGTTTGAACCCAGAACCCAACCCTTTTTGTCAGGCCTAACTATGTATTCAAAGATATGCTTAAATTATTATCCATACAGTGTTGGTATTGCCAGAACCCAGAAGTAACTTGCTGTGTTGGCGTTTCCCTAGCACTGGGCATCAGCATGCCGCAGTGGTATTGTGATTCTAGTACACCATAAGTACATGGTCTGTAGTATACTTGCTATACTTAGACTGAAGAATACTTAATAAAATGGACTTTAAGTATACTACTTTTTGCTTAGGGAAGTAATGGAAACCACTGCACATTCTGCAATTACTCCAGTGCTCCAGTCCAGTCCGGCACCTCCATGTAGGTTTGTCTTATATTATTAATACTGTGATATTCAGACCATGGGTCCATTGCACAAAAGTAGGATTCAAACATCAAGAATAAATGACTGAGCTGAGCTCAACCAACCAAAACAAGAGCGTCTAGGCCTAATTGGCCCAAGCCAGGATGAGTAAATGCTGATTTCCCAGCAATTTGGGAGGACGGAAATTTCAGACCTACAGCACAGATAGAGGTGTCCAAAGTTGAGCTGGGCAGTATTTGTGACCTGCAACCATTTTTTGTTGGCCAACGCCATATTCTGATAACCATGGCCCACATAAGAACATACATTACAAAGAAGCGTTCATGGTTTCAAACATGCTTAGCCAAGTTCACGAGCTTAAGTGACTTGAAATAGTTCATCTTGTACAATGTCCGATGCTCCATGGACCCTGGAGAAGCGCCACTCTCTATGTTCATTCATTCATTCATTCATTTTCTGTACCGCTTATCCTCATTAGGGTCACGGGGATGCTGGAGCCTATCCCAGCTGGCTTTGGGCGAGAGGCGGGGTACACCCTGGACTGGTCGCCAGTCAATCGCAGGGCCACTCTCTATGTATCGGCAATTACTGCTAGCATGTTTATTGGCTGTGTTTAACATGTTCCCGTTTACAACTCATGTCTTTCATTAAAAAAGAAATAGGAAAAACAGGTTATGGTCAGAAAATGATATTTACACTTTTGTTCCTCTTAAAAAAAATTGTTCCAGGAAAGACAGTACATCTTTTTGCTCCTCCGTGAATCACCACCTTATCGTGGTGGAGGGGTTTGAGTGCCCGAGTGATCCTAGGAGCTATGTTGTCAGGGGCTTTATGCCCCTGGTAGGGTCTCCCAAGGCAAACAGGTTCTAGGTGACGGGCAAGACTAAGAGTGATTCAGAAAACCCCTAATGAAGAAAATCAAGAGGAGTGACTGCACCTCACCCGGACGTCGGACACCGGGGCATCACCCTGGAGCAAGGCCTGGGGGAGGGGTTCGCAGGCGAGCGCCTGGCCAGCCCTTCACCCGTGGGGCCTGGCCGGACTCAGCCCGAAGAAGGAAGACGGGAACTCCCCCCCGCAGACCCACCACCAGCAGGGGCAAGCATAAGGGTCAGATGCTATGTGATTTGGGCAGTGGTCGAGAGCGGGTGTCCGGGCGACCTGGTCTTCGGCGGCCAATTCTGGTTCTTGGGACATGGAATATCAATTCTCTGGTAGGGAAGGAGCCCGAGCTTGTGGAAGAGGCGGAGACATTCCGACTAGATGTAGTCGGACTCACCTCAACCCACAGTTTGGGTTCTGGAACCAAATTCCTTGAGAGGGGCTGGACCTTGTTCTTCTCTGGAGTTGCTGCAGGGGAGAGGCGGCGAGCTAGTGTGGGCTTATTAATAGCCCTCCGGGTTGGTGCCTCTGTGCGTGAGTCATCCCCGGTGAACGAGAGGGTTATTTCCCTACGCCTTTGGGATGGGGAAAGGGTCCTGACTGTGGCGTGTGCGTACGCGCCGAACGGCAGTTTAGTGTAACCAACCTTCTTGGAGTCTAAATGAGGGGTTCTGGAGAGCACCCCAGCTGGTGACTCCATAGTTCTACTAGGAGACTTCAACGCCCATGTGGGCAATGACAGTGTGACTTGGAGGGGCGTGGTTGGGAGGAACGGCCTCCCTGATCTGAACCCGTGCGGTGTGTTTTTGCTGGACTTCTGTGTGAATTACAGTTTGTCCATAACAAACACCATGTTCGAGCATAAGGATGTCCATGAGTGCACTTGGCACCAGGACACCCTAGGTCGCAGGTCTATGATCGACTTTGTGGTCATATCATCAGACCTGCATCCGCATGTTCTGGACACGCGGGTGAAGAGAGGGACTGAGCTGTCAACTGACCACTACTTGGTGATGAGTTGGATTAGATGGCGGGGAAGGATGCCGGACAGACCTGGTAGACCCAAACGTGTAGTGCTGGTGTGCTGGGAACATCTGGCAGAGTTTCCCGTTCGTCGACTCCTCAACTCTCATCTCCGGCAGAGCTTTGCCTGCATCTCGAGGGAGGACCGGGATATTGAGTTCGAATGGGCTGTGTATGGAAATACATCTTATTCACCAAAAATCTGTAATTCATAAATATGTGCAAGTACACGTAAATGAACAGTAGTGTACCTAATAATTGTCCAATGTGATTAATCAGTTTCATCACTGTTGTTGGTATATTTGTATTGCTTATGGCACACAGGTTACCAGTATGTGCAGTAGATTCTCAGAAAATAAACAAGACCCAGCATTCATGATATGCACGCCTGGCTGTGCAATTGGGCAATTAGTTGGAAGGGGTGAGTTTAAAAAAGTAGCAGTGTGACATTCAATCAGTACTCAGTGATCAATTTTGTAAAAAAAAAAACAGGTGCGAATCAGGTGGCCCGTATTTAAAGGTGAAATCAGTAATTGGTAATTGTTGAACATGCATTTCTCTTTGAAAGCCTGAGGAAAATGGGTCGTTCAAGACATTGTTCAGAAGCATATTTTGATTAAAAAGTTGATTAGAGAGGGGAAAACTTATGAAGAGGTGCAAAATTGTTTTGGGCAATAGGCTGTTAAATGATTAACAATGCCTTAAAATGGAGAGAAAAACCAAGGACACGTGGCAGAAAAACGGAGGACAAGTATCAAAATGGATCAAAGAATAACCAGAATGGGAAAGGCTCAGCCAACGATCTGCTACAGGATGATCAAAGACAGTTTGGAGTTACCTGTAAGTACCGTGACAGAAGATGTCTGTGTGAAGCTAATCTATTTACAAGAATACCCCGCAAAGTCCCTCTGTTGAAAAAAGGCATGTGCATAAGAGGTTACAATTTGCCGAAGAACAACTGGCCTAAAAGAGAAATGGAACAACATATTGTGGACTGGTGAAAGTAAAATTATTCTTTTTGAGTCCAAGGGCCGCAAACAGTTTGTGAGACGACCCCCAAACTTCAAGCCACAGGACACGGTGAAGACAGTGAAGCATGGTGGTCCAAGCATCATGATATGGGCGTGTTTCTCCTACTATGGTGTTGGTCTATTTATCCCATAGCTGGGATCATGGATCAGTTTGGATATGTCAAAATACTTGAAGAGGTCATGTTGCCCTAAGCCTGTGGTTTTCAAACTGGGGTTGTGGCATTATGACGGCTACCGTATTTTCCGGACTACAAGCTGTTACTTTTTATATCTTCCTTAGAGCCCTGCTGCAAAGTGCCTTGTCATTCCCTTGAAATGGGTTTTTCAACACGACACTGACCCCAAACACACTGGTAAACGAGCAAAATTTTGGTTCCAAACCAACAAAATTAATACTATGGAGAGGCCAGCCCAATCCCAGACCTTAATCCAATCAAGAACTTGTGGTTGACATAAAAAATGCTGTTTCTGAACCAATAACCAATAACCAAAACCAATACATGTTAATTCATTGTGGAATGTTGTTAAAGAATCTTGGAGTGGAATAACAGCTGAAAGGCGCCACAAGCTGGTTGACTCCATGCCACACAGATGTGAAGCAGTTATAAAAAAAGCGGTGGCGATACAACTAAATGTTAGTTTAGTGTTTCACCAGACTGCAAAGTCCTAGGAAGAAAAAAAATTGTACAAAATAGTTTTGAGTTTGTAAAGTCGATGGCAGACACTGCTATTTTTTAAAACACACCCCTTTAGACTAATTGCTCTATTGCACAGCCTAACAGCGTGCAAATCATGAATGCTGGGTCTTGTTTGTTTTCTGAGAACTGAGAATTTTTTTTTATCTTTTGCAATGTTACCTGTTGGAACAACAAAATTCAACAAACAAAAGTGTGGCTACACGTGTAGACCTACTCTGAGCTCATTTAAACACTGATCTCATTTGAGTACATTTTTTTTTAAATGTAGTCATCTATGAGATAAAAAAGCCAATCAGAGTTCATATATCTGCATATCAGTGTTGCATGCTCAATACCATTTATTCATCTTATGAACTGTCATTAATAACCATTCTATTGATCCCATACTATTTTTTTAATTAAGAGAACAGATGCTGTGATAATTTTATGAAGGATTATTTCATGTATTCTCTAACTGTGAATGACTTCCCATCTCATGTCCAGCCCAGTCTTCCCAATTTGGCAATTTTCTCGCTAAATCTGGAGACTTTCCAAACCTCATTTTCGCAAAAGTCAACTGCTGCTGCACATAACCGGCTTCGCTTGGAATCACCATCTCGGCTACTTCAATAGTAGGAGTATGTAAACAAACTTCAGTGCTATAAAAGATGATCTAAAACAGTTTAAACGCTCTTTTAGCATCACAACAGTATCACAAACATGGCTGAATGAAGATAAAAGAATTGACTTTGTGTTAGATGGTTATGTACCTAATTATGTGAACTGGGTGATGAAAGCAGGTGGAGGTGTTGCTATAAATGTATGTAAAAAGTCATATAAAATATGACACTAACATTAAAGGATGCGTGAGAATGTATAGCCATAGAAACTCTCAACAGAAATAAGAAAAATGTTATAAGTTTTTATACCGGGCACTAAGCTCATATTTAATAGAAATATTTACAAACTGGGTGGAAAAAATGTTTTCAGACATAAGCAATAAAAAGGTTTTCATCTGCGAGGATTTTAACATTTCCCTGATAAATCCAAATATATATATGTATATATATATATATATATATATTGAAAAGGATGTAGATTGTGCCTTCCACAAATTTTTAGACATCTTTTGTCTTTCATGTGAAAAACATTGTTAAATCCGTTAAGTCAGTAAAAATTACACTGCTATAAAATATTCATGGATTACAAAGGGTATACAAAATGCTTGCAAAAAGAAAAATAATTTATACAAACAATTCATTCAATTAAGAACTGAAGAATCGGAATACAGATACAAATTGTATAAAAATCAATTGACCAATGTAATAAGAATTATTATTTGAATTAATTAATTATTATTTGCAGACGACCCAAACGTTTTCTATTTTAGTGACAGTTATAGTAAACTCATAAATAATCAAAATGATTAAAATAAAATAATAGATGGAGATAAATTCAATAATGGATCAATAAATTATCTCTAAATTCAAATAAAACAAAAGTTATGTTTTTTCGGGAATTATATAGAAAACCCCATCCATCCATCCATCCATCCATCTTCTTCCGCTTATCCGAGGGTGGGTTGTGGGGGCAGCAGCCTAAGCAGGGAAGCCCAGACGTCCCTCTCCCCGGCCTCTTCTTCCAGCTCTTCCCAGCGGATGCCGAGGTGTTCCCAGGCCAGCTGAGAGACATAGTCTTTCCGCGTGTCCTGGGTCTTTCCCGAGGCCTCCTACCGGTTGGACGTACCCTAAACACCTCCCCAGGAAGGCGTCCGGGAGGCATCCTAACCAGATGCCCGAGACATCTCATCTGGCTCCTCTCAATGCGGAGGAGCAGCGGTTCTACTCCGAGTCTCTCCTGGATGACTGTGCTTCTCACCCTATCTCTAAGGGAGAGCCCAGCCACCCTGCGGAGAAAACTCATTTCGGCCGCTTGTACCCGCCATCTTGTCCTTGTCCCAACACTGCTCCTCCTGAATCCGAGATTTGACTATCCGGCGGATCCTCCTCTACAGAACCCCTGAATAGACCTTACAGGGAAGGCTGAGGAGTGTGATCCCACGATAGTTAGAACACACCCTCCGGTCCTCCTTCTTGAAAAGCGGAACCACCACCCCGGTCTGCCAGTCCAGGGGCACCGACCCCAATGTCCACAAGAGAGAGTCGTGTCAACCAAGACACACCTACAGCATCCAGGGCCTTTAGGAACACCGGGCAAATCTCATCCTCCCCCGGGGCCTTGCCAACAAGGAGTTTTTTGACCACCTCGGTAACCTCAGCCCCAGAGGTTGCCTCAACCAACATGTGCCTCCTCAATCCCAGTCGGCGGGATTGAGGAGGTCTTCAAAGTATTCACTCCACCGGTCCACAACATCTCGAGTCGAGGTCCACAGCACACCGTCCCAACCATACACGATGTTGACTGTGCACTGTTTCCCCCGCCGGAGATGGCGGATGGTGGTCCAGAATCTCTACCTCGGTAATAAAATTAGATGATATTGGAAAAGCCGAGAGGAAAAGAAGAAGTAATAGATGAAGTGTCAGAAAATAAAATTTTGGTGTAACAATTTATAGTAAATGAAGTTGGAAAGCACACATCAGACACATGGAAAGCAAAGTTTCTAAAAGTGTGTCAATCATCAATAAAGCTAAATATTTTCTAGAGTATAATGCACAGTATTTATTGTACTGCTCATTAGTTTTCCCATATTTGACTTACTGGATATACGTTTGGGGCAATACCTACAAAAGTTCCCTTCATCCCTTCTTTCTACTTCAACAACGTGCAGTTAGAATTATACATAAGGTTGGGTTTTGTGATTATACCAACATTCAAAATTACTTGATCTAGTTGATTTTTATACTGCACAGCCCCTATATAAAGCTAGTACAAATATACTTCCTACTAATATTCAAAAGTGTTTTACACAGAGAGAAGGGGGTTATAATCTCAGGGATGTGGTGAAGTGAGAACCACCGGGAAAAGTTTGTGTGTCCGTACGTGGCGTAAAACTCCGGAACAGATTGGGACTACAGCTCAAGCGTCTTCTTTTCCTTTCCACTTATCCCTGCTTGCCCCTTCACTGCAAAATGTTTTAATTTCCAACTACCGAAATCAAGATACAAAGAAAGGATTTTGTCTCAGCACATGAATGAGGAAAAAGGTATTTGATTGTTACCTGGTGTTTCAGGTACTATAAAATATCATTGCAATGGAAGTGTCATTACTTATTACATAGTAGCCAGTCCGAGATAACGTTGTATATTAATCTTAGTGTAGTATGAACTAACTCTATGGCCATTTACGGAACATTATCTCATCATAATTCATTGTAATTATGTCATAAAATACATTTGATTAAAGTGTATTGTATTAATTAATAATAGGATAAGAATATCATACAATTGGAAGTAACGCTGCACGTCTGATCTCATATTTACACTTTTATTGCAAATGTTGATCTGAAACAAAGGGTAGCGCCAAACTGGGGCGGGAGGAGTCTCAATTATTCATGAAACTTCTCACCATTCACGGTAGTCTTGGACATGACCCCCACAAATAAATGGGATCTACTCTAGACAAATCTGTAATCATCAATAAATGATGAATGAATGAAGTAGTAAATGCCTACAATGCAATATAACTATGAATTTATACATACACAAATATATGGCAATTAATATGTTGTGCCAATGAAGCCCACAAATTAGATGGCGGTTCAACAGAGAGGAACATTGCTTCTTTCCAGTCATGCTATGTCAGACCAGCTCACCCCTCCTCCCCTCATTCTTGTGTTAATCCTTCATGATAAGAGCCAATCAGGGGCCAGGGTCCGTGCCCATAATTGAGCAGATTTGCATAGCAGCCCAGTGGTTGAAGCGATTAGAAGTTAATCCCGATTAGTTTTGGACATTGCTATTCTACTGCAACATGCGCCCACAACACCCACACATGCGTTTGACCTGTCTTATCTCACAGTGCAGAGCCCTAACCCACCATCAGCATGGGTGTGTGGCAGCGTGAGAGAGCCAGGTGAACTGCAAATACACACATTCAAATGCAGTTTTAGAAATGAAAAGATAAACCGTACTATGATCTTCAACTGATCTACTACATGGTAGAATTGGTTGATCCTGAATTTGAAACCGTTTCTTAAATTTAGAAGCAATACATTGGAGGCTAACTAGTTGGCTTGCTGGAATCCGGTGTCCCTGCGGTGATCCCATAGCCAGCAATGTGGCGTAAACAAGGAATAATAGGAGTCTAAAGGTGACTACGCCTGTGTTCTTCCATGTCTACAGGGTAACCACTGTGAAAAATTAAAAAGTGTTGATTTCCTACCTAATAAATTGATCACGGTTGGCACAAAAGCACAAAGGATTGGACTGGTATTGCTGACACCAGCTTGAATTTAAGTAAAACCTGTTTAACTTTCTAATTTCGGTCTTTAGCATCATTAAAGCCCCTTAGACATTTAAATTTAACCCCCTAAAAACACACACAGGGCAGGACTTTTCACTTAATCATGTATTATATTATTATGTATTAATATGATTTATTATCATGTATAATTGCACTACAAATTGGAAGTGAACTGGTGTTCTATTTTCTTATTTTTCCCATCTTGGTGTGATTGTTGGTGTGATCTATCTATCTATTACTCATTGTTTATGCCTGATTGTAGCACTTGCTGCAGGGACCTGAGGCAGCTGCGAGATAGCTCACCAGTTAGCCTGGAATTTATTTATTTTAAACTTAAGAAGCCAAAATCTTACCACTTCCACACAAAATGGGAGAAGATCTTTTTTTTCACTCTATCGTGTCGGACATGCCATGACTGACTTCATGACGTCATGCAGGTAAGGTAACGTAACATCCCAACCTTTTGTGTCATTACTGCTGCCTACATATCACTTGTACATTATTTCAGTATGTTTTGACTGACCATGGTCTACCATGAAAGAGTGACCATTTATTAATTAATCCATTTTTGAAAAAAGGCAATAGAGAGGGAGAGATAATCGAACTGATATATCGCAAAGGATGACTGTACTCCAAAAAGGGAGTACTTTGAGCTGCTAACGGGTGCATAAGCACAAAGGAAACTGGTGAGCAGTGAAGCATACAAGTGTATTCTTGAGTCCAATTGCATGCTGAAGACGACGAACTCATACATTTTGGCAGTGAGATGCACAGTGGAATCTCCGAATCAAATCACTGTACAGTTGACACTCCTAAAAAAACTAAGCCGAACAAATGATGTGAGTGACTTTCAGCAGTGACCTCTGATGAGATGAGCTGGAGACAATGTACTAAATACTAAAACACGCTTTTTTTTTACTGCAATTGACATTTGTACAATATTTGAACAGGACATTATTGACAGGTAGGATTTTTTTTGTTTGTACATCCCATCGAAACTTTCATCTGACCCAAGACAAAGCATTTGTTTGTTAATTTAATCTCCTGTCACTTTCGTGTCTGTTCTGATGGGAATAATAATCTTTCTCAAATACAGCCATGTCCTAAAACATTATCTGTACCTACTTCGTCTAGAAAACATTTGGGCCGTGTGCTCTGCTGTCTTGCACCAAAGCTACAATAACAATAATATCCGTGGGTGCTTATGAATTCAGTAATATGACCACCCTCAAAGATTGTTTAAAAATCATCATTGGTCAAAATTAGAAACCAAAATCATACATAACAGATGACTTATTTATCCCACACAATTCATTTTGCTATAAAATTTTGCAATAAAAAAAAAAGAAATGGATCGATTTCTCAATTTCAGTGCATCACTAAAACAGGAAACCACAATTCTGGATGAGGGCCTTTCAAGTTTTTTGAGTGTCTTTTAAACATGCTACATAACTAAAATGAATTAATATCATTATTATATTCATTGCAGTGTAATCCAGTAGCAATTAGGTATGAAGCAGATTGTGGGTCTGTTTCCCGCATGCACATTTACATTCTTTACATTTATATTTTTTGTCTTCAAATTGGCACCCTGCTGGTTTGCTGTTTCGATAGGCATTTGTGAAAATACGCACGCCACAACATTCACTGTTTCTATGGTTTCTATGAGGCGACTGTTTTCTTACCTGTCACTGTATGCAGATGCTGTGGCAGCAGTAGGCTGTGCAAATCTGTAGGCAGCGTAACCACCCTGGAAACACACACACACACACACACACACATGCAGGTATAATTGAAAGAACAATTGAATATTCAACAATCTTGAATTGTTCATTGTTGGGCAATGCAAGGATTAAGAAGCATCAAAAACTGGCATCACACGATTATTTTAATTGAACCAATAAGTCTATCAATGTTAGGTAGCATAAAAATAGCTGTTATTTGTTCGTTGGTTTGCGTGTTGCATGTTGCACATGTGCTGCAATGCACAGGTGCATTTCAATTAAACTAAATATAATGCAAATGTATTTGATTTTAGGAGTTCAGTTCATACTAAGAGACCGATTAAAGGCTCGGATTTTTGCAGTTTGTTTGCTAATAAGGGAGCTATTTTTTTCCAATTTTATGATATACTGTACTGAGATAAGGTTTTTTAAGCTACAATAATATTTTTCAAATATTTCACACTGTAATGAATCGATTGGCAATAAAGTTTCACTTGAATTGAACCACCACAATAAATAGCAAAGCTATTGATGCACCTGTATATTCTTTGTAATGAGCACCGGCAATTGTTGTGGCTATGATTAAAGGTCCTGTGTTGTGCTCTACTGTTTAATCTGTACAACAAACTGGTGGAGAAACGCAGTGGCTGGTTGGCTGTGGAATTAGCCACTGGCAAAACAGACCAACCCGCAGGCACTCATTTCTATTCAGTGGTGGGACTTTTAGACCCGATTTACCGGTTTACTGATAACAAACCAAAACAATATGCAATGCTCTCCTACAGCCATGATGTGTGTCAGCCCTGTGGTAACTATAGACCATCATATTTGTTTTTTCTACAAATATTCATGAGGCAATATTGCCATTTTTATTCTTGAAAGTTTCATGTGTGAGTTCGAAGCTGTCCCAGCAGATTTTTTGCAAGATGGGTCACACCCTGCATGTCACCAGTCAAGGTTACATGCTGTATACGCATTTGCACTCGCATTCACATCCGTGGGCAATTCAGAGAAGCAGAGTTTCTGTGTCTGTCTTGCATTGCATTGTTCATATTGTTTTTAGCATTAGCCTACACACGTGTTTACACTATTAGGGACTTTGGTTCAAGTCTTTGCAGACAAAGAGGAGTGCAAATATTCAGGATTATTTGTTTGTGTGACCTAAAGTTGCTGCATACTGTACTAGGTACAGTTGGTAGATTTTGTCTTCCAGGCTGCAGTAATAGCCCTAACACTCCTCACATAATTTCACCTGGAGCCCCTTGTGCTCCATGACGATAAGAGAGTGTGTCTGTCCTGACACCAGCATTATTCATCACATTATGTCGACTATAAAATGTGGCTTTAAGTAAGGAATAGTTAGTAGGTGTGATGATGGACTGTGGCAGGGAGATGGACAGTCTGCCCTCTGTTAGGCGACCAGTCATTGTAACGGTGAACTGTCACTTCCAACGGAGTGAGTAATGGACACTGTGTGATGTGTGTGTGTGTGTGTGTGTTTGGAAAACGGAGGAATCGGTGTGAATGCTCATGGTCAGGGTGTGGCCACCCAGCACTCCGTCTAACGTACGCAATGTTCTCATCCATCAAATTTACTGATCCATAGAAGTAAGACAGGTAGAGCAGGCCTCTTTAAATCCAAACTAGACTTATGCAGTAGGCGTCGCCTGAATGCACTTTCCTAAAACCAACAACCGACACCATGACTGATTTAACATCCTGGACACATGCAGTTCCCAGTATAGAAAGTATTTCTTGGGAGAGCGTCTTGTTGAGTAAAGGCCAGACAAAATGACACCAGTTTCCCCTGTGTCTAGTGAAGTCCTTTTTCCAATTAGAGTGGCTGAGTAAAGCACGTGGGGTTGGGATACTTGCACAATAATGACCCATGTGGGAAATTTGGTCTAACGATTCCAGAGCACTTACTCCATCAGATACAGTATACAATATTCTTTAATGGTAATGGTGTAATGGAACATGCTTCTACCTTTCATGACAAAGGATTTTGATTTGGTTTGATTCGATTGATTCCCACTAACAGGTGCATTAAGGAAGGGCAAAAACTATCCATTCATCCATCCATCTTCTTTGCCGCTTATCCTCTCTAGGGTAGTGGTCACGTATTTGCAATATTGTGTCCAACTTATTTCAATAAAACAACAAACAACATATAAAAACACATCTTTGTGTAATGCAGTGCATTCCCCAATGCAACGGAGGCCACACAAAAACAAAAAACAAAACAAAAATCAAAAAACAAAAAGGATGCAAGGATAATTTTGATATTATTCACTTTGCTTTATTTAATTTATGGAGCCTATCCCAGCTGTCTTTGGGCGAGAGGCGGTGTACACCCTGGACTGGTCGATTAAGCTCTTCAATGTTTTAAATATTATTATTCTTACTGTAATTTCAAGTGTGTAAGCCCCTACTTTTTTCTCACGCTTTAAACTCTGTCGTTGTGATGGCTAAATTATGGCAAAAAAGAACTACAGTTCCCAGGATGCTTAGATTGCAGCTTCAGGAAGTAGTAACGTGGACACTAATATGACATTTTGAAGTTTTATACAGCACTCGTATTTTGATCTTAAGTTAGTTTAATCAAGTGTACAATTACCAGCCTTCGTTTGGACTGCTCGTACTACCATCCGTCCACTATCACCAAAGTGACATTGAGAGTGACAACGAAAGAGAGACTGACAAAGTGTGTGACAAAGGAATTATGAGGCCGTTCAATTGTGATGCTGAAAAAGACCACTATTGGTTTTAGTTCCCAGGAGGAGGATGAGGACAAAGCTGAATTACTCTACTGGTACTCTACTGCTAAACTAGCCATATTATACACACTGTTCAGCCCTGTTGTACTAGTCATGTTACAGGCACTGTTCAAGACTGTTCAAGTCTGAAAAAATCATTTATTTAATCCAAAGTTAATAAAATATATCAGCATAACTTCTTTTAGTTTCCTAAAATCCAATGTTGCGACGTGTACACCAGCAACTTATAGACCAGTGCGGCCTAAATATGTACAAATCTTTTTTTTTCCTTTAAATTTAGTGGCCGTGGCTCACCATAGTACGGAAATTATGATGATCTTTTTCAATCATTCAATATTATATTCTTGATCGGGCTGATTTTTGCTTTTTTTTAATGATCGCAAACACCACAGTGTTAATACTTTGCTATGCCAAAGCAACAAACTCTGGACTTTCGGAGGCAAGACATCCACAAGACTCCACAAGAGAGAAAAAGGCAAAGCGGATCACTGAAAATGTAGGCCAATTTATTGCTACGGACAACCAGCCATCTCCATTGCGGAGAAAGTCGGGTTTTGCCATCTTTTAGATGGTTTGGATCCACGCTATGTCCTGTCATCACAACACTGTCCTGGTTTTACAAAAAAGTACAGTAAAACAAGAAAACATACAGTATAGCGTGAAAAAAAAATTAACACCTGGACATTTGATCACAGATATATCTATATCTATATATAGATATAGATATAGATATATCATATGTCATTACTGCCATCAAACTTAATACTAAAATTTGACCGTTACAATGAATCTGACCTTTAGTTTTATTTGGGAATAATTATGAATTTAAAATGTTTTATGACTTCGCATGCATGACCAAACGGTTATGCTTTAACTTATTTCCACAAATTAAAACAAAAACAAAGACAAATAGAAAAAGTAAAATAAATGACTGCTGGTGTAGCTGTTACTACTAATCATTTATGTTGGTGTGTAGTTATGAAAAGTATATTATAAATTAGTTTTATATTTCAATAAAAGGATTACAGTTTCCATGATGCTTAGAGTGCATTACCAAGAAGTAGTGAAATAGATGCTGCTATCACATTTTGATAGAGCTGTTATGCAGCGATTGTGTATGTTGATCTGTTAAATCTTTAGTAAGTTTGATCAAATGTAGAATTACTAGATCTTCTGCTTGGGCATTAACACAGCAGCAGCTGTTCAACTCCGATGGAAAAAAAACAGCCACACATCATGAGGTAGGATTGCAAGCTTTATAGTGTGCATAAAGCACTTAATGTGTAGTTTCAATCCTGCCTCACACACTGCCACTTCCATATTACGTTTATTATCATTCACACTAGTGATGCCATAAATTGGCTTCTGGTTGTCCTGTTCTCATGTGACAGTTTTTCTCGAAACAGGAAATGTTGTGACGTTTTACGAGATGGTACACCCTGTATTTTTCTGGTTTTTGTCATGAGTCCAAAAGGAACCAGAATACTGCACATATTTGACAATAATTATTCCAAATCCACCATTGCTGAGCTCTTTTTCTTTCACATCAAATCTAGTTGAATAAAACATCCTCCTTTAAAAAATATAAACGTCAGTGTCAGGAGCTGGCTTGCTAAGGAATATTAAGCTGTCTGATTGCAGTGTAGAGCCGCAGGGCTAATGGGGGAGACAAGGAAGTCAAATGTTATGGGAGCAATCCAGCATCTCCTCCACTCCCACTTGAGATCATTGTATAAATTATTAAGCACTACCGAATGTACTCTAAACATAGTTTCAAATCCTGGTTTCCAATCACTTTTATTGGGCATATTTAATGTTATGTGTTGTTAAACTAGTTCAGAAATCTCGAGATGCAGTTATTATAAAAAAAACGCAAAAACATAATTGTGGAGCTTGTTAAGTGAAAGCAAAACCGTGTCGGTTCAGAGAGGGCTGTCGCATGCAATGACATACCAGTAAACAATACTTACATACATATCTGCACCATAAAATCCATCCTGGTATACAACACTGTAGAGGATGCAAACACAAACAAACACACAATAAAACAAAAAACATCCATATTAGTGCATGTTGACATGCAGGCAATGGGCTGGCTACAAACCAATCCCCATGTCCACAATCCAAAAGACAACTAGCAACAACAACAAATAATAGGACGAGAGTAAAAGGAGAAACATAGCAGGCACCCGCTTGTGTACCGGAATTAGGAAAATGAACCAAAAGGTTTTTATGTTTATCTTTTACAGTTTTCTATATAATGTTGATATCTTAAATTACTTATCTCAGGTACAGTACTGAGCTTCACGTGTAGTCCTCTTTCTAACTATCTCAATACATTCAGTCCTTGATGGGTGTTTTTATTTCATAATGATAAAAACAGTATTATATATTATATATATATATTTCCCTGGGGTTTTATGTTCAAAGTACAGTACTGTACAGAAGTCGTACAATTATATTTGACAGCAACGCTGATGTATGTGTGGTTCTCTTTCTTCATTACAGTAGCAATTACAAGAACTGTACGACCTAAATATGTGACGTTTACCATTAGTACAGAACGTCATGTAATAATTACAGTCAATCTCATTGCAAATATCGATTCGAAATTGGCGGAGAAGGTCAACGTCGGTCTAGCAGACGAGTTCGAGGGAAGGGGGACGCAAGCGAGCTGTGTGCCCAAACTAAGCATCTTTCTTTGTTGTCTAAATTTCCCTCGGATTTGGACAATTTGTTGGTGGTCTCAAGCGCGATCCCCTTGAAAAGTGTCGATCCACCGTACGCCTGTATCAGCAGAGACCCAGCGAGACCGCCATCAGCTTCTGTTTGCCAAAACTTTCTGCATTCTCTTGAAGTGCCCATATTTGTTGTTCCTTGGTGGAGCAACCTAAGTACGCACCTAAGTACGCAGGCAATCTGGGCTTTAGGTAGGGTTGGGAATCAAGTCTTGAGCATCGATAGGAACCTGGACTAACACTCCGATTCTCCCAGGAACATTCACGTTGTTTTTCTTTTGATTCCTACTCCGTCAACTGGAAGAAGTAACCGTACACGCCATCAAAGAACAAGCGTCAAGATCATGTTTGTCCCACAGACAATGTGAGGCGGCACACAAAAATTCAGTAGAAAAAATATACATTTGCAACACAATTACATGGTGCAAAGCAGGGTGCGGTACCACCCCTAAATTCATGACGCATCAAACAAGCCGTATAAGTGCTAAAATGGTGGATCAGATATGGACTACAGTATCTGTTAGCCCGTGTGCTATCATAGAGCTCAGGAACATGTTAGGTGCCTACAGCAGTAGACAGTCTCTAACACATAAACTGGGTGTGTGTAGATGTTTTTATGAGGTTCTAATACTAGAAATTTTACCTTTGCGGAAAGAAACAGCCTAACGTTTAGAATCAAGTTCAATATTGAAAAGTTCATAGTCAATTTCATTAAAAGTCAAAAGAACCATGGAGAAATTTGGACCTTTCATCCAAAAAAACCTCTCTGGTTCATTGAAACCAGGGGTCGGCAACCCACGGCTCCGGTGGCGCATGCGGCTCTTCAGCCTCCTTGTTGTGGCTCCCTTCGCTAAGCATGGTGATTTTATTTTCCCACACCGAAGTAGGGGAAATGTGCCTTTTCGAAAAGCAATTGAAATGTTGCACTCGCCGCCAAGTCCGTGAATGCATCTAGACTGTCTTCTGGCTGCCGATTGAGCAAGGGAGGGGGAGGGGGGCTGGTCTAGCAGTGAATCTCGGAGAGGAAAAAAAGTTACTGCGCAGTTAACGGGAGCACAGCAATATGTTTTATAACGAGAAGTGCGCCGTAGCTGTGTGCTCACAGCCCGTGAAACGCTAATCGCCAAGATGGAGACTCCGGGAGAGGCGGGGTATGTGCACTCAGAGTTCGGAGCGACATGTGCTTTCCCTTCATGTCTGCAAATACGCCGGCGGGTCGCCAGCGTGGTAAAGTTGGACGTTGGATATTCGACCCCGTAGCTGCAGCGGTGGTCCTCAATCCCCATGCCCGGACTGCTGTCTCATGGTACGGCGAGCTCGCACGGGAAGTGCCGCTCTAACCAGGGGCCGTCCATAAATTACTATACTGGTGAAGAAAAATGCAAATACCAGAAAAATCTCCCGACGACGTTAGGAAAAGTCGTTTTGACAAAATAAGGTTTGGAAAGTCTCCAGATTTAGCAAGAAAATTGCCAAGTTGGCAACACTGGGCTGTACATGAGATGGGAAGCCATTCACAGGTAAAGAATACATGAAGTAATGCTTCATAAAAATATCAGCATCTAGTCTCCTAATTAAAAAAATAAATAGGAAATGATTCCGAAAACAATATTGTCTCTCTTGGCAAAGACAGTGAACTACAGGATCAATAGAATGGGTATTGATGCCAATGAATATAAGCGGGATTGAGCAAACAACACTGATATGCAGATAAATGGAGACTTTTTTATCCTAAAGTTGGCACCTTATTTATTCTACACAAATCAGTTCAGTCTTTAACTTAATAGTTGGACCACACACGTAGCCACACTTTTGTTTGTGGAATTTTGTGGTTCCAACAGGTAACATTACAAAAGATTACAAGAGTTCTGTAAAGTTTTGCGGCTCCCGGACATTAAGTTTTGCTGAAAGAGGAGACCAAGGGCTGTTTTGATGGCAAAGGTTGCCGACCCCTGATTTAAACCAAGCAAATTTTAATGACCTGCCTCTATAAAGACTTTGTTGGAATCAAGACTGGAAATAGGAATCGTAATTGTTCAAATTGAAACGATGCCCGGCCCTGTATAAGTCATGCGGCAGAAAGACCTCCCAAAGTCTCTAGTCACCATATATCCTCCTCTATTGCTAGTCTGACAATCGGTCCTACCTTTACTTTTTTTCAGCACTTTATAATCGTGGTATTGTTTTCTATTTTTGTTACCTTCTACGGGGGTCTTTCTCCACTTATGACTTTGTTCACTTCTTTTAGTTTGCCTCAGAGTTTTCTTGATGGTGACCTTTTCCTGCCGTCGCATTTTGTTATTGACCTTTTCTATGGTTTATGTTCCACCCGCTTTTTGATGAAACATTGTAATCCTGCTTTTGGGGTCCAACAATGGATTATACCGTATCACAGCAGAAGGATTGGTTTGTGTACTTCGTCTAGTCTGTATGGCTGAAATGCCATAATGAAGATTTTGTCAAGTCAACCAGAAGAAACAGGAAAATAAAGAAAACGAAATAAACACAACAATAACTGATTATTAAGGCAAAAGCAGTATTAGGATAAACTGTTCTTATTCCTCAGCAATAACGGGAACCCTCAAGGAAATGGAACCCTATTGCTCACTAACGAGCCTTATTAAGTATTATTATATTTCCATCCAGCGGTAGGAAAACACTAATTATACTGTAAAATGATTCTACTGAAATTATACAGCTTGGTGGAATATTTGTTAAGAAAAACTGTGAGCCTAACACACTACTGAATTATTATAATTATATATGTTTCATAATATGACATGTGTAGTGAGATTATACTCCCGTACGCAAAATATGGGTATGTGTGTGTGTGTGTGTGTAGTAGCAGTATTCATTTGTTCTGTTCTGTCTGTTCTTCACAGAACCGAGACCCCGAATCTCCCCCAGATTGTGCAACGCTGATCAATACTGCTTCAAACCTCATGGAAACCCACAGAGATGCGTCGCTGACCCGTTTACTTGATAGTGAATTGAAACCCGAGTTCAAATCCTGCCCTTGTATGTACAGAGCAAAATGTTTTCTGGCTGTGGAACTTGGGGTTGACTGGTCGCCATGCTACCCAGATGGTTTAATACAAATGCATCACAGTCTACATAACAATTCATCCTGTGAGTACTGCAAGAGCAATTACCCTGCGCCGCAGCATGAATACAATTTGTACCACGTGTCTCTTTGTTGTGACCATGCCCGACGTTTCAGACCAAAAACCTGACCTCCTCTTCACAAAAAACACAACATTTGTGCTGGATTACACTGCAGGTGCCCTATTCCAATGTAGTGCCTGTATCTGACTGCTTTTTTTACCATTTGTTTGTAAATACATCTTCTAATAAGAGGAAGTTACCCAGCATGCCTTAAGGGTTATACTATAGTATGAAATAGTACTGTGTAGCATATACTACCCTCATAGTGTGTGGTGTGGTGACATTGTTGGTTGTTTTTGTTTGGACGATGAGTGTGGTGTTTGGTTTAAAGACTTCCTTTTGGTTTATGCTCGACATTTCTTGGGCTTCTCAAGTACCCTGGTTTTCTCCGAGATCACATTCCACGATGTACTATACAGTCATGCCAATTCGAATTTTCAAGCATATAAGTGGCTAACTAAAGCACAAATTGAAGACATTCATAAAAAACATAATGCTGTGTAGAATTCTACAGGATTATCGCATGGCGGGGACAACAATAATAACATTATTATAATCGTCATCATAATAACAATACAGGTTACTGAACAGGCCGTGACCCACTCCAAGCTAACCGACGGTATTTATATTCCGCCACAATGTCATTTCTTTATCCGGAACACTACATGCATGAGCACAAGTCTTATTTAAGTCTAAACTGCATATATTCTATGAATATATTATAGTATATAATTATACTATGTTGATTTGAATTGTGTTAAAGTGACTACACGGGTGTTATTTCATGTTTGAATGGTTCTAATAATATAAAAAAAAAAAGTATTTAGAAGGTTCTAAACAGATTTTGTTTGCTCTAACTACCACAATATTTTATTTATAAATAAGGAATCCTACTTCGCCAAAATTCACTTATCACGGTTGGGTCTGGAAGCATTTAACTGCGATTAAACGAGGGAATACATATATGTATGAGACAGTGGTCACCTGCACCGGCGGGGGCTTAAACCCGGGTCGGCTGGTCCCAACTCAATGAGAGTCGAGCAGCGCTGGTCAAAAGTGCAAGCTTGTGGTTTGCTTTTAAATGTTTAACCATAGAAATATTGCATTCATTTCTATGCTAAGAAACATGTAATTCATCAGTGTTTGTTTGTCCCCAAGTGAATGTGGAGGTCTTGACTCCGATTTTAAATAAAATCCCAACCAGCCTCCTTAATGTTCTTTGGCTTGCAGTCATATAATGAAAAATGACGAGAGAACCGACAGATGGTGCAGAATCGCATCTGATTGCCCTCAACACACAGCTCTCCAGAGCATCTCGTATCAGATAGTTTGCCACAGTTGCTGCTGAGGCTGTAGAGATGTTTTTTTTTCCTTCTGGTAAATGAGTGGATGACCTTCCATTCCAACATTTTACTCAAACCACAATCCAAGGTCAAGTTCGCAGTCGTTTCAATGACTCCATGTACAAGCACGTGTCTTGGAGCATGCCTCTTTGTTAACTCAACATGCTATGGAAGTAAGGGAGTTATTGGTGTGAGGCAAAGCATGCAACGCCTCGCTGCCTCCGAGCACTGAGATTCAGGACTTGCCATTGGATAGAAAGAAAGAAAAAAAAACAGTTGACCAAAGGGGGAGAAATAACTGAACAGAATAACAAAGGGTGCTCACCCTCCATAAGATGGAATATGAGGAGGTGGAGCGGCCGCCCTGAATGTGTTGTAGACTGTTCGTCCTCGACCTCGTAGGTGGGTTCCTCTGTATGCTGCTGCACTGGCTGCTGGGTAGGGAAAACCTGGTACTGGAGATAGGGAAAAATATGATTACAATGTTTGCATTTGCATGTGTACACGTTTTTGTCTAGTGTGCTGGGTAACCTTTTTAAGCCTTTTTCATTTGTTTTTTTGTTTGTAAATTGTATCTGATTGTTTACATGTGTGAATATTGCTGATGTGACGCCGTTATCTATCTAGCACAATGACATCGAACAGCACTGTTTCCATCTAAACTAAAGAAAATCTCCTGTCACTGCAGTTTATAACCAGCCATATTTGTAAGCAGTGTCATACACAACAAATACAAATGTTTCTTTCTCAAGTGCTACAAATAATTAAAAATGTTCCATTTTGTAGCAGTATGGCAAAAAAGCACATTGTTGTTATATACTTAAAATCCTTTGTTTGAATGCTTCATGACACACAATAACGTCCCGGTTGTTCAGTGTATTCACCTTCTGTGAGAACAACATGTTTGGCAAATGGCATTTTGGCTCATACAGTTTTAATTTGAAGGGTGAATGAGCTTCTACCTTTTATTTTTCTCTGAGTTTCTTTTGCGAATGCTAGGGCACAATTCCTCCTCTGTCACTTGCTGGCCCACACTTACACTGCCTCACAACATTTGGCTTTGGTCGTTCTGTTTATTTCTATCCTGCAAGTTGGCACAAAGCACCCCAGCTGGTGACGCCGTAGTTCTACTGGGAGACTTCAACGCCCATGTGGGCAATGACAGTGTGCCTGGAGGGGCGTGGTTGGGAGGAAGGGCCTCCCCGATCTGAACCCGTGTGGTGTGTTGTTGCTGGATTTCTGTGCGAACCACAGTTTGTCCAAAACAAACACCACGTTTGAACATAAGGATGTCCATAAGTGCACTCGGCACCAGGACACCCCAAGTCGCAGGTCTATGATCGACTTTGTGGTTGTATCATCAGACCGGCGTCCGCATGTTCTGGACACGCGGGTGAAGAGAGGAGCTGAGCTGCCAACTGATCACCACCTGGTGAGGAGTTGGATTAGATGGTGGGGTGGGATGCCAGACAGACCTGGTAGACTCAAACAAGTAGTGAGGGTGTGCTGGGAACGTCTGGCAGAGTCTCCCGAGTCTTCAACTCTCATTTCCGGCTGAGCTTCGCCTGCATCCCGGGGGTGGACAGGGATACTGAGTCCGAATGGGCCGTATTCCGTGAGCTGAGGAAGCCAGTCGTAGTTGCGGCCGCAAGGTGGTCGGTGCCAATCGTGGAGGGAAGACCCGAACCCGATGGTGGACACCAGTGTCGCCTATGTACATTGTGTCATATTTAACGTTAGATATTTAACACAGAAATCTGACTGTGTATAAGTAGGATCCCTTGAGGAAATGGTGGATTTAACACACTATTTCCGGGCTGCTGGACTTCGTGAGAACCATAGTACAGTATCACTTTTGTGGTTGCCTTTTTGAGTCATCATAGTGCGCAGATCCCCCCGGCAGGAGCAGGTTTGTCTCCACAACGCGATTGCTGCACAAGTTCCAACACGTCCTCGCATTTATATATTACATTTCCATTTTGTTTTCATCAAAACATGCTTTCCAATCTTGGCAGTACATTTATGGGGTTTGCAAAATAATGACAAAAAAATTAAAACAATGTTTTAAATATGATTATGCTTATAGTATTTAGACAGTGAGGGTTAGCAAAAGAGCTATGCAACTGGGCAGAAAGAATTTGCTCTGTAATTGTTTAAATGAAGAGGTCCCACATGGCAAAAGTGGTCCTTAAGGAGAAGCAAGACTTGCTTAGTAAGATACTTTCTTGACATGTCAAGCAACATAGATACATAACGGTCGTACCCTTCTCTCCAGCACCCTGGAGTAGACTTTCCCAGGGAGGCTGAGGCGTGTGATCCCCCTATAGTTGGAACACACCCTCCGGTCACCCTTTTTAAAAATGGGGACCACCACCCAGGTCTGCCAGTCTCGAAGTACTGTTCCTGACTTCCATGCAATGTTGTAGAGGCGTCTCAACCAAGACAGTCCCACATCATTCAGAGCCTTGAGGAATTCCTCTACGAAAGGTATGTCAGTGGGATTGAGGGTCCTCAATCCGGGGCCTCACCCTGGTGGCCAGGCCTTCACCCGTGGGGCCTGGCCGGGCCTAGCCCAAAGCAGGTACAAGGGAACTCTCCCCCGCAGACCCACCCCCTGCAGGGGCAAGCGTAAGGGTCCGGTGCAATGGGATTTGGGCGGTGGTCGAGGGCGGGTGTCTGGGCGGGTGAAAAGGAGGGGCTGAGGTGTCAACTGACCACCACCTGGTGATGAGTTGGATTAGATGGCAGGAAAGGATGCCGGACAGACCTGGTAGACCCAAACGTCTGAGAGTGTGCTGGGAACATCTGGCAGAGTCTCCCGTTCGTCAAGTCTTCAACGCTCATTTCCGGCAGAGCTTTGCTTGCATCTCAAGGGAGGACCGGGATATTGAGTTTGGATGGGCCGTATCCTGTGCCTCCATTGCTGAGGCAGCCAGTCGTAGTTGCGGCCGCAAGGTGGTCAGTGCCAGTAGTGATGGCAAGCCCCGAACCCGATGGTGGACACCGGGGGTTAGGGCTGCTTTCAAGCTGAAGAAGGAGTCCTATCAAGCATGGATGGCTTGCGGGACTCCCGAAGCAGCTGACAGGTACCAGCAGGCCAAGCGGCACGCGGCTTCGGCAGTGGTCGAGGCAAAAACTCAGGAGTGGGAGGTCGGTGAGGCTATGGAGCACGACTTTTGGTCAAACTCAAAGTGGTTCTGGCAAACCATCCGACACCTCAGAAAGGAGAAGCGGTCCCCAGTTACACTGTGTACAGTGCGGATGGGGCCTTGCATACCTCGAATGAGGATAAAGTTGGTCGGTGGAAGGAATACTTTCAGGCCCTTCTCAATCTCACTGACATACCTTCCGTAGAGGAAGCAGAGTCTGAAAACACGTACGCAGACAATTCTGTCACTTTGGCTGAGGTATCTGTGGTAGTTAAAATACTCCCCAGTGGCAGGGCTCCGGAGGTTGACGAATTTTGCCCTGAATTCCTCAAGGTTCTGGATGTTGGGGGACTGTCTTGATTGACACGCCTTTACAACATTGCATGGAAGTCGGGAACAGTACCTCTGGACTGGCAGACCGGGGTGGTGGACCCCATTTTTAAAAAGGGTGACTGGAGGATGTGTACCAACTATAGGATCAAATTCCTCAGCCTCCCTGGGACAGGGTGCCGGAGAGAAGTGTACAACCGTTAGTCAAACCTCGGTTACAGGAGGCGCAATGTGGTTTTTGTCCCAGTCGCGGAACACTGGACCAGCTCTACACCCTTGCAAGGGTACTAGAGGGTATGCGGGAGTTTGCCCAACCGGTCTACATGTGCTTTGTAGACTTGGAAAAGGCATACAACTGTGTCCCTCGTGGTGTCCTGTGGGGGGTGCTCCTGGAGTACGGGATTGGTGGTGCGCTACTACGTGCCATTCGGTCCTTGTACAATCAAAGCAGAAGCCGGGTTTGCATTGCCAGCAGTAAGTCGAGCTTGTTTCCGGTGAACGTTGGCCTTCGCCAATGCTGCCCTTTGTAACAATTCTTTTCAATTTTTCATGGACATAATTTCTAGGCGCCCGGCTTGGTGACCTTAGGGTCTCATCTCTGCTGTTTACAGACTATGTGGTCCTGATGGCCTCATCATGAGCACATGACCTTCAGCGTTTACAGGAGCAGTTTGCAGCTGAGTGTGAGGCTTCTGGGATGAGACTCAGCACCTCCAAATACGAGGCCATGGTTCTCAGTTGGAAACTGGTGGATTGTACCCTCCGGGTTGGGAGTGAGGTCACATTGTTAGGACCCAGTTGAGGTGGCTCAGGCATCTAGTCCGAAAGCCTCCCGGGCACCTCCCTTGTGAGGTGTTCCGGTTATGTCCAGCCGGGAGAAGGCCCCGGGGAAGACCTAGGACACGCTGGAGGGACTATGTCTCACAGCTGGCCTGGGAACGCCTTGTTGTCCTCCCGGTGGAGCTGGAAGAGGTTGCCGGAGACCGGGACATCTGGACTTCCCTACTGAAACTGCTTCCCCCGCGACCCCGGACCCGCATAAGCACAGGAAAATGGAATGGAATGGAATTAATAGGAGGTATAACGTCATCAATTTATTTTTTTTAAATTTAAAATTTATTATTGAAATAAGACCACAAAATTGATCTTTACTGCTTAATTGTACTTTAAAAAATCAAGTCAGACATTGGTCACCTGTAATTTAATGTTATTTTTAACTAGATGTCTGAGACCTACCCGGAATGGAGAATCACGACCCACCAGTTGAGAATCACTGGTCTATGTCATGCATTTATTACAATGCTTGCTATACAGTATATATTGAATAAATATGCAGCAGATATCAGGATTCATGGATGGCTGTCTACAATGTCTGGTATACACATGACATGGAAACAATGTGGCAGAAAAAGAAAGGAAAATAGTGGACTGTCACTGAGGTACTGTTATTACCTTATCTCTAATCTAAATGGGTTAAGACACTGTGAGTAATTTGAGAGGTGAAGAGGAAGACTGAGGAACGATTTCCTCCTCTAATTATGCCACTCTTCAAAAGGGAGCTCTAATGAAATGGTAATAGAAACAGTGAATCATGCATTGACCCGATGAGAAATGCAAGGTTTGGGCCAAAGGATAACATTTTCTCAAACAGAGAAATGAAGACGAGCAACAATTACCAAACGGGTAATTGTAGCTATTCGTCTTTTGTCACCTTGATTTAAAGACCTTGCGCCGTGCCAACCCCGATAGTGACATTGATATCTCTTCCCGACAATACATTACTTCACCTTTGAGTGTACACTAAATGAAACCGGGAACAAACTGTACAGTACCGATCAAGAACAAAACTATGCGTTTAGTTCATCATATTCAGAAGTTTGGTTTTTTTTAGGTTTTAGGTATATTAGAGTTTACTTAGGTAAAAAAGTAAGTTCAATCAGGCAAAACAATCATATCCAAGCTTTTAAGGAGAGCATAACTAAAACCAACCACCAACTAAAACCTTGGGCAATATTTAGTAAGCCATGATTTATGATGTATGTATGACTATGTGAATGGCTTGAATGGCAAGGGCGGTTTCACCGGGAAATCCCTGGAGAGCTTTAGGAATACGCTGCACATGGCTGTGGCTATCATCTGTTTGGTATTTGTTGGTGTGTGTGTGACGTGTTATGATTGTTGGGAGTAATGCTGCTAACACCCTGACTGCTTTCCAGTATCGGGTAATCCAATGAATTACTGTTTTAAACGATACAACACCATTGCCATTACCGACACTGGAATGTGATGCGTTATTGTGCACGGATATTGATAGCAACAATCTGGCTGCTGTTTCAGTTGCCATTGTGCACTTAAGGAAACACAGGCAACTAAATAACGAGTCAACTTGAGCTGTGGTGGCTCACTCTCAGGAAAGCACGGCCCCCTAGCGTTTTGGTAGAGAATTGCAAGTCACAAGCTCAGTCCTCAGTCTTCCATCCATCCATTTTCCTCCGCTTATCCGGGTCCGGGTCGCGGGGGCAGCAGCTTCAGTAGGGAAGTCCAGACTTCCCGGTCCCCAGCGACCTCTTCCAGCTCCATCGGGAGGACACCAAGGCGTTCCCAGGCCAGCTGTGAGACATAGTCCCTCCAGCGTGTCCTAGGTCTTCCTGGGGGCCTTCTCCCGACTGGGCATGCCCGAAACACCTCACCAGGGAGGCGCCCGGGAGGCATCCGGACTAGATGCCCGAGCCACCTCAACTGGCTCCTCTCGATGTGAAGGAGCAGCGGCTCTACTCTGAGCTCCTCCCGGATGGCCGAGCTCCTCACCCTATCTCTTAGGGTGAGTCCAGCCACCCTACGAAGGAAACTCATTTCCGCCGCTTGTATCCGCGATCTCATTCTTTCGGTCATGACCCATAACTCATGACCATAGGTGAGGGTGGGAACGTAGATCGATCGGTAAACAGAGAGCTTTGCCTTCCGGCTCAGCTCTCTCTTCACCACGACGGTCCGGTACAGCGACCGCATTACTGCAGATGCTGCACCGATCCGTCTGTCGATCTCACGCTCCAACCTTCCCTCACTCGTGAACAAGAACCCGAGATACTTGAACTCCTCCACCTGAGGCAAGACCTCACTCCCAACCCGGAGGGTACAGTCCACCCGTTTCCGACTGAGAACCATGGCCTCGGATTTGGAGGTGCTGAGTCTCATCCCAGAAGCTTCACACTCAGCTGCAAACCGCTCCAGTAAACGCTGAAGGTCACAGCCTGATGAGGCCATCAGGACCACATCGTCTGCAAACAGCAGAGATGAGGTCCTCAGTCTTAATCTCACTATCTCGACAGTACACGCCACTAAAGCTAAATCCAAATTATTTTACATAGTACAAGGTTTTTCAAATAAGTAATGCAATAATTACTTTTCCCTGTAATTAATTACATTTGTGAGGAAGTAATTCCATTACTCATTCAATTATTTTGGGGGGAAAGTGACTAGTCATTTTTTTTACTTTTAAAAATTTTTTTTACTAGTATTTTTTTAAGTAATTAGTCGTGTTAGTAAGATGCTGACCAAGAGAGAAGCCCCCGCTGCCTACAAACGGAAAACTTCAAGCCCGACTGATTTGCAGCTGCCGACATGAACAAGCCAAATGCCTTTAGGACAAGTTGGATGGCCAGACAAAACAAACATTGATCTAATTGGCTATAATGACAATTTGGAGAAGTCAAGGTTAGACTTTCAAACTAAAGATGAACATACCAACTGTCACGCACGGGGGTGTTGGCATCATGCTCTGCATCATATCTGCTGCTAGTGATACTGGCTCACTGCACAAAGACACAACCCGAAGCCAGGTGAACATACAGTACCTGCACTGTGATTATGTTTTTGTGCCAGGAATATTTCTACCAATTTTTGACAAGAAAGGTGGTAAAATAACCTGTAATTATGCCAGAAGCTTGTTGATATTTTGTTGAAAACACTTGGTCTAAGTGAAACTTGTTAAAGGACAATCAAAAACCAAACTTATGCACCCATTTCTTTCATCCATTCTAACCCAAACACTAACCCTGCATGAGATACATGCTCTTAATGGAGATTTTGGTGCTTTTGCTGACCACATTTTATCTCACAAACTGTAAAATGTATACAACTTAAGTGTCAAGAAACACTTCAATACCAAACAAAACAAAACATGCCTGGACCACAAATCACACTACGATCTTCCCTGGCGTTCTGAGTGGCATTATGGTACATAATCATTAAATCACATTGGTATTACCACAGTAACACCAAAAAAGGGCAATTAAGATAATCCATAATCTATAATGCCAGACAAACACGCAAACTCTCCATCGATATGGAACAATTTCACACAGCAAAAATTATGCACAAAGCAAGCAACCTGTACCTTACAGCTAGTTAGCATGTATTGGACCTCCAGGCAAAATCGCATTTGAAATTTCTATACCCCACACAACTTTTACATTATTATTATTATAATTATTAGTATCATTAGAATTGCCATAACATAATTGTATAATTACATAACAATATTCATTACTACTATTATTAAAAAGTATATTATACTAATTATACAGTGTAATTATGCATTATTATTAATAATCATTATTTATACCCTAATGAAGATAAGCGGCACAGAAAATGAATGAATAAATTAATTACTTTGTAACAATAGCAATAATATGATAATAATAATAATACTTAATTTATTACATATAGAAGTGTTTCCATATATAATAATACTATTTATTATTATTATTATTATTATTGTTGTTGTAGTTATATACTGTATTTATTCATCATAACAGATTTGTAACTTTGTATCCCTGTATTTATTCTTTCGTTATTTAATAAGTTATCTTTTTTGATCCCCTCCGTGAATCACCACCTTACCGCGGTGGAGGGGTTTGAGTGCCCGAGTGATCCTAGGAGCTATGTTGTCGGGGGCTTTATGCCCCTGGTAGGGTCTCCCAAGGCAAACAGGTTCTAGGTGACGAGCCAGACTAAGAGT
>QODF01000104.1:1620687-1640847 GCA_024372805.1 Oostethus manadensis
CACCCTATCCTAATTCTTATCTTGTCCCCTTTCCCATGTTTTCCCCTCATTTGTGTGTTGTGCATTGAAATAAGCATTGCACTTACTCTACACTGTCGTGTGTTTTGTTACTCTCCTTCCACCTTTTCTATGCCCTTACTGATGTACTGTAGTGAGTGTGAGGCGGCGTCGCTTTCATTTAGCGGCTAGCTCAACGTAGAGGAGCAACGCAGGGAGGAGCCCCCATCCCGCAGCCGAGGCGGGCCGGGCACACAACAGAGAGTATGGAGTGGTATACACATATACCTGCACACGCACACACACACACTAAAACATATATAAGATGATGACATGATTAAATGAGAGATATTTTCTTACTCTCCAGGCTATATGATATTGTAAGAAAGAATATTTAAGAGTGATAAATGAGATAAGAAAAATAATAATAAACTTGCAAAAAAAAAATGCAAGATGAAAATAAATGTATAATAAATATAACTAATCAAGACATGAAAGATAATAATAAGTCTCTCTTTTTGTCATGTTATGTATATGGTTTATTGAATTATTGAGTGCAAGTAATCTATGAATGGAGCTGATATATGCTTTTGCTTAAGAGCTATGTTTTTTTCTATTGAATAAATAATTTGTTATTAAACTGTGGGCTCCAGTGGGCAATATTGCTTTCTGTATGAAGGAGCGCTAAATTTGCGTGGGGCAGTGATTGGGCAAAATAGCAAGGTCGCCCATAATTGGCTGAATTTGCATGAATTGGTGTGATCGCAACATTGCAAAATCCTCCAAGGACTGCTGTGGGACTGCAGAGAAATGACTTACAATTGCAGAGCAAGCAAATGTCTCCTGAATGAAATTGTGGTCACGAAAAAGATGCCCATAAGTCAGTAACTATATTAAATTACCATTTGTTATATACTGTATATATCATGGCTGGCGTTTGCTCTTTAAAGGAAGGTAGGTGAGCAAAATTGCTTCTTTATGCATTTTTTGTTGTTATTGTATTATTAAGGCAATGCATCGTCAGGCCCTGCGATTGACTGGCGACCAGTCCAGGGTGTACCCCGCCTCCCGCTCAAAGCCATCTGGGATAGGCTCCAGCATCCCCGCCACCCTAATGAGGATAAGCGGCACAGGAAATGAATGAATGAATGTTTGTTTGTGTTTAAAATAACTTATACAGACCTGATTAAAATCTTAAGACCAGATGAAAAATTGCTAGAATTTACTTTTTGCACATTTGGATCTTAATGAGGTTTCAAGTAGAGCTACGATATGGAAAAGAAAGGGGAAGGAGACAAATAGCACTTTGAAAAGGTAATTTATTGAAACAACAGTTAAAGTGAAATAGGCTGTTCCTGAGCTGATCAAAAGTTTAAGACCATCTCTCAAAAAATGACAAAAAACTCTCCAAACCAGAACAAAAAAAATTGTCAGTAGGACTCAGTAACGAGTAGCTCCACCGTTCTTGTTAATCACTTCAATAATTGGTGTGGGTATGCTTGATGCGAGTGTTTCCAGGAACATTGCTCCAAGTGGTGAAGATGCCTTCACAAAGGGCAGCAACTGCCTGGAACTGATGGACATTTTATAAACTTCCCTTGCCATCCATCCCCACACAGACGAGGGCCCTTAGTCATGAGGGATGCCCGCTGCAACATCTGCACATAACTAGCCGCTGTCTGAGGACCCTGCACCACCTGAAGTTCCAGTGTTCCACTGAATGAAAAGCACCCAAGATCATGATGGATCCCCCTCCACTGTACCGGGTAGAAACCATCTCAGGTGGGATCTCCTGGTCAGTAACGTTGGAAGCCATCTGGACCGTCACGATTATATTTTTTCTCATCAGAGAATACAACTTTTTTCCACCTTGTCCCATGTTTGACGCTCCCTGGCAAAGTGTAAACGGCGGCTGGTTACGTGCAGATGTTGCAGCGGGCAACCCTCATGACTGAGCGCCCTCGTCTGTGTGGTACCAGCTGTTTTTTTCCCCAGGACAATGCTGCAGTTCATAAAACTCGCTTGACGAAGGACTTCTTCCGGGAGAATAACATCACTCTTTTGTATGTTCCCCTGATTTAACTCCCACAGAGAACATTTGGGGATGGATGGCAAGGGAAGTTTACAAAAATGGCCATCAGTTCCAGACAGTTGATGCTCTTGATGCTCTACTTAAAACCTCATTAAGATGCAAATGGGCAAAAGGTAAATTACGAACTAGCAAATTTTCAACTGAATTTAAGATTTTGACCGGGAGGGTATTCATATATATATGTATCTATATCTATATATATATAGATACATATATACAGTATATACACACATATATATAGATATATATATATATACAAGGTGACCTAAAAGTAACTCCCTATTTTTAAGTACTTGTAATTTATTTCTAAGCTCTAATTCTTACAAGAAATGAAAATGAGAAGCGAGGGTATTTCACCAAGTTTGATATGGGCACAGCCATTTGCCACCAGTTACTCAAGCCGCCTGGGAATCGCATTAACTGATTTCACGAGGAACTCTTGAGGGACGGAAGACACAACGTCTCTCATTTACCCTTCAAGTTTTACCGAAGTTGTTGGTTTGGTGGAATAGACTTGCCCATACATCATGGAACACACACAAAAAACTGAAAAAAATATGACATATGGATAAATTAAATAAATACATATAAATAAATTAATAAATATTATATATATATTATATATAAGTAGGAAGTTACTTTCAATCACCCTGTATATACAGTATACAGTATATATATAGTATATACAGTATATATATATATATATNTAAATACATATAAATAAATTAATAAATATTATATATATATATTATATATAAGTAGGAAGTTACTTTCAATCACCCTGTATATACAGTATACAGTATATATATATATATATATATATATGGCGATTCAGTGACAGGTAAGGTGGTGAGACGGCCCGACAGAGGCAGACGGGACAGTCAGTAAACTTAAAAATGTATGTACTGATTCACTTTAAACAGTGGTTGTTGTGATGATTAAATGCATTAAAATATTCCTTACATTGTGTAACCCTGTAGGGTTTCGTTGCCGTGTTCGCACCGGTCTGTCAAATTACTACTAGACCGGCTGAGGTTCGCTTTGCGCTGAGAGTAAACCAGTTAGGAGCTGGCGAGCTTTCAGCACACCTTCGGCGTAGCCTTTTGGCACGGAATTGTCACTCCGTCAGGCCGAATCAGTCGGCCCCTCCCCCTGCCGCGCCACCACACCCATTGCGGTCAGCAATTTGGCTGCGCACTTGAGTTACGCCAAAATTAGAGCCCCATATGTGAGAGTAAAACATTTCACAGCGTGAATATGAAATATCCATATTGTGAGCAATATTTATCTTCCGTGACATTGTACCATCGTACACCACTCTCACACCACTACTATGCAAAAACGCGACGGAACAATGTGTGAAGAATTTGGAATCAATACTGTTACTACTAAAGCAACCTACTTAACCCTTTATCTTCAAGTACATTGTCTCTAACCAACTGCAAACTCTGAACCTGTACACTAAAACCTCTTCTGGAGTACTTTATCCTATAACATATTCAACGGCTGTTGAATCTTAATTTGTCTGGCAATTTGAACATGGTGGATGCATTTATTAATTCAATAGAGACACACTAATGTAGAAAAAACATTGGGATCTTCTGCATTGGCGTCCGTGCACACAATCATTAATTATGGATATTTGAAAAGTAAGACAAAGGCAATCAATGTGCAGCCATTCTGAAATTAAAAAAGTTCAAGACAATTTATATAATGACTCCGCGGGGAAATAGAAAATATTGATTTCATTTTACAAAATATATTTAATGTCCTCTGGGATAATGGGCAATTAGGTTTCCTCTCCTCTTGTCCTTTATTCCTCTTCTCCAACCTATCGTGCTTTGATTTTTCTTATGTTCTAACCACACAACCCAGGTATGTCTCACCTTAATGACCATAATTAAGGAAGGAGTGGGGTGAGGTGAACGCCGGGAGGACGAAGATTAACAGCGGCACGTGGGCGGGGGCGGGGAGATGCGTGTTTGTTTTGCAGGAGTGACAGTCTGCTGTTATGTTTGTGAAAACCAACATCGTTTTGAAGCTATAAACAGAATGTGCCTGGTTGCATGTTGCTTGGGAGGGAAGCAGAGGAGGAAAAGGTGAAAAGGTTCAAATGAGAGGGAAGAAAAAATGGATATGTCGCAGAAACTGCAAAACAAGGAAGGAGAAAGATTAAGGAGAGGGTGACAAATGGAGAAGGACGTGTCCTCCTACCTGCATAGAATTCCGGGCTATAGACAGCACTGACCACTGGATTTAACTTCCAGCCTGAAAAACACAAGACAAAGAAGGACACTGAGTAGGAATGATAAAAACCGTTCTTAACGTGGTCACTTTGAATATTCAGTAGGGGCATGTGTCGCCACTTCTATCTTTCTAGGAAGATATGAATTATAATTGCACATCTTGGAGGTAGCCTCTGTAGAATCAAGTACACTTGTCTCGTGTAATTTGTTCATTTCATGGTTACCACCTTACTTTCAAGAACATCACATGATCGGGAGCAGAGAGAAAAAAGACCCTCCTTCATGTCATTTGTTCGCACCGCGTGTTCAATGTGTCGATCGTTGCAGTTAGTCCTGTTTACCTTTAGTCGTTAAAAAGTTCACGCTTTAAGTTTTGGTGTCTTCATTTTCTCGTAGAGTGACAGTCTACGAAAAAGAGTGTGTAGCAATCGCTTGGAATTTTTGCGGCTTCACACTACTACGCTTTTTCTAAACCATCATTAATAAATCATACTGGTTCACGAAGATGGCCTACTATTAGTCTTTCCATTTTTTGCTTAAAGTACCGTAATTTCTAGAGGTACAAGCCGCTACTTTTATGTTTTAACTTTGAACCCCTGCAGCAAAGCGGCTAATTTATGGCCATGTGGTAATCTCATGACATCTCGTATACCTCAACTTATTGCGTAAATACTGTGCCACACACGAACCAGTGACCAATAAAGCCAATAACGAGCTACAAAGGAACTCACGATGAGCTTGTCAACCCATCGGACATCACAGGTCATTACACAATATCACAGTCTGACTCACGTCATTAAGAAAAAAACACTCAAATCATCACACAGCAACTTAACACTGAATTGGCCAATAAGAAATATACAAGAACAATACGGGTGTAGATTTGATTGCTTGAACTGTAGGCTTTCATTACTGGTTTAAATTATTTCACAACTGCCACAAAAATCCCCAAAATGAGGTATTGTTGCAGCCTTAAACCACACCAAGCTAAAATTCAGCCCTGATTCCCCAATTTCATTTCCTGTGGTAAAAAGTGTAAAGGTGACTATAAAAAAGGTTACTAGAGGGCTCTAATAATGTAAAACACGTATTTAGAAAGTTGTAAAAGAGGATTTTTTTGCTACAAGTACAAAAATATTACAATAATAAATAAGAAATCCTACCTCTTGGATATTCACTTATTCTGGCACCCATTAACCGTGATAAACGAGCGATTACTTTGTACATCTCAAAGAAAATTCAAACAACCACTACCTGACATAGATCTTTTAATAAAGTAAATTCTACAAAAATAAGGCAGGAAATATAAAATCAAATCAAATGAAGAATGGAATAGGGTCAACAATAAACAGGGTGACTGAAAAGTAATTTCCGGTTTTAAAATACTTGTAATGTAATATCTTTCTCAATTTTTGGTGTAAGTTCCATCATGTATATGAATTAAGTCTATGTCCTTGTTCTCAATCACAGCAGGCACTACTGGGCAGGAGATAATTTTGTGTTACCTCTGAAAAACATGCAGAATTAGCCCAAGGACTTCAGGCGACAGGATTGTGGGTCCCTTCAACCTTCACGTTACCATGAATGCCGAAAAGTACCTCACCACGCTGAGAGATGAAATCTGGCCAGTTATCAGTACCTGGGAGAATATTGAACATTTAATTTCCATGCAAGATGGGGCTCCTGCACATTTTGCTCGTGTTGTCCTTGAATGGCTGGATGCCCACTTCCCTGGTAGGTGGATGGCTCGTCGTGGTCCACATGAGTGGCCAGCCAGAAGTCCTGACTTACCACCCTGTGACTTTATTCCTTGGGGTTAGTTAAAGGAGCGGTCTATTCTACCAAACCAACGACTTTGGAAGAACTAGAAGGGCGAATACCAGAAGTTATGTCTAGTATTGGTCAATACACTCACAAAGAGTTAATGCGCTTCCCAGGTGGCTGGAGAAACTGGTGGCAAACGCTGGCGCCCATATTGAATTTTAAATAAAACTCCATGCAATACACTTTCTTCTCATGTTAATTTCTTGTAAGAGTTAAGAAGTAAATTACAATTACTTAAAAAAAGCAATTTTTCAATCACCCTGTATACAGTATAAAGTATGTACTGTATAGAGTATATACTTTATACTATAATTATAGTCAAAAAATAAAAACAAAAAAAGTTTAAAATTTTCAGTGGATGAGCAAATAAGAGTAGAAAATAACAATAAAAGTTTAGGTAAATTACGATTAATACAAACTAAAGATACTTGTCTGAATACTAAGAAAATATGAATGACATGAAATGAACAAAAGTTATAATACTGGCTCACTGAAGATGTAAGTCTGCAGTTCTGAGTTGTCCCAATGTTTATGTTCAAGTTAATGTGCTGACTTTAAGCACGTATGACTCGACAAACACATCAGTCACAATTCCTTGGCTGCAGCAACCGTTCACGTGGCCCGGATCGGAACCAACTTGAAGGGTGGCTGTCTACCTTACCGTTTGCATAAGGGTTGACAGCCTTCTTATTTGTCATTACTCGGGCCGTTGCATTGTTGACCTAAAGCAGCGAAGAGAGAGCTCCATCAGTTACAACAATAACATACAGTAACGGCAGATGACAGTTTGAGAAAGTCTGCATGCATTTGCCCCCTTGCGCGGACCAAAAAAATGGAGGAGCATCATGTCATTTGTGTTTTCAGTTGCATTCGGGAACACTGACAAAACACATCCAAAAAAGGATTACCTTTCTTTCACATTTGCATATTTCCAATCACGTTCCCACATGCTCTCCACTTCCAGTGACATTTCCGAACACGTACAGACCAAAGTAAAGAAAAAAAAAAAAACCCAGATGCATTTGGCGAATTATGTTTTGTTAACATAATTAGTGGCATGCAGTGGGCAGGAAGAAATGTCAATAGCGTGAGGAAGAGCGTTATGCAACATCCAGTCAACCAAAGAAAACGACAACGTTTGTGATGAAAACACCAAAAGCATTCACACTTGGACAACAGCCTTCCTCCTTGCGATGGGAAATATGAAGCAAAACATCAATACGGAAAGAAGACCAATCAACCATTCAAGTCATTCCAGATGTAAATGAAAGCTGACATGGCAAACTAAATGAAGGGTGCATTATCCTCAAAAACCAAACGAACTGATAAATGACTTTCTAACAATCTCTGAGAGATGTGCAAATGGATCATGTCTCAGTCAGTATCGCTTGTACACGCAACTCCAGGAGAACACTCAGTGAATGAACATGTACGCTGTCACGCAAGGAAATATGCCAATATACAGCATCAACCCAACCACAGTTCCAAAAGAAATGTCAAGTGAGTTTTAGTGTTGCAAACGTTCAAGAGAGGAGGAGAGAGAGGAAATGCTGGCAGAATGGCTTGCTCGCCCACACTTACCATTCCCAAACCTTTTGGCCCCGCCCACTTTTGTGTACTGTTACCGGTGTAACTTTGTTGGATGAGGCCCTAAACAAGCTACCATTGGAAGGATGTTGGGGGAAGGAGGGGATGAGAAAGGAATAAGCATCATCTTATTCAGATGGCCAAGAAAACTCTGCAATCATTCCACTGCACAAACTCTCTCTGCGCTCTCAAAATACAATCAAATATAACGCAGGCCACTCGTTCTCCATTCAGCACTAAGAGCAAACTGGACCCAAATGTCAGTTTGCTCTTCTTCTTTATACTGTGGTGGAGATATGGGCATGTGTGTCTTGGACGTTTTGGAAAATCCACTTTAATATTTTCTATTCAATTCATCTTCACCCTTTACACAATATTTGTAATATTGGATCACGCCAGTGTGAAGAAAAAACATTTCGGACTCCCAGTGTCTTCCAAACCACAGCTACAATAAGGGAGACTGACGTTCACTCTTTGGACTTCTTTTTCCCCAAGCGGCAGCGAGTGAAAGAAAAGGAAAGCCATCACCATGGAGAAGAAAATGACCATCATAGAAAGCTCAGAGAGGAGACACGCCCGCCAGTATTGGCTGCTCTTTTGGTCTCAGGAAGCCAGAAAGGACTGTGAACAGTTGCTATAACAAGGGGAATACGGTAAGTTGTGGTGGTGTAACCATTCATTTTTACAAAACCATTTGATTATCGACCAGGATTCTGACTTCTTTCTCCTTTTGGATTTTTTTTTTAACGTGTTTACTTGTGCTGTTCTACTACTGCCATTGTTCTTTTTTACTGGATATGGTGTTGCTGCTACTGGAACATACACACACCCAGGGGATCTATAAAGTGCTATCTAATACAATATAGAATTATATAATGTGATTATATTCACATATAACAAACGGATACAGTCATTTGTTGAGTGGTTTCTCAAGTGGGGTGGGAGGACCGTCAGGGGGTTGCAAGAAGTAGGGAGTACTTTCACTGTTAGTGTAAACCTGTCAGTGTGTGCAATTGTATTATACTGAACCTGCCATTTGACTCTTGAAAACAATTCACATCTCTCCATTTTGTTGCATATTCCTGGTTTCCGTTTCAAGACCAGTTTGTAGAGTACAGATGAATAAGTAGAGCTGTCATTAGCATTTCAAAACAACATTTCTGGCCCCTGGATGGGGCGCGGCAGAAAATAACTGAGCACCACCGGTTTAAAACCATCTTCAGTCCGCCCATGTTTACAGATAAACCACATAAATATTCTGTAACTGTAATGATCATTTTGTATGCAGGTTATCTCGACTGTCATTTGAAAACGTTCCCTGTTATTATGTGATTGTATCAAGAAATTATCAGTACGGGAAGTTAATAAGAACAAGACCCTTCAGATGACGTGACTGCTCTGCTAGTGCAGTTTCTTTGGTCAGATCTGAACTCTGGTGCACACTAACCAGACAATAAACTCACCCTTCTTTCAATTGAGCTCAAATGTGAATGGTAAATGGACACAATTACGCAATCAAAAACCACAGAAATTCAAACCAGTATGAATCATTTTTGTTTGGAATATTTCCGTTCCATCAGATAATATATCGCTAACACTGTACAAGCAGTGGGTGGGTGCCCCTGACGGGGGGCGTGACAGAATAAACGGAGAACCGCTGTTGTACCACCAAGTTGTAAGTTTACGCATATGTTTTTAAGTGTGTAGTTTTGGGTCTGCGGACAAAAATGACACCAATGACTGAGCTACAACTTTGAACACAGCCCATGCTCGGTTAATAGTCACCACTGAAATACACTGTAGGGTCACACAGGATGAAATCAAAGTTTGCATTCTAAAAACTGCTTCCGACCCCTGCAAACAGAATATTCAATTGCTTTTGTGCACCCTCGCTGGGCAGATCGTCGGCTTGGGTCCGGAACGGCATCAAACGAAGGCAGTTAAGGTTTACATTTTCTGGAGTGAGGAAGAAACAAATGTAAGGATATATATTCTGACTTTCCCATACATCCGCATTCATGGAGTCTACCCACCAGTCATTGGTGTCACACGATATTGTGTGCACGTAAACAGTTGGTCAGCGTAAACAGGGATGCATCCATAAAACTTTTGTGGGTTCGACATAAAACGGAGGGTGCAAGTGGTCAGCATTGTTACAAGTAAGAACGTGCAGGCCTGTGTGTGTGGTATTTGCATGTTTTTGCTCGGCTTATCCGGGGACCTTCTGTCTTCAGAGGAATCTCGCTTCAGTCCGCTGTGCATACGTGTGTATGTGCTGCATTAGGTTGGCATGCTAATTAGGTTAACCATTTCATTTCGTTGTCCAAAAACCTAGGAAGACATCAGCTAAAGGCTACACGTAACGGATTTTAGAAAAACCAGACAATTTGAACAACAAGCCCTCAAATGGAGCAGACGTCAAGTCATGCATCGTTTCATAAAACAAAACACTAATGCAATAACTTTGCCACGCAAGCGCTTAACTACTCCGGCGTATCTTTCCTCAACTGCTGAAAGGCACCAAACAAGCAGCATTTACACGAAGCCCATAGCACGACACCCAATCGGTGCTTTTTCTATTATCAGATTGGAAAAAATGGAAGTATATTTTGAGGGTTACAAACAGCACATGGCACCATCCAGTGGACCGAGGGCATCCATGTAGACCTTGTAGATGCAAAGCAAACGTTGGATATGTCTACGCTCAGAATTTAGGAGGTTGTGGGACAACTCTAAATGGCCCGTGGTTGTCAATAGTTGGGTTTATGTGTCGGTTGATCCGTCCAGGGTGTGCTCAGGTACTCTTGGGTAGGCTTTCTGCCTTGTCCACACGTAGCAGGGTCTTTTTAAAAACGCATATTTCTCCCTCTCCGTTTGGGAACGAAAACTGTGTCCGCACGACCTCGTATTTAAAAAGAAGGCGCATCCACACGTAACCGGATTAATGCATTGGGAAAGGACGTCAAACTTGTAGGCGGCAACAGTTACTAAAATTCTATCCAATCACAATCATCCTCTGTCATCTCGTCACTTCAGAAAACATGGCGCCCGGCTCGTTGTTGTGGACTGACAAGGAGGTAGGATTATTTGTAAACGTTCGTTTGTAATACAAAGTCAACAAGAAAACACCGTCAGTTCCGAGGACATCCAGGTTGTTTGTCATGCAAGTACGGGTCGGGTTTTTGACGTCACCGTATACGTTCTGCTGGAAGTGACGTTGGGAAACGCAAACCTCCGGTTATACGTTTGCGTATGGACGCAAATAACCGGAGGTTTTTCCAGATCCACACTTTGGCCGGGGGTTTAGAAAACCCTCGTTTTTAGTGCCGTATATCTGCGGACACGTGTGGATGATAGGCAAAAACCTGGACAAGTCCTTCGTTTGGTGAGATACCCGCCTACGTGTGGACGGGGCTCTGGTGTCCCTGGGACACTGCACACCATTTTTTATGGTTTACCAAATTCAAATCCAAAAGCCTCTTCTTGAAAAAAAGCAGCATGTTTATATTCAAATTTGGAGTCCACTGTACATCGAGCGAGACCAATGTTCTGAGATTTTTTTGAAACAGACAACTGGGAACACTTACTGTTATTTATAATGAAACTGCAAACAAAACTAAAACCTTGGATGACTTTTGAATGCCATTTCACAAGAACAATAAGATAGGATGTTGTGGTCGATGTGCACGCACAAACATTCACACAGACACGCAAATACATCAATAGAGGACACAGGAGGGGAGGGAGGGGGCAAAAAAATCATATGAGGACATGCACCTCTATTTTTCGGCCTTCAACCACAGTGCCATGCAATTTCTCTCTGGCTCTGTCGGCATCCATACTATGCTCGAAAGTTACGAATCCAAAACCCTGCGTGCAAAAAAAGAGCACAAAACAGGTTTATTTGTACATATATATGTATTTTATTTTTATTTTTATTCTAATGAAGTTTAATGGTGGTTCTCTCAATTTAGTGCTTTTTTTTATTTTGTATTTTTTTTTGTATTTTTATTCTAATGAAGTGTTGGTATGATGAAACAGTAACCTCGGTTAGCATTGGTTAGCTTGTCTTTTGGTTAAAGAAAAACTGCACTTTTTGGAAATTTAACCCATCATCCACAATCCCAATATGAAACATTATCCACTCTTATTATAAAAACGGATAAAATGAGGGAGCTCATTACCGCACGTGACGGGATGCGCTATTAAAACACTGCCAAAAAAGGTTTATGGTTTTATATGCATGCTGTCAACATGTAGTAACAGGTCATACTTGCAGGATTCTGCCATACTTTGGCCATTATAAGCATTACCAAGGGTTGTCAGCGCAATACTGTTAATAACAACAATAACACAAATGTCGCTGTAGCGTGGTTCATATGCACGTCAGAGTGTGCAAACAGAGCGTTTTTGGCGATGTTTTGGAATAGATGCGGCCCATCACGGGCTTAGCTTTTTTTTTTTTTTTTTTTTTGGTGACATGAGCCCTTTAAGGTAACTTTTACCGTCATTGAGTATGCAATACTTCCCAAAGACATGATCACACTACACTACCTTTGTCTTTTTCTGTGAATGATTTCTTACTTTTAGTAGTGTTTCTCAATTTCTTTATCAAACGCTGGCACTTGCAACTTCTTTGGCACCATTTTGGATCAAAGCCGTGATATCATCACTTTTATTGCAAGTGATGATCCAAAATCAACTACTGTGAAAATGCCTTTTCATGGTGACACATTGCCTTTGCAAAATTATTATTATTATTATTATTTGATGGGAGCATTCTGATCAAATAATTAGGGGTGTAACATGGGTGTATTGAACCGTTTCGATTTTGCATGTTCGGTTCGGTCCACTTGCGTACCGTTTCGGTTATATGTGATGCTATTTTTCTCAATAAATGTATCATTAGAGTGGAACAAAAGTCCTGGCCGAGTTTCCGTATGGACGCTTTAAAGTGTCAGACACTACTGACTGACGGGGATGGGTTAGTAGCTCAATCATAGCAAACGCCAGCGAGAAGGCCGAGCTGGAAGACCCTCCCATCTCACTACGCTCTCCTGTTGGGAACACTTTGGACTGTTCAAATCACAGATGCAAGTGGATAAATCCAAAGTTGTGTGTTGACATTGTTCCACAGAGATCGGGGTTGCTGCAGGAAACACGTCTGTCGTATTAGCGCCCTTAAAACGCTATCATCTGGCAGGGAATGTTACGTCTACAAGAAAGAAAAGCAGCTTAGTGCAAACGCCTCTGTTGCTAGTGAGTTTGGAGATATTGTGGATTGCAAACACTGTAAAAACGTGGATACGTGGATTTTTTTTTTGTGCCAAAAACCTGAACAGTTACATTTGTCATATTCGTGCTGTTGCTGCTAAGTGTTCAAAGTTTACAGTTTTAACTTGTTAATTTATAATTTTACACATATTTTTAAATGTTTTAAATGCAACACTTAGTTTTATTATTATTTTTCTATTTTAAAAAGTCAGAGTCTGAGTGTTTCGAAATATCACCAAAATGGGCCGCTTTTATTTATTTCAAAATATATATTGTTTGGATTTAAAAAAAAAAAAGAATTTGAATTTTTTCAACCTTTTTTGTAACAAAAATAAACCGAACCAGCACTTCAAGAAACTGAACAGAACCGAAATGACATTTTAGTGTACCGTCCCCTACAAATAATTCAATTTAAACCATCGGTTTACATATATATCAATTTACTTTATTTCTATTTCGTATTTTAATAATTAACTACATTGCGGTTTCTAAAAAAGCATCTCAAACATTTGTAGTTATTTTTTTTCTGTTCATCCAATAACCAAGAAAAGTACATTTCGTTTTGCAAAGCAGGCGACAAAATAAAGTTGATCAAGTGTAGAAACCGAGAGGACCAGCCGAAGGACAGTAAGTCAGTGTTGCCCTATTGATCTGTCCTGTCCCGCCGGTTTGTTAATGTAATTGAGATGGGAGATATTTAATTATCTTTGAACACTCCTACAGTCTATACAGAATGTAAAATATCTTCATCAATATACAAATGTTGTTCCTCATTATTGACGTGAGTTCATCATCTTTTTGCTCGCTACTTAAGCACTTTGTTCTACAGTATGAAAACCTCGGGGACACTTAGGCTCAAGGATGTCGTCTCTTTTGTTTCTCCTTTGGTTTGTCAAAGTCATATTTAATAACATGCATGGACAAATTCAGAGGCTAGTACTATCCACATGTGCCATTTTTTCCCGCCATAACACACGATGGAGCCGATCGTGTTGCTCCGGATGCAGTCAACCTCCCCAAAAGTTAGAAGTGGCATGCTTAGAAAAAAAGAAGCGCAGACCTTAGAGCCACGCTCGTTGAAGATGATTTCCACGTCTAAAACCTTGCCAAATTGCTGGAATTAAAAATAAAAACGCTGCATTAAACAGTTTTTTCCTCCATTGCTTCTCCCAAATAAATCAAACTGACAGCGGCTGTCAGGTATACTTACGCCAAACATTTGCCTGAGGTCTGGATCTCTAAATCGGAAGGGGATGTTGGACACATGGAGTCTTTTGGGTTGGGCTTTGCTGTCTGTGTTTTCCGGTACGGTCTGTGTTGGTGGATGACTGTCGGTCTGAGAGGCATCATCTGTCTGCTGGAGAACACCAATACATTACCAAACCGCAAACACATCCTCAGTAGCAACACAAACAACAAACCTCTTGTTGGGATTTCAATCGGAATGTTACCCTCTCTGGGTTTTGTTACAATAATTACCCCAAGTTTTGCATATAACACATAACTAGAATAGATTTTGAACTTCACACTCTTTTTAATACCTTATACAGGGTAGATGGATTTTCAATTAATTGATTGTCGAAATAATTTGAAACTAATGGCTTATTTTACATTTTAAAAAGTATTCCCCGATATCAGCCTCTCACTCAAAATGATGGAATGCCAGATGGACAGACGGATTGATGTGGCTCCTGCAGTGATGCGGACTCTGCATCGGTCTGTTGAGGTGAAGAGGGAGCTGAGTCCAAAGACAAAACGCTTAATTTACCGTCAATCTGCGTTCCTACCCACACCTATGGTCATGAGCTTTGGGTAGTCAAGATCGGGGGTACAAGATGCCGAAATGAGTTTTCTCCTCAGGGTGGCTGGGCTCCTCCTTAGAGATAGGGTGAGAAGAACTGTCATCGGAGAGAGACTCGGAGTAAAAACCGTTGCTCCTCCGCATTGGAAGGAGCCAGATGAGGTGGCTCCCTGGGGAGGTGTTCAGGGCACGTCCGACCGGTAGGAGGCCTCAGGGAAGACCCAGGACACGTTGGAGAGACTACGTCTCTCAACTGGCCTGGGAACGGCTCGGGATCTTGCGGGAAGAGCTGGACGAAGTGGACGGGGAGAGAAAAGTCTGGGCTTGCCTGCTTAGGCTGCTGCCCCCGCGACCCGACCTCGAAGGAGCGGAAGAAAAGCACCACTGTGTGCTTTCACGCGAACATCTTATTACCCCAGCAAGCGACTTCAAAAAAAGATGGATCAATCAATTCAAAACTGAAAAAGTGGTAACAGTCTTGGAAACATTCATATTTTTCCATATTTCCCATACTTCAGTTTCCATTTTCTATACTTTTCCAGACTAGCAAATAAATAAACTCAAATTCCATACTAGCGCAGGAACCCTGCTTGTAGTGCAACATTTACCTGTTTTCATTTAACCTCCACAGTGCAAATGCAACGCTCAAAACCTTGCTCTGGAGGTGAGTGCACAGTAGATCCCCCACGTTCACAATTCAGCATTTATGGCCCCACAAATTTGCTGACTTTGTTTTTTTTCCCCTCCGGTACACATCCCATACACATCTGAGGGTGAAAACACATCTCATTCACCCTAAGTCTGTAATAATTCACAAATCATTGTTCGGTCGTGTGTGATAAATAAAAATGTTTATGGGCATCTCATTTACTTGCAATATTGTCCATTTGCTGGTGTTCTGGATGGTAACCCCTGTGAAAAGTGAAGGGTCTATTGTTTTTTTTAAATATGACAAGCATTGAGAATATAATTTCATATATGGCTGGTAACCATTAATCAATAAGGTCAATAATTAGGTATTATGGAGATAATTGATTGGTGCACATACAAACATCAACAACACACCAACAGACTGTGTTGGTCCTTTAGTTTGAAACCAAAGAGATTATTCTCCTAGATCCAGTAGATTTCGGTGTTTGTGCATATAAATGCTGCAAAACATTCATACTCTGCAACATCTTCTTGTTCATTTTACAATACAGTACATGCAGTTGCCAAAACATAAACAATACACAAGACCCCAAACGGAATGTTGAATATATATCAGATATTTTGTGCCTGAATTGAAATCCACCCATTCGTTTTTACTGCTTGTCCTCACAAGGTTTGCTGAAGTTGATCCCGTCTGGCTGTACATCTTACCTTTATTCCAAACACACCTTTGCACATGTACAGTAAAAGTCATGGAAAAAACAGAGTGGTCCAGTTTTTCATCTGATTGTAGAAAAGGGACTACAGGTCCGTAAAGGTTAATATGTATACTTTTTTTTTTTACATTTTGTTGATTATTTTTTGTAAATAATTCATTATAAATTAATAAATATCAAAACACAATTTAAAACAATTGAAAAATAATAAAGTACATTTTAAAAATGCATTGTATGTTTCTACTAGGGTTGTCAATCAATTAAAATATTTTTTGCGATTAATTACACTTTGTCCATAGTTAACTCATAATCGCATTTTATCGCAGGTACGTCACTTGTAGTATTACACACGTTTTGTAAATAGACAAATATTTGTTTGTTTTATTATATTATCAATATAATATTAAATAATATTAAATATGTAATATAATATAATAATACACTGTAATATTTTATATTATTGTATTCATTTTGCATTTTTTAAAATTTTGTTTGTGTTTGTCTTTTTCTTCCACAATCGAGCTACTGTAACCAAGCAATTTTCCTTGTAGTTGAATCAAGTCTGTCTAAGTCTAAATAAGTGTTTATCAATAGGAAGTAGGGATGTAAATCTCTTTGTGGTAACTAATTCCAAATGCTATATGAAAATTACGTACATTTTTTGTAAAGGGTTATCAATACTGGAAATATTCACTATTGTTTTATTTAAAAGTAATATAGAGTTAGAAATCCCCCAGTTTTGTCATGTTTTTCACAACGGTCCTTGTTGTTTGTCGGCCCTTGAATGCACCTTCATTCTCACAAGCTGCACAGATAAACTACTATACTGTTTTTCTTTCACCTCATAATTGGTCCCAGATGCAGATACTATGTGGAAAAATAAAGGTAAGATTTGATGACCTTATTGAGTGCTAATGTGCATATTTGTGGTACACAACAATGACAATTAAAACAATCCCTGCACGGCGCCAGTAACTTCTACCTTCTTCCGGTGGTGACGTACTTTGTGACAACTCAAGTCACTGTGATACAAATAACTTTGCTCCTGTTGAGAGAGCCATCTGCCAGGGCTTTCAACTAATCTTGCAATTCAAAATACACTTTTCTTTGCCCATTGTGCTTCCTGAAAATACATTGTGGGCTGAGGGTCAAACAGGACGTCGCTCATCCAAAAAATGGTGCCATTAAAGGACATTCCTGTTAATGCGTCGGTAATGCTTTAACTTTGAAGGCCCTAGTATTTACAGTTGTGTTCAAAATAATGGCAGCGCAATGGGACTAGATTAGACCAGACGAATCACTGTTACTAGTATATTTTGTTGCCAAACAAGTTAGCAGCAGGTAACTAGAAGGTGCAGTTGAACTGTCCAGTGACGTGCGGTGAGGTTCGTGGTTGGCCTAAGCCTATGCTTCTATCTTGACCTTGATTGAAACAATTAGCTGTTTTTAAATCCTTTAGACGCGTCAATCAATTGCACACTGTCTAACAATTTGATAGCAAGAAAAACAAAAGAATATTTAATATAAAGGCAAATTCATATTTTTTTCGCTGACCTCTTCTTTTTTATTTTTTTAATAAATCGCATTTGGTCATACCTTTACTTGTAAATGAAGTCCGTGCGCCTGTCCTTTAGTTTTGAGATGGAATTCTCCATTTTGTTGAGAAACAGAAACAACCTGCATTGTTTCAGAGTACTTTTCCGTGAGGGAAATAAGCTAAATTTACATGCTGATTCTTTTTACGAGCATCTTCTTCTACGCATTGCTGCTATCCTGCCAGCGTGGCTGTGTAAGCAAATGCAGGGAGATCAGTCACGTGACGTCTGGAGCTGCATGACGCTCAACTCAGCACTGCCACATGCTGGTGCAGCAGCACGTGGATGTAAGTGCACAGTGGAGTCTGGTATGCTACATACCAGACTCCACTGTGCACTTTGAATGGCCTTTCTGGTCGATAAGAAAGACTGAATGGCATGAAATATTTCATGAAATATTTTCATGAAATATTATTAGACAGTCTGTTCATTGTATGTATGTTTAGTACATGTGTGATAAAACGTATATTAATGGAGATGCAATAAGGAAACACCACTGTCTCTTGTGTGAAGCCACAGACCAATCACAGGATGCCTGAATGGATGAGCATAAAATGGAGAGCAAAACCAGAGACACATATGGCAGAAAACAAAAGACAACTATCAAAATGAATGGAAGAATAACCAGAATGACAAAGCCCCAGTCAATGATCAGATCCAGCATGGTCAAAGACAGTCTGGAGTTACCAGTAAGTACTGTGGCAGTTAGAAGATGTCTGTGCGAATCTATTTACAAAAATCCCTAACAAAGTCCCTCTGTTAAAAAAAAAATCAGGTGCATGGAGGAACATTTTGTGGACTGATGAGAGTAAAATTGTTCTTTTTGGGTCCAAGGGCCGCAGACAGTTTGTGTGACGACCCCCAACGTCTGAATTAAAGCCACAGGACACAGTGAAGACAGTGAAGAATGGTGGCGAAGCATCATTATATGGGCATGTTTCTCCTACTATGGTGTTGGTCTATTTATCCCATAGCAGGGATCATGGATCCGTTTGCATATGTCAAAATACAGTACTTGAAGAGGTCATGTTGCCCTAATTTGAAGAGGACATGCCCTTGACATGGGTGTTTCAACAAACCAATGACTCTAAACACACTAGTAAATGAGCAAAATCTTATGTTGTTATTTTATGGAGTGGCCAGCCCAATCCCCGGACCTTAATCCAATCGAGAACTTGTGAGTTGACATCGAAAATGCTGTTTCTGAGGCAAAACCAAGAATTGTTAATGAATTGTGGAATGTTGTTAAAGATTCTTGGAGTGGAATAACAACTGAAAGATGCTGTAAGTTGGTTGGCTCCGTGCCACACAGACGTGAGGCAGTTATAAAAAACTGTGGTCATACAACTAAACATTACTTGAGTGATTCACAGGATTGCCAAATTTAAAAAGAAAAAAAGTTTTTGTACAAAATAGTTTGGTGTTTGTAAAGTCACCTACAGACGCTGCTATTTTTTTAACACACCCCTTTCAACTAATTGCCCAATTGCACAGCCATAGGAGCGTGCATGTCATGAATGCTGGGTCAACTTGTTTGCCATGTAGCAATATAATATATTAATAACAGTGATTCATCTGGTTAGCCACATTGCACTGCTATTATTTGGAACACTACTGTATTTGATGTTGGAATTGCACTGCTGTTGAAGCGTTCATGTCGGAATAAAAGCTATTAAGGAGCGTCAGACTCAGTGTAACTCTGTGGGGGGCTGTACTGCTGTACCCCTCCACTTTGACGACAGACGGGGGTCTGTCGTCAAAGTGGAGGACCCCCGTCTGACCCCCGTCTGTCGTCAAAGTGGAGGGGCGTGGCTTGCTATGATGCATATTTGTTAATTACTCTAAAACAATTACATAATCAAGAAAATTACCCCGGTAAATGCACTGTTATTATGAATTATTTTAACATGACCACAAAGATGGACTCTAGCAATAACACGATAGGAAGTTTTTTCAGTGTCTCCTCAAGACAGGAGGCATGTCTTGTGTGCTAATGTTGTCCCATTCTAGATGTAGTTCTCTGTTGTCCTTAGTGGTTGTGTGCGTTTTGAGATTGTAGACTCTTTCACTTCAAATTTTGTATTTTTGGGTCTTGGGTGACGCCAGTGTTTTTGGTAATGAAGCCGTTTTTTTTTAGCTGTATATTACTGTTGCCGCTACCTGCTTCCCGGCATTTGGGTTCACCTGCCATGCCACCACACCCGAACTATGACACTGTCGACATAAACAAGTATTACTTAAACGAGTTTGACTGTATTTAAAAATAAATAAAATAACATTCAAAAAGGTGCATGTCGACAGATTTATCTATTCCGTCTGAATGTTTTTTGTCTGCCCACAGACCGGTACTGGGCTGTGGCCCGTTTGGTTGGGGACT
>QODF01000104.1:1646706-1662084 GCA_024372805.1 Oostethus manadensis
GCCAAAATTCCTCCAGAGCGTGTAAAAGACTTGTTGCAAGTTATGGCAAACGTTTGATTGCAGTTATTGCTGCTAAGGGTGCCCAAGCAGTTATTAGGTGCAGGGGCAATGACTTTTTCACACAGGGCTATGTGGGTTTGGAGTCAGGAAGGGGGCAAATAGTTTTTCACACCACTGTATCTTATGTGATTTAACGAGCTGTTCCAGTAGCCTGTACTATCATTCACCAGCTAGACCAGTGGGCCCCATTACCCAGCCGCCCCTGGCCAAAGGTGTCCGTCTACACTTCTCCCTTTGGCAAGAGGAAGGAAATGTCCTGTTTTAAATGAACACATAAAAACTGCTAACACACCTTTCCAATGTGTTCCTTGGCACCATCATGTCTCACAATGTGCTTTGTAAGGAAATCTCTTCAACACAATGTAATGTGTGGGGCAGCGACCTAAGATTGCATCTTGGCTTGTGCACTTGGACACGTACAATAATACCTTCTCCCTAATTAGCATTATCCATACATTTACTGTCTTTGTCTGCAGGGTTGACCTGATGATGTGTTTGCTTCAGGGCTGATGAGCACACAAACGCTTACAGTACGACAGTGTGTGTTTACAGGACATTTTTAGTATATACTGTTCCAAAAATTCATCCTAGATTTGAACAAATGAAATATTCTAATTAAAGACCATATCAAAACCACACACAAATTATACAGTAAATGGAAATCAAATTAACTAACCCATGGGGGTCAGGATTTGGAGTCACACTCCAAAATAAATTAAAATAACCATATCATTAAAATAACACAATTGTATTTATTTCACTTGATTTGACTTACTTTGTGTTAAGGCAGTGTTTTTTGCTACGAGTGAGCATGAAGGAGAGATGCAGACGTCGGGTTTTGGCTAAATGCTCAGCTGTGTAATAAGAACCACATTTGGAGGGCTGAAATATGCGAAACGTGGCAGAGCACTGAACACAAAACCCGCCCGCCCGAGACACACAAGCATATACATGTGAGTACAACGGGAATTCTGACGAAGCATAGCAATGAAACAACTCCACTGTATAGATGCACTCATATTTTATATCCCATCCCTCCTCCTGAGATGACCATTTATTACACGCCACCCATTGGAGGCTTTACGTTACCTTCACACCTGAATGTCAACTGCATTTCCAAATGTTCAGAACAGCCAAAAGTGAGAAAGTGGGGGTGAGATGTTGTTGACATAATTGCAAATCAAGTCAACCATCCATTTCTACACCGCTTGTCTTCATTAGAGTCGCAGGGGAGTTGGGGCTCATTCCGGCTGACATCAGGCGAGGGGCGGCATGGATATAAAAGAATCAAATGTTGTTGGCGGCGTGTTAATAGCGGGCTTTCTATGCTGAATAGGTGTGTCCCATTATGTGCAGTCATGAGCTGCCTCTTTTTATCTGCTGATGTCTTTAGAATGCACAGAAAAGAACGTCTCACATAAGGATTGTGGATGATGGGCAACATTTCTAAAAAAGTGCAGTTTTCCTTTAAATTGTTTAACCTAACAAGTAGGAAAGTCACCGTCCACAATTTGTGGCTTCCGATCTAAAAAAATTTTTTATAAAAAAAAACTTTTGTTACAAATGTGAATTTGTGGAATTGAACATGGTTAGTAAAATAGCTCTTCAAAGCATTGCTGAATTGACTTTTTTTAAATACACAGCATGACCAACAATATTGTTTGGCTTTTGTGACGAACCTCTCCCTAATCAAAATAAAAGTCCATCTAATAAAAGATAAAATTGGAAAAAAAATGAAACAATACTTACAGGTAAAGTATTTAAATACAGGTATATTGTTGTTCCAAGCTGTGTGTCGTGTGTGGGCTATAGAGGGCTGTGGTGTTCAGCATGCTGGTTAGAGCAAGCGTTTGGAGTCCAATGGATCATGTCAATGGAGTCAATGAGAAAAGTAGGAAGTGGAATAACGTGAAAAAAAGTGAAATCCATGGCTAACCGATCCATCCAATGGCGTCAAATTATTCATCCACCATTACAATACTTTTAGAGTAGGACTAATCATTTGACATGGTTATAGATCCATTTATGATGTGATTTGGAATATATGACTTCCTGTCCTTAGTAACAACCAGCAGTTGGAGAGGCACTTCCCGTGAGAGCTCCTGGCACCATGATAGAGGAGTCTGGGCACAGTGGGGGGAATTTAGCAGCGTCCAACCTGAAACTAACTTCACAACAGTACCCTGCCCACATGTCCGCATGGTAGTGTTCTTCATCCGGGTGGTGGGAGTCGAGTGGCAACCAGAGAGGCCCATTTACAGCACCTAACATGTTGGAGTGTGGCCCAGAGTTACAGCAACCAGACCAGTCTGATCTTGTGGCGGCCGATCTTCAAAATTCACCGGATCCTAGAGAACGGTTCGGGACATCCCTACTAACAGGCATGTTTTTGTGACGTGTGGGAGGAAGCCAGAGTACAGTACCTGGGGAGAACACACAAGCACCGGAAGAACATGCAAACTCCACACTAAGATGATTTGAACCCAGATCTCCAGACTAGGAGGCTGACGTGCTAACCATTAGACTACTGGAAGAAAAACAACCTACGAAGAGACTTGGTCTTTTTTCTTCAAGTCGCTGGTGGTTAGCAGGTCCGCCTCACAGTCCGGAGATCCAGTTTCAAACCTCTTTTGCAACATTTGTGTGTATCTGTGTGTAAGTTTGCATGTTCTCCCATGGTTTTCTTTGGGTACTCTGGGCTCCTCTCACATCCTTATCCACAAATATTCATTCCCCGGCTGTCATGCACATTTTGGCCAAGAGTAAGATTAAAACGCATTCACAGCTGACTTGATTCTGTCACTTCATCAATACAGGTGGTTCTCGGTTTACCATGTTCTGTGTTATGGCGTTTTGTGATTATGAAGCCGCTCTCCTATACAGTGGAACTTTAGTTAGCGTCATTAATCCGTTCCAGGAGGTTTGACTAATTGAAATGGTCCTTAAGCGAATAAACTGTTCCCATAATAAACATTGTCAATGTAAACAATAACCCAAAATGAAAGTTGCAAGTGGCAGCACCACAAGAAGGTTGGATTCAAGAAATAAGTCATGCCAAAACACAAATGCGGTGTCTGCGCTGATCCGTGTTTTGGGGAAATGCACATTTTCAATAAAAGTGAAAGTAACCTTAGATTAGGGATGCTCCAATTAGGGTTAAGCTGCCGATCACAGTGATTAATCATACATTTGTCAATGTATTGATGATAAGGGTTATTGGCCAGGGGTGACATATAAAGAGGAAAAGTCAGAGACAGGTGGGGCAAAAAATAGGTTACTAATAAAAAAATTTAAATAATTAATTTACGCTACACGAAAAATGTCCTCAAACCGAGGCAGAATTTTGGCCTGAATTTTCAACGGCAACTGTAAAACACTTTACACACTAACATAACCAGGTTCCGCTGTATTATGAAAAACGTCATTTTGGGAAGTAGCGGCCCAGAAATGCAGAGTGTACCTGAGGAAGGACGACATCGCTCCTTGAAGAAAAGGAAAGCCATCACCATGGAAGTGAACTTCATTCATTAATTTTCTATGCCGCTTATCCTCAACCGAATATCATCAAAAGAGAGGCTAGAGACACCCGTAAATAGTGGCTGCTCTTTAGGGCTAAACCTCTTGACTGTCCATGCTTATGAATGCAGATGGACGGCTAATGAATGCTAGAGGGGTCATGGATTCCGGTGCTCTTAGAAGGAGATCTGGGAGGAGAAAAGCAAGTTAGACTTCCAGACTAGCCTGGGAAAATATGGTGAGATGGTAGAAGGGAGTCCTGCAAGCCCTGTGAGTGACAAAGGAGTTCATGTAGATACAAGGTCCGTCTTAAATCTAGGAATCTAGTCTAGGAATTGAACGGCCAATATATGATATATTAGGTGCACTGTTTTTTTTCCGCACTTTGGGCTTTTACCTTGTCAGGGGTCACCACAGTGAATCGATGGCATCAATTGTTTTGGCATAGTTTGAACGGCAGGAGCATTTACCATTACACCACCAGGAATGATACCCAGGAAAAGACAATAATGTTATAGTTGCCCTTGCGTGTTATAAAACATGCAGGCATTCCTTATGTGTACTCTGTTGTTACAGTAGGTTTGAATACTGGACGCGAGATAATATAAGTTATAATGACAGAATCCAAACAAGCTCAGTATACCAGTTTGTACACAAATATTGGAAAATGTTTTTACTTTTTAAGCACAAACAGATATGTTTCGTATGCTAAAGCAGCCTTGAAAAATATGTGCTTTTAAATACGTCCTACTTCCTGTGGACAATAGACACTGCGAATGGCTGTTTGCATGTGTCCGGTGATTGACTAGTAACCAGTGCAGGGTGTACCTCGCCTCTCCCAACCCAAAGCCAGCCGGGACAGGTACCAGCTCAGCCACGCTTCTGAGGACGAGCGGCATACAAAACAGATTGAGTTGAGAATAGCTCGCTTTATCGCAAGAGCGATCAGCAACCAATGTTGCACTGACACCAACTCAGAGCCAGAATCAGAAGACTTGTGGGTTGTGCTTTTCACAGCAGCCACTCTCTCCCCCTTGCTGCATAAATCAGTTGACTTGAGCAGGCTTTTCCACGTATGACAATGTAAGAAGGAGGCTTCTGCTCACTAAGCCCTGCAGACTCACACCACCCACAAAAGGAGCATGCCGCACGCCTGCTTTCTGCAGTCACAGCACAAACGGCATGGTGCAAGAGAGCAGCCGCACAAGCGACAATGAGAAGAGAGAGCAACAAAGGGAGAGAGAAGAAACGGTGTGTAATCTCGGCGGTACCTGCTCTACCATCTCGTCTTTGCCTTCCGTGCACATCCAGCTGTGCTGTAAAGTCCAGCCCTGCAGTGTTTTCCTACATCCAGCATCTATTATGGATACCTCTGTGTATGGGAAAGTGTGTGTGTGTAAATGTGAGTGAGTGCGCAGCAGGAGGAGGTGCTACTGGGAATGACAGCGGCATTCCTCAAGACTGTTTAATGTTCCTTTCTCCTTCAGTCTCTCGCCCCACTTGCACACTCATGTAGGTTTTCTACTCAATGCCTTATTACTTTACGCTTAAGCGATGAAGATACTCCATCGGCCTCAAAGATTAACCACGCATCTGCCAGTGGAGCTTCAAGCTTCAGGGGCACCCAGTGTGAGGCCAATCTCCGGCGCCCTCGTTACTCTCGCATTATATTGCATAACGTCCATTGCAGGGGTCGGCGACCTTTTCCATCAAAAAGCCACTTTGTCTCCTCTTCCATTGAAAAAAACTTCTCGGGAGCCGCACAACATTACTGACCGTATAAACGTATCAACAAAAGTACGGCCACACGTGTAGACCTACTCTGAGGTTATTTAAACACTCAACTGATTTGTGTAAAATAAAAAAATGAGTTAGCCAACTTTAACATCAAAAAAAGCCAATCAGAGTTCATATATCTGCATGTCAGTGTCGTTTGCTCAACAGCGTTTGTTCCTGCACTGTCATCAATAACCATTCTATTGATCCTCTTCTTGACTGTCGTTGCAAAGAGAGACATTCTTTTATTTTGTGAACAACTTTCTGTTTATTTTTTGAAATTAGTAGAATAGATGCTCTGATATTTAACTGTGAATGGCTTCCCATCTCATGTACAGCCCAGTGTTGCTGGGCTGTTAAATCTGGAGACTTTGCAAACCTTATTTGGTCAAAACCTAGAGAAAAATGTAAAGACTTTTCCTGACGTTGTTGGGAGATTTTACTGGTATTTGCATTTTTCCTCACCAAAATTTATTGACGGCCCCTAGAAAAACATCCAGCGGTTAGAGCGGCATTTCCCAAGCGCTTGCCGGACCACGAGAGAGCATTCCGGGCACGGTGAGGGAGGACTCCTGCTGTCGCTACAGAGCCGAATATCAATAGCTAGAGTGCACCTTGTTATAAAACATATTACTATGCCCCGTCAATCACGTTGTTTGATTTAACTGCGCACTCATTTGTTTCAGACTCAACTCAAAACTCCTTCACCTTTTTTTCCCTCCCCCACGCAAACTCACTGCTACATGACCCGACCACCCTTGCTCATTCAATCAGCAGTCAGAAGACAGTCAAGATGCATTCACAGACGCATTCAGGATGCATTCAAATTGTTTTTGAAAACGCACATTTCCCCATTGCTATGGTAACTACTATGTTACGCCTGCGCCTGTATAAACATGCTATACGTCCACGCAACTGGAAAACCGTCAGCTTTTAGAAAAATAAAGACAATTCAAAAAAACAAGCAAGCAGTATGAGACTGGCAACCATCCATCTTCGATGCTGCTTGTCCGCACTAGCGTCATGGCTATGCCACACGGTGGTCAAGTGGTTAGCATGTTGGCCACACAGTCAGGAGAGCTGGAAGGCCTGGATTCAAATCTTCGCTTGGACATCTCTGCGTGGAGGTTGCATGTTCTCCCCCGTACGTGTGTGGGTTTGCCCTGGAGAAAAGCCACGCACGTAGGGGGAGAACGTGCAACCTCCACAGAGATGCTCATAGGTGATTCACACCTATGGTGATATTCCAGATCTCCTCACTGTGTGGCCAAGATGATAACCACTAGGCCACCATGTGGCCCTTCTGGACAAGCATGTCTCATAAAATGTTATACAGCAAACTAGACTAGAAAAAAATCAGCCTTTTAATGTGCTGAATGAGCACAATGCCACATCTGGTGCACCCATGGATTCTATAGGAATACTGGAAAGTCTATTAGTCTATAAACTAATAAAAAACAACTTCATCTGTTGCTATGCTTCTACCACTAAAACTCCCTGAGTAAGAAGCTTAATTTACACTTCCCCTGGAGCAAATACATAGCAACCATCTCCCCTTTACTTTGATACCAAGATCATCCATGTAGACCTTGCAGATGCAGAGGCAAATGTTGCTTTGGATATGCCTAAACCCAGATTAATATTCATATTTTTTACACCCAAGTACATTACACTAAATACGACCAAAAGACCTCCTACTTTACACCATACGCCAATAAAAAGGAAGATGCTGGGGGAAAAAAACAGCGACTGTTGAGGATCCCCTGCTGGTACCGCCGTTATCCGTTATTGCTGACAAAGTGTATTAGCGATAGTAGTAGTAGTGTGCCTTTGAAACAAATACCGTATCGCTAAAATGTGATACTTTTGTGTGTGCTTGTGGGCTAATAAATGTTAATTTACTATTTTAATGAAATTGTTTGAATTAATAGTGTCAAACGTTTCAGAACACTCCCATGTCTTTGGAGAAACAACCTACACCATCAAGTGTTAAGATGGTCTTTTTCTCTTCCATTGTTAATTGCCTTTTTTCTTACCATTTTTGCAGCACCAAATTACTTTCCCCAGTACAATGCTATTTTCATGCAGACAGAGGAGGTGCTCCAGAAGTTGGAATATGGAATCACAGGAGTGCCAAAATTAAAAAGAAATACATGTGGAAATATAAAGAGAATCAATCATAATGTAATTCCATTTTATCTTTGCTTTTTCCATTTTGTCATTGCTTTTTGTGTATTGTTTGTTCCATTTTGGCGTTTATTTGCCCTGTTTTGTCTTTGTCTTTGCATTTACCGGATGCCAGATGATAATGGAAAAAGCAAAATAAATAACTGGATAAATTGGGGTGTTCTTTGATAGTAGCCGGTGGTGTATACCAAAACAGGGTTTTTACTGCTTGTGTTGTAACATCACAGATGGTTCACTAATTTCTTCAACGCAAAAAAGCTCCTTACAATTAAAAACCAGCTCCTCCTGTCTTTTGCTTTCCCCTCTGGACAAATTGTGTGATGGGGGTCCGTGGGGGGTAACTATGTCTAAAACAAATGAGGTCGAAGTGAATACAATTCTAATATTTTACAAATGAAAGTAGTACAAACTGCAAAAGAAAGTGAGGCAAAGTGCTTTACTGTTTATTACATTTACTATTAATTTTAGTTTCTTGTGCACGTCTTGAAAAAAACCAAGCACCCCACCAAGGCTAGGGGGCGGTTGTGGTCATTGTGTGTAGAAGATGAACTTATACTCTATTAGCCGCGTCCTTGCAGAAGCTGTTGGTTTAACGGGTTGCGTAACTTTTTACAGCACTTTTGCGTTGTTGGTGTTTCAATTACATCTGTTTTGGTTTTTGCGGTGCTTTTCATGATCATTCAAATTTTCCATAATGATTGTAATTCTCCATCAATCCTGTTGCTGAAATGAAAATAGAGCATTTTCTCGCTGATCTGCTCATTGCTTGGATGAAATCACTGCGATGGTCTTCAGGGTTTTTGTTTTTTTTTCTGTCATCTTCACACATCCACTTCATGTGTCTCAGCCTTAAAGTGTTGACGCTCCTCCTAAAAAGGTCAGCAATAAATCACAAAGCAAAGGGATAGGCTCGGCACACACACGCACACGCACACCGACAGTGTATCATCCACAGATCAATGGTTCACTAATCTGGCATGGCCTTCTGACTATCTGATGGCCCAGACACACAAAGAAGAGAAGTATGTTGAGAACATGAGTGGAAACACAGCTGCACACGCTTGCAGAGGCTCCCGGAGTGTGTGTTGGATGTGTGTTTTTATTGCTCCTGCAGCTGACAGATGCTTTGGGGTGAGGGGAGGCAAGGTGTGACCGACCCGAGCTACAGAATGGAATGAAGATTTAACACACACACAAGCGCAACAACACACATCTCAGAAACCTCAATGAGGCTCCCACTGTCTTTCCCTCCCCTCATATAATAGACATTTTGGGAGACAGGCATCCTGCCAGTTTTACGGAGGGTTACCTGTCTCATGCAAATGAGATACTGTTCACCTGGCCCGCCTCTACTGCTGGGGGTGTCGACATGGGTAGGCTGTGTGTTGTGTATAGCGCTGTGAAGAGATTTAAAAAGTAGACAAATTATGGTCTGGCATTAATTGAGCTAATTAATCTATTTTAATCTCAGCTCCTATCTGAGGCCCAGTGATCTCCAGTTATAGCAACAGTTGGGCAAATCCTCCACCAAAATGTTTGTTTTTCTTTTTGTCTCCGTGCATATTGCTTATTTTGGTCATCATTGTAGTCCTCGTCACGGCTGGGTGATTTGCATGGCTTTGCAAACTCCCCCAGCCGGTAAGGTTGTTGTCCCACGAGTCTGACAGGTGGACTGGTAACTTTGCACCATGCAAAACCAAACTAAGAAAGAGACCAGCACACTCAGATAGAGTCGTCACTCAGGGAACACTTCATCTTGCTGACTCGGGCACACTGAGCCAGAAAAACTAGGAAGGGAAAACAAAAAGTACGCTTTAATTAGAGACGTGCTATTTGCAGGTGACGCCAGCTGTCACAACCCCCACCCAGCAGGAGTGTGAAAAAGACATACGTCTTGGGACAGGGCGTGGAAGTGCCATCGTACATCGCTACTGATGACTATGAGCTGGAAGTTGTGAGGTAGTTCGCATCCTCCTGTCTCCTACTCCTATTGCCTCCCTGGACTGGGAGCTCGACGAGAGAATAGGCAAGGTTACGACAACCTCTGCTCGCCTCAGCCACACAAGTGCGGGTGAACACCACACTCTCTGTCAAGACAAAGATGGCAACGCCTGCATCCTCAGCACACTGCCGTACAGGATGCCCTACGCCAAGCAAGAGAGGAGACTGAGCGCCTTCTATTAGAGGTGTAGCTGTCACATCCTTGGCATCTCATGGAAGGAAAACACCGTACTCCGATATGTCGGCCTATCGAGCACTACTCACACAACTCAGTCAATGCAGGCTCCACCGGACGAGCAAATTCCCGAAGACTCCAGCAGACGACTCCTACCTGGCAAGGGAAACACTGGCTTCACCCCAGCTGCACTACGGAGATGCCTTCAAGAGGGACTTCCCAGATCTGGCGATCGACACAGAGCATAACACGGCACTCCATCTGGAAAGGTGCCCTGGCGGCGCGACCGAAGACAGGGAAAGACCGACTGCTGAGTAGAAACGAGAGCTCCTGCTCAAACCACACAGACTCTTCAGGTGCGACTAGTGTGACAAAGCCACTCATGTTTGGGTTGGTGTGAAATAATAATACTGTGAAAGCAGCTGCCCTGAACATCTGGAACATCTCACAGTGCCATAGGTAAGCTTACTTTTAATTTCATTATATTTTAATATATACGGGTTAAGTTCTGTAGCTTTTATACAAGACTGCTGGATGTAATTATTTTGCCATATTGTGATAAAAATATTGTCATACATGCGAAGGTCCGTATCACACAACCCTCGTGGACCACAACAGAACTGTTCTACACAGACTACTATCTGCAGGTATCGAAATAGACACTTGTGCTATTATATGTTCTAGTGTCACCTCGGGACGCGCAGACATGGTGGCTATCTTGGATAAATAGACTTCAATGCCAATAAGTCTCAAACGGGAGCAGCGCAAATAACTTATTGAGTAAGGCACGAAGCAAAAATAGAAGAGTGCTAAGGTAGTGACAAGAGGACAGACCTGTGTAGGCGAGTAACAGATAACAGGATTCGCCATGAGGGTATACGGTACAGTAGTTGGTGTTAGAGCTGAGCCGGATACCGCACTCCTGTCTGTAATCGTGATGCAATAAAAATACTCACTTGGTCACTATCGATGTATTCACTCTTCATGCTCTGTTCATGCCCAACCCCATCCAAAGAGAGGGGGCATGCCTCGCACTCTTTCACACACAGACACAATACAGATGCCTGCTTGGCTTGACTCCAGCTCCAGCATGATACTCAAAGTTAGTTGTTCAACTTGTTTGTTTCGTAACGTGCACTGTGCATTTGACAAGACCGAGCTGTAAAAGGCCCGTGTCTGTCACGATTTGGGGTTTTTTTCATCTTCTTGGTTCTAATTAGGCTGGCGATTTAAAGTCAGCTGGAAAACTTGGCTCAAAGTACTGAACACGAATATCCGAGACGAGCTTGGTGCGTCTTTTCACGCAGAACCTGCACGTTGTCAACGGGCAAAACGCCCCTTACGTTTCCAACTCCGCTATTCTGTCCACAATTTTGTTGACGCAGAAATGACATGTCCTTACACAAAGAACCACCAAGACTACATGCAGAACCACACCGCACTGATAGACACTGCCGACTAGCAAAGGAACCAGCTGAAGCAAAAACAAAGTCTGATTAGACTCCACACCCAGCTGCGGTGGTAGCGCTCACCAGGAAGGTACAGGCACAGCCTATGGTGGGAAAACAGGAAACACATACAAAATAAAAGCACAAACCAGAACATGACGTCAAACAAAAGTACACCAAACTCAAAAGTCAAACCTGTTTTGTAGAACACGGCATGTTCTTACAAATGGAAAACAATACTAATGCATAGTAATTTGTAATGCATGCTGTGAAGCTGATGTTCTGGGTTATGCACAGTTTAAATTAGAACTAGCTGTGGGCCACATGTCAAATCACATAACATGTACTGTACATACTGTACTTAGCATTAGAAGCGTGTGTGGAGCAGTGGAATCTGCCAATGTTGTCATTTTTTTCTTGCCAAGTAGCACACGTAGTCAGGGTTTCCGTATTGTTGCATCCAAAATACAATAAACTCGCATACCCAACTAGAAAAGCGAAACACTAATTCCGCCTTGGTTATAAAATCCCGTCTGTTGCAGGCCAACACGTAATGCTGCTAAATCAGCCCCTTTTCATAGCCAGTTTGGTTATAGTTAAAAACAAATTAATGGCAATATGCTCCGGCAACACAAAGTACTTAAGTACAGTCACAGAATAAGTGCAGCTAGACACTGAAATGTCTAAGATAAAAAAATCATACAAAAATGCCACAGTTGAATAATAATTTGGAGTTAAATTAAACGTGATCATTTTGAGACCAGCTGACCAGACTTCTGCATCAATGAAAGAAAACGAGGAGGGACTTTACTGATCCAAAAGGGAAATTGCTTGGGACAAAGTGTGCACATTCAAAAGTAACATAGCACTAAGTAGGACCACAAAATAGTGTGTGTGACTTTTATCTGTGCACGGTACATCTTAAGGAAGGCAAAATATTATTTCAGCAATAAAAAATACAATGGACCCCATCTATACATTTAAATTGTAAAGTTACAGCGACTTTGTGTGTGCACAAAGTCCAAGAAGGCTTGATGTAAAACACTATCAATATACATGTAAACATGGTTACTTTTAACAGTGGCACGTATATGCTGTACCTTTTACCTGTACTATTATTATTATTGTTATTGTTATTCACTTCCAGTGGATAAGACGGACCAGTTTTGACGCCGCACACCCACTAAATTTAGAGAGAACACGATACAATATATAAGTTGCACCGTACCAGAAGGCCGACCATTGTGGCATATTGTCACATGCACGAGTCCGTGAGGACCAGGTTAGCTTTTATTTGGCAGGAGCCAATCATGAGCTGTGAGAAAACATCTATGAGAAAACAAGACAAGCTTATGACTTACCATGACACCTCCACAATATCTATGCATTTGGGGGGCATGAATGTTGAATATATGGATATATGCAATATGTGGAGGGCCACTCTATATTATATTTACCTGTAATGACTATACCATACTGTAACGTGTGTGTTGCTGTGCTGTGCTTGTGCTAATTCAGTCATTAAGCTGTGGCGAGAACTTGTATTTCACACACTTGCATGTTGAATTAAAGATACACAGATATATATAATTTCTGAGCAGATGGAATGTGCCCGTGGTAACCCATATTTCCGGGTGCAGCTTTTGCAAAAATGAATATGTTGCACAGGTGGTGAGTGTGTTACAGTACTAAAGCACACCCATGCTTCCAATAGGCTTTCTCTGTGCTTTGCATGGGTGTGAATGAACAGCTAATAACTTCTACTTGGATTATTCAACTTTCCAAGTAAATCATCACTTCATTGATTCGTAGTCACTCAAACTGTGGTCTCTGAGTGTTTATCTGACATCAGTTTTGCACTGTTGACGATAAGACAATATACAACACCGTTGTATAACTAAACTCCTGTCACCTGCTTATCGGGTGGGGTTTGTGTGTGAATGTGTTGTCTTTTTTAAGAGATGTCAAACACCCTGGGGGGAATTCTGCAAAAGTAACTCAAGCATCCCAGGCTTGGTGCTCAAGATGCAAGTCAACAGAACCTAAAATCCACATTGAGACTAAGAAGTCCACGGTTGGGCAGCACGGTGGCTGAGTGGTTAGCACATTGGCCACACATTCAGGAGATCTGGAAGACCTGGGTTCAAATCTCCGTTGGGCATCTCCGTGTGGAGTTTGCATGTTCNAAAGGGAAATTGCTTGGGACAAAGTGTGCACATTCAAAAGTAACATAGCACTAAGTAGGACCACAAAATAGTGTGTGTGACTTTTATCTGTGCACAGTACATCTTAAGGAGGGCAAAATATTATTTCAACAATAAAAAATACAATGGACCCCATCTATACATTTAAATTGTAAAGTTATAAAACCAGCACCAAGGAATGATAATGTAAGGTGATCTATGAACAGATGGAACCGGAGCCACAGTGTGTAAGTTATGTAAGTTTCAACTTTGCATCACACAGCGACTTTGTGTGTGCACAAAGTCCAAGAAGGCTTGATGTAAAACACTATCAGTATACATGTAAACATGGTTGGCTCTTTTAACAGTGGCACATATATGCCGTACCTTTTACCTGTACTATTATTATTATTGTTATTCACTTCCAGTGGAGTTTGTCTATATGTGCCCTGCGATTGTCTGGCGACCGGTCCAGGGTGTACCCCGCCTCTCGCCCAAAGCCAGCTGGGATAGGCTCCAGCATCCCCGTGACCCTAATGAGGATAAGCGGTATAGAAAATGAATGAATGAAGTCCACGGTTGGTCCCACGGTGGTGATATTATCAACTTCTTTCTGTCAAGTGGGCGTTCACATGAAAGCGGAAATTTGACGTCATATTATTCTACTTCCTCTGAAAATCGATGTGATCCCAGCCAAAAATGTAATGTAATTATTATGTCGCATTATGAGAAGTTCCATAAAGCATCGCTGTTGCCGCCAATAGAGCAAGGGAGGACTGCTGGCACTGATTACCGCACTACGTACTACTCGGGTTTTTATTTATCGACGCTCAACCTTGCACAACTTTGACATATTCACACAAATACTGTATATTTCAAAAATAGACGTAACCTGATGCGGACCAGGTTACCAGGGTGATAGAGCTGCTGTACGAGAGAGCTACTTTCGTGCAACAGCCAAATCTGGCTTTCCACTCAACACGGCGTGCTGACCCACTAAATTTGCTTTGCAGAATACCTCTCTGGAGGATGCATCGCGGTTGAGGCTGATCACCCAATTAGGTGTAGACAAAGGAGGCAGAAGGCAGGTGGAGGGTGGAGATTATGAGGACCTCTCTGCAGTTTGCAGCATCCCGCCATGTATAGCAGTTGTTAGCGTTTAGCGTGTTTTGTGACTATTTGTGTAATTCCTTACTACCTTGTGTTTGGTTTGTGTGTTCACCACAAAAGCCTGCTGCTGAGTGTTTTTGTTTCACTTCCCGTTGTGTTGTTCTTCACCTCAGTTTGGTAGGGATTGTTTTCTGTTGAATAAGTTCGACTCAATAAAACACTTAGTTTACTTTTAGCCTGTCCATACCTTCATTCCCCACCCTGTTTTTTGTTGTACTTATTTTACTACCTGTCCATTGGGAGGTAACAATTTCTCTCGAAAAAAAGAAAGCCAAACGGCATGGCACTCTGATTTTGCAGCATGTATGGTGTATATTTGAGCAGAATTGTACGTATATGTATACAGACCTGATCAAAATCTTAAGAGCAGTTGAAAAATTGCTAGAATGTATCTTTTGCGCATTTGGATCTTAATGAGGTTTTAAGTAGAGCAGCAATATGCAAAAGCAAGAAGGGGGAGCGTGACAAAAAGCGCTTTGAAAAAGTTATTTATTAAAAACAACAATTAAACTGAAATAGGCTGTTTATCAGCTGATCAAAAGTTTAGGACCATTGCTCAAATGGTTACGTGCAGATGTTGCAGCGGGCAACCCTCACGACTGAGGGCCCTCATCTGTGTGGTAACGGCTGGGTTTTTCAACAGGACAACGCTGCAGTACCCATTGCTCGCCTGACAAAGGACTTCTTCACTCGTTTGGACCATCCTGCATGTTCCCCTGATTTAACTCCCGTAGAGAACATTTGGGGATGGATGGCAAGGGAAGTTTATAAAAATGGCCATCCGTTCCAGACAGTTGATGCCCTTTGTGAAGCCATCTTCACCACTTGGAGCAATGTTCCTGGAAACAATCGCATCAAGCAT
>QODF01000104.1:1663766-1687565 GCA_024372805.1 Oostethus manadensis
AGAGAGGGGGCATGCCTCGCACTCTTTCACACACAGACACAATACAGATGCCTGCTTGGCTTGACTCCAGCTCCAGCATGATACTCAAAGTTAGTTGTTCAACTTGTTTGTTTCGTAACGTGCACTGTGCATTTGACAAGACCGAGCTGTAAAAGGCCCGTGTCTGTCACGATTTGGGGTTTTTTTTCATCTTCTTGGTTCTAATTAGGCTGGCGATTTAAAGTCAGCTGGAAAACTTGGCTCAAAGTACTGAACACGAATATCCGAGACGAGCTTGGTGCGTCTTTTCACGCAGAACCTGCACGTTGTCAACGGGCAAAACGCCCCTTACGTTTCCAACTCCGCTATTCTGTCCACAATTTTGTTGACGCAGAAATGACATGTCCTTACACAAGGAACCTCCAAGACTACATGCAGAACCACACCGCACTGATAGACACTGCCGACTAGCAAAGGAACCGGCTGAAGCAAAAACAAAGTCTGATTAGACTCCACACCCAGCTGCGGTGGTAGCGCTCACCAGGAAGGTACAGGCACAGCCTATGGTGGGAAAACAGGAAACACATACAAAATAAAAGCACAAACCAGAACATGACGTCAAACAAAAGTACACCAAACTCAAAAGTCAAACCTGTTTTGTAGAACACGGCATGTTCTTACAAATGGAAAACAATACTAATGCATAGTAATTTGTAATGCATGCTGTGAAGCTGATGTTCTGGGTTATGCACAGTATAAATTAGAACTAGCTGTGGGCCAAATGTCAAATCACATAACATGTACTGTACATACTGTACTTAGCATTAGAAGCATGTGTGGGGCAGTGGAATCTGCCAATGTTGTCATTTTTTTCTTGCCAAATAACACACGTAGTCAGGGTTTCCGTATTGTTGCATCCAAAATACAATAAACTCGCATACCCAACTAGAAAAGCGAAACACTAATTCCGCCTTGGTTATAAAATCCCGTCTGTTGCAGGCCAACACGTAATGCTGCTAAATCAGCCCCTTTTCATAGCCAGTTTGGTTATAGTTAAACCCAATTTAATGGCAATATGCTCCGGCAACACAAAGTACTTAAGTACAGTCACAGAATAAGTGCAGCTAGACACTGAAATGTCTAAGGTAAAAAACTCATACATAAATGCCACAGTTGAATAATAATTTGGAGTTAAATTAAACGTGATCATTTTGAGACCAGCTGACCAGACTTCTGCATCAATGAAAGAAAACGAGGAGGGACTTTACTGATCCAAAAGGGAAATTGCTTGGGACAAAGTGTGCACATTCAAAAGTAACATAGCACTAAGTAGGACCACAAAATAGTGTGTGTGACTTTTATCTGTGCACGGTACATCTTAAGGAAGGCAAAATATTATTTCAGCAATAAAAAATACAATGGACCCCATCTATACATTTAAATTGTAAAGTTACAGCGACTTTGTGTGTGCACAAAGTCCAAGAAGGCTTGATGTAAAACACTATCAATATACATGTAAACATGGTTACTTTTAACAGTGGCACGTATATGCTGTACCTTTTACCTGTACTATTATTATTATTGTTATTGTTATTCACTTCCAGTGGATAAGACGGACCAGTTTTGACGCCGCACACCCACTAAATTTAGAGAGAACACGATACAATATATAAGTTGCACCGTACCAGAAGGCCGACCATTGTGGCATATTGTCACATGCACGAGTCCGTGAGGACCAGGTTAGCTTTTATTTGGCAGGAGCCAATCATGAGCTGTGAGAAAACATCTATGAGAAAACAAGACAAGCTTATGACTTACCATGACACCTCCACAATATCTATGCATTTGGGGGGCATGAATGTTGAATATATGGATATATGCAATATGTGGAGGGCCACTCTATATTATATTTACCTGTAATGACTATACCATACTGTAACGTGTGTGTTGCTGTGCTGTGCTTGTGCTAATTCAGTCATTAAGCTGTGGCGAGAACTTGTATTTCACACACTTGCATGTTGAATTAAAGATACACAGATATATATAATTTCTGAGCAGATGGAATGTGCCCGTGGTAACCCATATTTCCGGGTGCAGCTTTTGCAAAAATGAATATGTTGCACAGGTGGTGAGTGTGTTACAGTACTAAAGCACACCCATGCTTCCAATAGGCTTTCTCTGTGCTTTGCATGGGTGTGAATGAACAGCTAATAACTTCTACTTGGATTATTCAACTTTCCAAGTAAATCATCACTTCATTGATTCGTAGTCACTCAAACTGTGGTCTCTGAGTGTTTATCTGACATCAGTTTTGCACTGTTGACGATAAGACAATATACAACACCGTTGTATAACTAAACTCCTGTCACCTGCTTATCGGGTGGGGTTTGTGTGTGAATGTGTTGTCTTTTTTAAGAGATGTCAAACACCCTGGGGGGAATTCTGCAAAAGTAACTCAAGCATCCCAGGCTTGGTGCTCAAGATGCAAGTCAACAGAACCTAAAATCCACATTGAGACTAAGAAGTCCACGGTTGGGCAGCACGGTGGCTGAGTGGTTAGCACATTGGCCACACATTCAGGAGATCTGGAAGACCTGGGTTCAAATCTCCGTTGGGCATCTCCGTGTGGAGTTTGCATGTTCTCCCCGTGCGTGTGTGGGTTTTCTGCGGGTACTCCGTTTTCCTCCCACATTCCAAAAACATGCATGTTAGCTTCATTGGCCACTCTAAATTGTCCATTAGAGTGTGAATGTTTGTTTGTCTATATGTGCCCTGCGATTGGCTGGCGACCAGTCCAGGGTGTACCCCGCCTCTCGCCCACAGCCAGCTGGGATAGGCTCCAGCATACCCGTGACCCTAATGAGGATAAGCAGTATAGAAAATGAATGAATGAAGTCCACAGTTGGTCCCACGGTGGTGATAATATCAACTTCTTTCTGTCAAGTGGGCGTTCACATGAAAGCGGAAATTTGACGTCATATTATTCTACTTCCTCTGAAAATCGATGTGATCCCAGCCAAAAATGTAATGTAATTATTATGTCGCATTATGAGAAGTTCCATAAAGCATCGCTGTTGCCGCCAATAGAGCAAGGGAGGACTGCTGGCACTGATTACCGCACTACGTACTACTCGGGTTTTTATTTATCGACGCTCAGCCTTGCACAACTTTGACATATTCACACAAATACTGTATATTTCAAAAATAGACGTAACCTGATGCGGACCAGGTTACCAGGGTGATAGAGCTGCTGTACGAGAGAGCTACTTTCGTGCAACAGCCAAATCTGGCTTTCCACTCAACACGGCGTGCTGACCCACTAAATTTGCTTTGCAGAATACCTCTCTGGAGGATGCATCGCGGTTGAGGCTGATCACCCAATTAGGTGTAGACAAAGGAGGCAGAAGGCAGGTGGAGGGTGGAGATTATGAGGACCTCTCTGCAGTTTGCAGCATCCCGCCATGTATAGCAGTTGTTAGCGTTTAGCGTGTTTTGTGACTATTTGTGTAATTCCTTACTACCTTGTGTTTGGTTTGTGTGTTCACCACAAAAGCCTGCTGCTGAGTGTTTTTGTTTCACTTCCCGTTGTGTTGTTCTTCACCTCAGTTTGGTAGGGATTGTTTTCTGTTGAATAAGTTCGACTCAATAAAACACTTAGTTTACTTTTAGCCTGTCCATACCTTCATTCCCCACCCTGTTTTTTGTTGTACTTATTTTACTACCTGTCCATTGGGAGGTAACAATTTCTCTCGAAAAAAAGAAAGCCAAACGGCATGGCACTCTGATTTTGCAGCATGTATGGTGTATATTTGAGCAGAATTGTACGTATGTGTATACAGACCTGATCAAAATCTTAAGAGCAGTTGAAAAATTGCTAGAATGTATCTTTTGCGCATTTGGATCTTAATGAGGTTTTAAGTAGAGCAGCAATATGCAAAAGCAAGAAGGGGGAGCGTGACAAAAAGCGCTTTGAAAAAGTTATTTATTAAAAACAACAATTAAACTGAAATAGGCTGTTTATCAGCTGATCAAAAGTTTAGGACCATTGCTCAAATGGTTACGTGCAGATGTTGCACCGGGCATCCCTCATCTGTGTGGTAACGGCTGGGTTTTTCAACAGGACAACGCTGCAGTACCCATTGCTCGCTTGACAAAGGACTTCTTCACTCGTTTGGACCATCCTGCATGTTCCCCTGATTTAACTCCCGTAGAGAACATTTGGGGATGGATGGCAAGGGAAGTTTATAAAAATGGCCATCCGTTCTAGACAGTTGATGCCCTTTGTGAAGCCATCTTCACCACTTGGAGCAATGTTCCTGGAAACAATCGCATCAAGCATGCCCACACCGATTTTTGAAGTGATTAACAAGAATGGTGGAGCTACTCATTACTGAGTCCTACTGACAAATTTTTTTTTTGTCATTTTTTGAGAGATGGTCTTAAACTTTTGATCAGCTCAGAAACAGCCTATTTCACTTTAATTGTTGTTTCAATGAATTACTTTTTACAGGCGCTTTTTGTCACACTCCCCCTTCTTTTACATATCGTAGCTCTACTTAAAACCTCATTAAGATCCAAATGTGCAAAAGGTAAATTGTAGAAATTCTTCAGCGGGTCTTAAGATTTTGATTGGGAGTGTATGTAGGTGCCGGGCGGGGGTGGTGGTTGAAGGGAGTACTTTAAATGTTAGCGTAAACATGTCCAAATGTATCATACTGAATTTGACTCACCGTTGTGTGGCATTTTCCTGGTTTCAGTTTCAAGTTCAGTTTGTACAATACTGATAAATAAATAGATATCATCAATTATCAATAGTATTTTAAAAACATTTAGCAGCATGGAAGCTTGTTGGCAGGAAAGCTTAGATTAATTTACACAAACATGTATGTACGTTTATCAGCACGAGTACTCAATCAACACCGGTCGCTTTTTCTCCGCTGAACTAATGTGATACCACAAAACCGGAGCCAATTTAAACTGTGGGAAACTTGTAATTTGCTCTGGATGTGAGCACGTCGCTCACTGGTGTTGCTGGACACAGCTGCTTGTTGCCACAGCCAGAGCGCTAAAAGAAACAGGTTGTGAATTTACTGCACTGCACATTTTCTCAGGCGTCAGGTAGTGAGGTTTAACCAAGGTGATGCCATCACAACCCACCTAATTGCAAACCACACCGCACAAAAGGCACTCCCGCAATACCAAAGAAACGCTACTATGCATTTCCAGCTGATCCGACGCACTTAAGAGCAAATTCCTCCTTTTTTGCCACAACTGGAGAATAGTCAGAACAACACATGAAAATTGTCCCCAATGTTTGTGGAGCACACTGCTTGTCACATTGACCCAAAGAAAAATAAGTACAGCGGTGTGAAAAACTATCTGCCCCCTTCCTCATGTGTGTCACACTTAAATGTTTGTGCTCATAAAAAAGAGTAAACTATTAGTCAAAGAGAACATCATTGAACACAAAATGATGACTGCCAAGACTTTTGGGAAAACATCTTGTGGACTGACGAGACAAAAGTAGAACTTTTTGGAAGGTGCGTGTCCCGTTACATCTGGCGTAAAAGTAACACAGCATTTCATAGCAACAGTCAAATATGGTGGTGGTAGTGTGATGGTCTGGGCTTGTTTTGCTGCTTCAGGACCCGGAAGGCTTGCTGGGATAGAAGGAAGCAAGAATTCTACTGTCTAGCAAAAAATCCTGAAGGAGAAAGTCCGGCCATCTGTTGGTCAACTCAAGCTAAAGCCATCTTGGGTGCTGCAGCAGGACAATGACCCAAAACACACCAGCAAATCCACCTCTGAATGGCTGAAGAAAAACCAAATGAAGACGTCGGAGTGGCCTAGTCAAAGTCCTGACCTGAATCCCATGGAGATGCTGCGGCATGACCTTAAGAAGGCGCTTCATGCTAGAAAAGCCTCAAATAAAGCTGAATTGCAACAATTGTGCAAAGATGAGAGGGCCAAAATTCCTCCAGAGCGTGTAAAAGACTTGTTGCAAGTTATGGCAAACGTTTGATTGCAGTTATTGCTGCTAAGGGTGCCCGACCCGTTATTAGGTGCAGGGGCAATGACTTTTTCACACAGGGTTGTTTTCTCCCTAAATAATAAAAACATTCATTTAAAAACTGCATTTTGTGTTTACTTGTGTTATCTTTGACTAATATTAAAATGTGTTTGATGATCAGAAACATTTTGTGTGACAAACATGCAAAGGAAAAAAAAGTCAGGAAGGGGGCAAATAGTTTTTCACACCACTGTACATGAAAAAGTAAATAAATTGATAAATGAATATGCTTGGCATAAATAGAAAATCTTCAAGCTTTCAAAAAAAGCTAGTAAAAACATGAAGTGGTAACAATAGCTTATTGATGTTGGCGTGAGATTTCTTACTGAATTATGTAAATGTAGCGTATGCATATGTAAACAAAAAAGATGGCAACTTTCTTCCTCCTCAACAGCATCACTGAAAGCGTCTTCATCGTCGTGTTCCTGGTGTACGACTGCTTCAAACATATAAGATTGAACCTCCCAATGCGACTTGCTATGGACAAAAATATCCTAGAAATCACTGCTTCCTCCATCACTCCACTCCATGTTGACTACCTCGGCTGATTCTGGCTTGTAGCAGATGTGATGTAATCGTCTCGCCCCCTAGCGCTCAACTAAGTAATTACCGTAAAGTTGCTGTGGCCGCAAATTCACCTTTCTGAATTTTTCAAACGTGCATAACTTTAGATATAGGTTTGCTATTACAACCAAAGTTCATAGAATGATTTGAATTGGCTTACATATCATACTGAGAAAGTAAATGGCATTTAGAAAAAAAACCTTTCTATGCCCTCCAAGGTTGTGCAATTGGCTAATTAGTTGAAAGGGGTGTTGAAAAATAGCAGTGTCTGCTGGTGACTTTACAAACTCAAACTATTTTGTACAAACCTTTTTGTTTCTAGGATTCTGCAATCCTGTAAATCTTTAAACTAATATTTATTTGTGTGAGCACAGTTTTTTATAAGTGCTTCACATCTGTGTGGCATGGAGTCAACCAACTTGAGGCACATTTCAGCTGTTCCACTCCATCATTATTTAACAGCATTCCACCATTTGGTTTTGCTTAAGAAACAGCATTGTTGATGTCACCCCACAAGTTTCCGATTGGATTAAGGTCCGGGGATTGGGCTGGCCACTCCATAACATTCATTTTGTTGGTTTTGAACCAAGATTTTGCTGGTTAACTAGTGTGTTTGGGGTCATTGTTTTGTTGAAACACCCATTTTGAGGGCATGTCGTCTTCAGATTAGGGTAACATGACCTCTTCAAGTATTTTGACATATGCAAACTTATCCATGATCCCTGCTATGTGATAAATAGACCAACACCATAGTAGGAGAAACATGCCCATAACCACCATGCTTCACTGTCCTCACTGTGTACTGTGGCTTGAATTCAGAGTTTGGGCGTCGTCTCAAAAACTTTCTGCAGCCCTTAGACCCAAAAAGAACAAATTTACTCTCATCAGTCCACAAAATGTTCCTCCATTTTTTGTTAGGCCAGTTGATGTGTTCTTTGGCAAATTGTAACCTCTCCTGCACATGCTTTTTTTTAACAGAGGGACTTTGTAGGCGATTCTTGTGAATAGATTAGCTTCAGACAGACATTTTCTAACTGTCACAGTACTTACAGGTAACTCTAGACTGTCTTTGATCATCCTAGAGATGATCATTGGCTGAGCCTATGCCAGTCTGGTTATTCTTTGATCGATTTTGGTAGCTGTCTTCCGTTTTCTGTCAATTATCTGGTTTTGTTCTCTATTTTAAGGCATTGGAGATCATTTTAGCTGAACAGCCAACATTTTTTGCACCTCTTCATAAGTTTCCCCCTCTCCAATCAACTTTTTCATCAAAGTACGCTGTTCTTGTGAACAATGTCTTGAACGACTCATTTTCCGCAGACATTTCAAGAGGAATGCATGTTCAACAAGTGCTTGTTTTATCCTGAAACATGGGCCGCTTGATTCACAACCATTTTTTCACACAATTGATCACTGGTAACTGATTGAATGCCACACTAATTTAACTAATTGTCATCTTGAACGCTGGGTCTTCTATGTTTACTGAAGATCTACTGCATGTACTGGTAACTTGTTTGCCATGTAGCAATACAAATATACAAAAAACAATGATTATTATTATTTTTTATTTTTTTTATTATTTGTATGTTTGTCCCCAGGGTTTCAGTGCATGCTGTCAAAGTAGCGTTCATGTTACTTGAAAATGGTCAAAAAGTGAAAGTAATATAAAGCCTCATTTTTCCCATTTCTTTAGAAATCATTTTGACAATACCTTTGAGACATCCTTCAACATCGCCAATGTGCAATCACTTAAAGAAAACAGAGCCAAGACTCCGCCACCAGCCACACTGACAGCACCCGCATGCAGACACCCTCACCCGTTATGGGAAAGATGTTCTCTCTTTTGGGTAAGAACGCTTTTTAAAATGATCTTTTTCACATACTTCTTTCATAGTATCGCTCTTCTATTTACAGGGCGTCTAACCAAGGTCACTTCAATTGCTTTCTACAATGTTTCCAAGCTAACTCTGTGTGTGTGTCTGCATGCATTTTCAAACAACAACTTCAGTAGTTCAAAGTTTACGTGCTCTGTGTTCATATGTCCAACTGACATATGAACACAGTGGCTGTTTTAGATCCATTTGACTTATTTTAGAACATTCAGATACAGATATGTTCTAGTTTTGCCTTATTCAAGCCTAACCCATACGAATGCAGCCTGTCCATGGCAAAAGGTGATACTTATGGACCAGTAAATGAGCCGCATCGCAAACAAATAATAGCGTTTAACTCGAGGACTCGCGCTACACTCTTTTTGGCATGGCAGCCGACACTTCTTTCTCATTCTTCCCATCCCCTAGCGAGCTTCCCAGGGCAGGTGGAGTTGGCGCCACTCCACTGGTTGTGCCTGTTGACGTTTGATGAACGTCAGAGACAACTGCATTTATTTAAGAGCAGAACCACACAAAGTGCAGCGTAAGAATACGTGATGTACTGTGTTTGCATTTGTCAATGTGTGCATGCATGTAGGCGTTGCAGAACACAGCCTGATGGAACGCGTTCATCTATATTCAAGCACAAAAACAGCACTACACTGCAATACCACGTTGTTTGCAGAATAAGAAGATCTGGAATTGAATTTTGCACCAGGCTGAGTGTAACTGACTCAATTTGAAGAATTCTACATCATCAGCCACCTGAACACTACTTGTATAGATGCGTGCTGGGTCCGACAACACAGTACAGTTTTGTTTGAAAATAATAAGCATCCATTTCTAGAAACAGAACTGTTTTCCATTTTTGTTACTTTTGTATTTTGTTTAATGGTAGTGATGCCATATTTGGTTAGGACAAACCTACAGGTGCAGTTTGTCTAATGCACCTTTTGAGTCTCTTACTTCTGGGTGTGAGAAAATTAGTTAAGTCTGCATTTTACAAAAGAATAGCTATAAATAATAATAAGTGGCCGCACGGTGGATGAGTGGTTAGCACATTGGCCACACAGGAGATCTGGAAGACCTGGGTTCAAATCTCCGTTGGGCATCTCTGTGTGGAGTTTGCATGTTCTCCCCGTGCGTGTGTGGGTTTTCTCCGGGTACTCCGGTTTCCTCCCAAATTCCAAAAACATGCATGTTAGCTTCATTGGCCGCTCTAAATTGTCCTTTAGAGTGTGAATGTTTGTTTGTCTATATGTGCCCTGCGATTGGCTGGCGACCAGTCCAGGGTGTACCCCACCTCTCGCCCAAAGTCTGCTGGGATAGGCTCCAGCATCCCCGTGACCCTAATGAGGACAAGCGGCATAGAAAATGGATGGATGGATGGTATTATTTGATTATATTTACCATCTGATGTGTTTGTTTCTAGCCATAGCTTTAAAGTTCATCCAAAAAAGTCAGCTAATTACCAGTGTTTGCCTACATAGCGGTATAGAAAATGAATGAATGAATGAATAATAATAAGCTAATAAGCTATAAATAATAGCTGTAATGGTCGGATGTCACATCGGTATGGAAGCAGAAAGTTACCAGTATCTGTTCATGACTGATGCCCAATGTTTTGTTCTTGATCTGATGTTCTTCCAGCATCATGACCATGGCCACTGTCCCTGTGAACGTGAATAAAGCCCTGCAGCAACATATGGCATGCATAACGCTCTTCAGCATACTGTGCTATCGTTCCAATTACCATTGGACCCTAGACAAGAGCATGTGGAACACTCAGAAGAAGAGTCGTTAACACTTTTTCATCAGACGCAAAGTGGACTGATATGTAACGCTAATAATCATTATGTTATGCACTCAGGCTCTTGGCCTCTAGGCAGTTGACCATAAGTTGAAGCTCCAAAAATAACTGTGAAACTGAGATGGCATTTATGCACACATTTCTGTCTACATAATATTCATCAGGGTAAATGAAAGTTATGCACACAAACACTCTACATCCTCTTCCAGCTACAGTGTATTAGCAGAGTCAGGCATCAAGAGGATTTCTGCATGAGCACTGAGCCAGCAGCGTTAGCTCATTGCAGCCACAGCCCCAAAATCACACGGGAGTTGAAACGTTATGCAACCAAACTGAAATGCACTCGCTGCACACTTAACACCCACAGAAAATAGCAGGGTTCCCAAGCATAACGGTCAGGCTGTAAATAATGCAAGTCAAGGGAGATACACACTGTGTGTATGTGTGTTTTCGCAGCAGAAAAACACAACATTTGGGTGGAAAAATATACAGTTTTGCATATACAGTCATATAGTGGAGTCATCACATTTACGTATACAGTATGCGTGTATTATACTTTTCTAAATAAAGGTATTACTTGAGCCGCACGGTGGATGAGTGGGTGTTGGCCTCACAGTCAGGGGAGTTTGCATGTTCTCCCCGTGCGTGTGTGGGTTTTCTCCGGGTGTTCTGCTTTCCTCCCACATTCCAAAAACATGCATGTTAGCTTCATTGGCCGCTCTAAATTGTCCATTAGAGTGTGAATGTTTGTTTATCTGGCCTGCGATTGGCTGGCGACCAGTCCAGGGTGTAACCCCTCCTCCCGCCTGAAGTCAGCTGGGATAGGCTCCAGCATACCTGTGACCCTAATGAGGACAAGCGGCATAGAAAATGGATGGATGGATGGTATTATTTGATCCATATTTACCATCTGATGTGTTTGTTTCTAGCCGTAGCTTTAAAGTTGAATAAACTAATCCAAAACAATCAGCTAATTACCAGTGTTTGCCTACATAATTTGAAAGTCTAATTACACTCGCATGCTAAATAACACGACTGCGTATTAGTAGAACTGATTCACGTTTGATTTCCACGATTTCTGTGGGGCTGGTGTTTTTCAGAGGAGGCACATTTACAATGCAAATGTTATTATCACCTTGTCATCAGTGTAAGCGAGCAGCCACACTTGGCCGAAAGACAGCAGCAAAAAGGACTCCCCGGCTGGTCCAATTAGCCGTCATTAAGCTCAGCATTTTCATGCCACGCGAACACACACAAGCAGACACTAATGGCAACAAGCAAAACATGATTAGAGCTGTAAATGTGGTTGCAATTCAATCAGGCAGATTTTGCAGTAGCCCCGAGCATCTAGAGATCCAAAGAGCCGCAGTTAACCTTCTGACCTATACCAGCCTTGTCCATGTTATTGGACAGATAATTTGTTTAGCAATATCAAATCACAGTATTACTTGAGACAAAGTGCAAAGTATAACTGGATGATCGGGCCTTATAGTCGTATTGTCGCCATTATTTGCTTTATTATTTGCTTCCCATCTAAGCTCCACAGCATATAAAGTTGTGTCTACTGGAAGCTTGGAGGACTTGCATGTGTTGCGCTGCTAATGCTGTTGAAATCCATTCTTGTCTTCAGCCATGGGCACATTGACACCAGCCCCCAAATAGCTGCCCTTTGATAAGCCTGCCATAAATAGCAACTAGTAACCCAAATTTGTGCTTGCAGTTCAAAGCATGCAAATCAGCCAAGAGACAGCTTACTTGTAAAAAAAAAACCACTTGCTAGTTTGGACACTGGTATGTCAAGGTACCGCTGCATAAATGACACAAAAAAAGTAACTTCTCAGGCGATGGAGTCTGTGACAACTCAAATCACAGCGACAGCAATACAAATAACTTGAAGCTAAATTCCCCAATCCAAATACCCTCTTCTTTGTCTAATCCTGCTCAGTGTTTGTTCCTGGGTCAGTACATACCAAAATTGCCATTCGATGTCTTTATCAGAACCACTTAGGCACCATGAAATTCTAATTGAATGATGGACATCTTTGGTGCTGTGAATGGCTAAACATTTTACCACATATTAAATCTAATAAGTCTTTTATCAGACGAGTTGATTTCATTGATATCATTGTCTTTGATGTGATGTACATAAATGGCATGCCCCACACACTGATCTCCTCAACTCTATTGGGTCGAATGTGTTTTTAAGTGATACAAAAATAAAACATGATTGTATTGTCCTCACCTAGTTATATGATAAAATAATATATATATATATATATATGTTTCATAAAAAATGTTATGAAACATATATATATATATATATATAATAGACATTTTCCTACCAGGCTTGCAAGTCTCCAGAAGTGGTGTCCACCTTGTCATTATAAAAGAAAAGTTGCTCTTTAAGGAACCATAAATATAATCACTTTTCAAAAATGTGAAATATGACTCCAGCTCATGTTGCTCGAATCAGTAGTGTTTTCTTCGACTCCCCTCTTATTTCGCTTTGCATGACATTTAAAATAAAATGACTTGCTTCACAACGTAAGCGGTACATTTGACAAGAGAGAAGTCCTGGAGCAACAACTCTGTCTCTCTCTGAAAAGGCCTGAGGGAAATCACCAACTACAGACCCAAAGCCCCCCCCCCGCTGTTGACAACCGTCACTTAGCAGAAAGACTAAACACTCACTACTCCAGGTTCGAAGATTCACACCCCTCCCCCACCCCACTGACTACAATGGACATTGCAGACATATCAGCCCTGGAGACCCCCCGCCCCACTGCCCTCACACTCTCGGAGCAGAATGTGGCCAAGACATTTAAATAGCAGAACCCTCGGAAAGCGCCAGGTCCGGATGGTGTCTCTCCTTCCACCCTGAGACACTGTGCGGTAGAACTGGCGCCTGTCTTCACGGACATCTTCAACATCTCCTTGGAGTCATGCCATGTCCCAACATGCTTCAAGCTGTCAACCATTGTTCCCGTCCCCAAGAAGACCAGGATCACTGGACTCAACGACTACAGACCTGTGGCACTGACCTCTGTGGTCATGAAGTCATTTGAGCGCCTGGTTCTGCCTCATCTCAAGTCCTTTACCTCTCTGTTAGGAAAGTCTGCAATTTTCCATAGGATATGGGATGCATTTTCATTGGTATAGATGCTTGTCTTCCATTTGGTATGTTGAGTGTTGGATCACATCCAACATTAAGTGCAAATTAAAGCCTTTGAAACTCATGAATGGGAGTGTCAGGACAACTTCAAAGATACACAGCGACTGTTAAGTTTGTGCATGTTTGTGTTCTGGTTGAATGGGGAGCCACTGTTCTGGCGTGTGTTCCATTTTTTCTTGCAATGATAAGTGTGTTGACCAAACACCTACATAGCTTTAGTAGCGTCTGTGCAAACGTTACAGTATGTAGGATATTCATTCACTTTAATATCTATCTGCACTTGAAATTTCATTCAAATCTGGTGGTGTGAAATAACGTCTTTGATACTTAAATTAGAGAAGTGAGTGAGGTATCAAATTAAGGTTAGTCATGTTTTATCAGGCGGAATTCATCATTCAACCTGTTCATTTATCCTTAATTCAACCTGAAGTGTTGGTTGGACTTTATTCAAATAAAACATGAATGCATTTGCATTGATTTGTGGTTTACCAGTTTGTTTATATCCATAATTAATGTATACCTGATTTTCTTACGCAAAGCAAAGGAAATTTAGGAAATTTTACCTGCACTATCCAGTATTTATTTTACCATCAGACTGCTTGAATTTTTGGGAAAACAGTTACTGAATTGATAAATTTCCAGAATCTATTCGGCTTGCTGTAAATGAACTAATATTGTCCTTGAATCAAATCGGCAACCGCGAATCGTGATACGAATCGAATTGTTGTTAAAACCAATCGTTGCAATCGTTTACAGTCAATGAGGCTGACTGATTATTTCCCTGTTGGCAGGAATTATTAACTTCACACAGCTCATGAGAAAAATAATCAAGTCTTAGTCTTAAGTATAGCAACTTCCGATCAATCCTTGTCAATTTTGGACTTAAAATGTAGTACTGATTTACACCACGAGGGACACGGTCAAATGTCTTTTCCAAGGCCAAGTCCACAAAGCACATGTAGACCGGTTGGGCAAACTCCCACATACCCTCCAGTACCCTTGCAAGGGTGTAGAGCTGGTCCAGTGTTCCGCGACCGGGACGAACAATCGGGTTTGGGGCTTGCCACCACGAATGGCATCGACCACCTTGCGGCCGCAACTACGACTGGCTGCCTCAGCAATGGAGGCACGGAATACGACCCATTCAGATTCAATAATCCGGTCCTCCCTCGAGATAGAGGCGAAGCTCTGCTGGAAATGAGAGTTGAAGACTCGACGAACGGGAGACTCTGCCAGACGTTCCCAGCACACCCTCACTACGCGTTTGGTTGTACCAGGTCTGTCCAGCATTTTTTCCCGCCATCTAATCTAACTCATCACCAGGTGGTGGTTAGTTGACAGCTCAACCCCTCTCTTCACCCGCGTGACCAGAACATGCGGACGCAGGTCTGATGATACGACCACAAAGTCGGTCATAGACCTGCGACCTAGGGTGTCCTTGTGCCAAGTGCACTTATGGACATCCTTATGTTCAAACATGGTGTTTGTTATGGACAAACTGTGCTTCTAAAATGTTTTATCTAATGTTTTGTCTGAATAAATAAAATGTTTTTACAATTTGGCAAAACCTCTTGTGGTATATTTACAGTATAATGTATTGAGGGCCAAGTAGTCTTTTTCGAAAGTCTTCAGAAATGAAAGTGCAACTCTTGCAGATTTTACACATAAACAAAACATTTTGCCCTACTTTCATAGTTTTCAAAAAGATTCCATGAACTGATATATATTACCGGCAAAGGGACTAAATATCTTTTGAAACTACGGTGTGGGCCCAGGGTCAAACTGGACGATTCACTGGCGACCAGTCCAAAGACCCTACCAGGGGCCTATAACAACATAGCTCCAAGGATCCCTCAAGCACTCAAACCCATCCACCACGATAAGTTGGTTATTCACGGAGGAGCTGCCGATGTCTCCCAAACGCCTCCCTGGTGAGGCATGCCCAACCAACAGCGGGCAGACATGGACACGCTGGAGGCATTATGTCTAACAGCTTGCCCGGGGGAGCCGGAAGAGGTGGCCGGGGAACGGGAAGTCTGGACTGCTGCTCCCACGACCCAGACGCGGAGGACAATGGACGAATGGAATGGAACGGAATGGAACAAAACACTCAAATCCCATGCAGCAAATACACTTTGTCTGCTAATGACCAAACAGACAAGACTAACCAAAATTAAGAACGGTTGCTTGAGATGCTTCCCCAACTGTTTAGGATATGGCACTGTTGTAAATGTAAATTGGAAAAGAGAGTGTAAAATTGGATTTCTCCGTAAGGGATATTAAATGAGTCTTCTTCTTCAGCAGCCACTGAAAGAAGGACTCTGACAATTTATATTTTTACTGGCCTAGAAATCCCCGTTGCCCCTTTATGCAGTTTCTAATGACATGCATGAAGTATGGAGGGACAAAAGCAGGTGAGGTGTTTGGGACTTTGAAGCTACTGCAGAATACGTATGTTAGATCTTGAGAGTTTCTTGCAGTTTCATCACTGAAAAAAAAAAAAGTGACACTAATTAGTTGAAAACAACGGTATTTTTATGGCTGCATAAAGGAATGACCCGAACTGTTGAACCTGCTTCTTAATATATTTATAAATACGTTTAGTGCACGTTTTATTGCTGTTGAACGTGCACAGAGCTCAGTGCCTCGTATGTTGCTGAACACACACACAGGACTGAACTTTTGATCCTATTTCATATTAATTTGCAATATATATGAAAGCTATGAAAGCACCAAAGCCATTTGTAGGCACGGTTTACCTTTAATGATACAAAACATACTAGCTTGCTGCACAGACAGATACGATTGGATTGTTGCCATTTTGCATCACAAAAGAGTGAAACCAGCTTTGGGTGGGGAGTGCTTCTGTCTTAGGGGACTAAATGCTTAGATCTTATCTTGCACAATCCCGTCATACTAGAGCTGTCCTATCTAGTCTTTGAGCATGAAATGATGAAGCCTGCTCGGATGAAAGGTGATGCATCTTCTAAAACGTCTCAACAGTCCAGTTGAGATCGACTCAATGCCCTGACAATACAAGACCCGGATGAATGGGCATTAGTCACTAACTAGTAGTAACTAGTAGTGATTAGTGTTTACACCTACCAGTTAATGAGCAAGGTGCTCATACAGTAACACAGATATCCACATTGATACCTAACTGATAATTACTACCTGAGAATTAGCAGAGCAGAGGTTTTTTTTGGTTACACAACAATATAGTAACCAGTGGGACGAATGAACACCGGATCTGTATGTAGTCCGCCATTGTTGCCAGGGGTTCACCATACTGTAAAGGTGTGATTGCACACACTGTGTGTGCGTGCGTGTGCGTGCGCATGGTGATGTTCATCTCTCGTTTACATAATGAATTGCACGGTTTATCCTCATCCTGGCTTTCAGTGAATTCTTCAATTTCTACACTGAACCAAAGTCACGATCTGTTTCCTCTTCTTATCTTACATTTCTCATTAATATATACTGTACGATGCATGTATAGTATAATGAGTATAGAGCAATACGACTGAGAGCCTCCACAAATTATCATGAATGTACAGTATATTATTATTCTATGCGTGGGACAGTATGTTTGTACTCGCAAACCAAGTGAGATGGGGAAGTAATGATGTCAAAATAAATGTTAGTTTTGTATTCATGCTGTAAAAATAACACATTTCCTGATTAGACATGTGCTTGAATGTTTTTTACAATTTTCATCCAAACGAGGAGGAGAAAGTGATGTCTAATCCAGACGTCCCATCCGGAACTTCCCCTATCAATACAATCCATTTCCTGCTGTTGCTCCAGTTGTCGGGGAATTTCTGTTGTTGTAATATATTTTATGCCCACAGTTTGTGCTGACAGCTTTTGCAGAAACACAAAGGACTGAAAGAGCATGTTCACCTCTACAAATGCTCCAATATGGAAATAAAAAGTCGAAAACAAGTCGTTAGACCGTGGAAAAGCGTGCCAAGGTGGCAGTACGTCAATCTCTGTTTCTTCTGTGAATATGCTATGCTACAGTATATGCTATCAAAATAAGACATAAGAAAATTCATGTGCATATGTATCCACACCCTTTGCCATGAAGCTCAAAATCAAACTGAGGTTCATCCTGTTTCCATTGCCATTATTGGGTGTTAAATTCTAAGGGGTGAAAATGTATTTATTCCATTTTGGAATGTCTGAAATTGTGAATTATGTATAATTGCTGATTAATTTTGAAGAAACTGAGGCAATATGTTGTGGAGGACATGGCTGCAAACAGCAGAGGTGCTATTCATTCTGTCTCAATTAGTTTGTCGTCTGCAAAATAATAACATCTCAGATATGTCCCAGGCCCCCTGTGATTGCACAGGATGAGTGGTAAAGATGATGGATGGATGTGTTAATTGGACCATTCTTGAAAGCAAAGTCTTATTTAATGTCCAATACTTGACAATGATTGGTTATACGTGCAACAGCCAGCATAAAAAAAGCACACCTGAAAAAAAATACTATTTCACAAGCTCCACACTACTTGTAGATAATTTAACAATATGTCTTTTTCTATTACACAGGAAGGAATCAATCACAAACTGAACTAACTGAACCAACAATTTTAGTTTGGCTTTTTTCTCCCTCTGTTTTTATTTTGGTCAATGACAACAATTGAATTAACACTTAGTGTTGGTACAACTAGGTAATATTTTTTTATTGGGGCTGTCAATCGATTAAAATATTTGATCGTGATTAATCACTCTTTGTCATACTTGTCATAGTTAACTCTTAGTTAATTTAATTGAATTCATAAATCTACTTGTAGGTGCCATATTTTTAAACACTATTTGTAAATATTCATAAATTGTTTATCTGATATCATTTTGATTTGTATAATATTTTTATTATATTATGCTTATATAATCTATTGCAATTTTATATATTGTTTTATTCATATTTCACTGCATTTTTTTAATTTAAGAGTGTCACTTTCTTCTACAATTGAGCTACTGTAACAAAGCAATTTCCCTTGTAGATCAATAAAGTCTAAAAAATGTTTTATTTATAATAAGTAGGGATGTACATCTCTTTGGGGTAAACAATTTGATATAACTAATATGCATCTAATATATAATTATGATAACTACATAAAATTTTATGTAAAGGGATATCAATATTAGAAATATGGGCTATTAGATAGATAGATAATTTATTATTTTATTAAAAAATAATATCCAGTTAGAAATCCCCTGTTTTTTTTCATGTTTTTCATGTTTAATGCGATTGGCGATTTGTCCCACTGTTTGACAGTCCTTGAACGCACCTTCTTTGTTCTCACACACTGCACAGATAAGACTACTATACTGTATTTTTACCCTTTTTCTTACACCTCATATTTGCTTCCAAATGCTGATACTACGTGGAAATGCATAAAGGTAAGATTTGATGCCCTTATTGAGGGCTAATGTGCATATACAATCCGTACTAAATGAGATAAATTAGCAGTCAGCGGTGAACTGTCAGCAGGGATGCGAGAAACAGGGAGTACTTTCAGTGTTACTGTATACCTGCCAACATGTCCAAATGTATTATACTATATAACATGCCATTTGAATCTTGAATACACGTCACAGCTCTCCATTTTGTTGCAGTTTCCTTGTTTCAGTTTAAAATTCAGTTTGTACAGTGCAGATAAATAAATCGATAATATCTGTTGTCAATATTATTTCAAATGGGGGTGCACAACATTTCTGCCCTGACAGAACTACTGATATACAGTGGAGTAACATTTAAGGGAAAGTATCTTTCGTTTCATTGGCTAATCTCGTTTCTGTTCTCTCTTCAATTGGACTATGTATTGTACCTTTCATAAAACTGCAGAATTAAGCGAATCAGAATCACTGTTAGTAAATCCCTTCTTCTATCACCCATCAATCAGGGACCAGATATCACCATGAATGGTTTAGTCAGTAAATTTACCGGCTCTACATTCTTTAGAATGGACAGTAATCGACAGTGGGGTTAGTTAAGGAGAAAACGATAGGGCCTTACCTTTTTTTAAGGTCAATGGCATCCATGTCCAGCAGAGAGAAAAATAAAAGGTAAATAGCTTGATTGATAGCTGATAACCATGTAAACATAGCGTGAAAATGTGTTATCTTCATTTTTCTATTATAATCTACTCTTTTCTCTAAAACAATGAAATGGTACCTCTCAATTTATTTTTAAAAACAATCTTTATTTTTATTGTTTTGCTTTAATTCAATAGGTGAAAGCTGTTATAGTTAGTCCAATTCAGTTCAAAATATAGAATGATGATTTATTTCAAATGGGACGGATTACCCCATACGGTCAACTCAAGATAAAAACAATATTAATTCGTCAGACGTCATACTTAACATACTTGCCATGTCTTATTTCTTAGAAATGTTCCGGCAGCTTGTGTACCATTCATTCATTCATTTTCTATTACCTCATTAGCGGGTATGCTGGAGCCTATCCCAGCTGACTTTGGGCGGGAGGCGGGGTACACCCTGGACTGGTCGCCAGCCAATCGCAGGGCACATATAGACAAACAAACATTCACACTCTAATGGACAATTTAGAGCGGCCAATGAAGCTAACATGCATGTTTTTGGAATGTGGGAGGAAAGCGGAGTACCCGGAGAAAACCCACACACGCACGGGGAGAACATGCAAACTCCACACAGAGATGCCCAACGGAGATTCGAACCCTGAACCTCCTGACTGTGAGGCCAATGTGCTACCCACTCGACCACCGTGCAGCCCGCTTGTGTACCGACAATATTATATTATGGTTTCATTCTATATTGCATCTATTTCACTATTTATATTCATTTTCTCATTTTTATACATACATTCAGAGTTACAGGAAGGCTTCATTACATATTTTTATCAAAATGTTCCCAACTTAGATTGTAGGGTATTTAGGCCCACTATGTCAAACTAAAAATAAACACACGTGAAGGTGTACTGGAAAAAAAGGAGGCAAGATAAGTGTTTGAGAGGAGCTATAAAGGTAAACCCAAAAGTATGTAAATATGCGAAACACTACCCATGACACTAAAGGGTTCAAAACTAAACAAAGCCAAATCAAATATGCAATTGACTTACCAAAGCCAAAAGACAACAAAGAGTAATTTTTAACTGTATTTATTTTACATTTTATTTATTATGGCTGCATTTTTGGAGTACAATTAAATTTAACAACATTCTAAAAAAGAAGTTTAAATAAATTATCTAAAATTGTGCTTGATGTTGTATGTTGCGTTGCATGCGTGTGACTCCATTAATAACTGATTAATAACTGATTAATAACTGATTAATAGCTGATTAATTAAAATTTAGTCCTGTGTGTGTGTTCAGCAACACAAGAGGCACTGAGCTCTGTGCACGTTCAGCAGCAATAAAACTGGCACGAAACACTCAATAAACAAAGCTTGGTGTACTAGATTAATAACTGATTAATAACTGATTAATAACTGATTAATAACTGATTAATGACTGATTAATGACTATTCACCCACATAATATACATGTAATGCAGTCTGCGTTGGTGCAAATCTAATTGACAAATTGTCTTTTCTGTATTTAAATCAGCATTTTACTACAAATGTGGCTTTCAAATCAGCTCAGACAAAAAGGACAGGTATTGTTTTGGGGCACGCACACATAGCCACACACTTGCATTCGCACATCCTCGTGAAGCAGTCAGAAATTTCGCTTCAGGAAAATTATCTGTGTGTAGGCGCTGATGTGTGTGTGCGTGTGTGTGTGTGTGTGTGTGTGTGTGCGTGTGTGTGCTGCTCCATTGCAAAAGTGCTTGCATCGGCAGGTTCACCCTGAGAGCCTCTCAAATCAAATGACCAAGAATAATGTGCAGAAAAATGCTGAGGTTGGCAAGACTACACACACATACTCGCACACACATTTTTTCTGTTGGTTTTCCTTTTGCAGGTATTTATTTTCTCAACTGTTTTTAATCTTTTCCTACCCATTAGTTGTTATCCTCTGTTCTTCTTTCTCACCTTCATTCGTCTTTCCAGCGGTTACATTGCAATCCACACCTCTTTCTTGGATACCACTTAACTCAACGATCAAATCTATCACTTCCCCTGGGTGTTTGTTGCAGAAAAACACAATAATTGGGCAGAGGGTGAATATTTATACTATATATAATATTTGAATGGACTATTCTGTATGCATAAGGAAAGGGTGAAAGCAATTATATTTGAAGAAAATGTTTCATTCATTCATTTTCTATACCGCTTATTCTCTTTAGGGTCACGGGTATGCTGGAGCCTATCCCAGCTGACTTTGGGCGAGAGGAGGGGTACACCCTGGACCCTGCCAATCGCAGGGCACATATAGACAAACAAGCATTCACACTCTAATGGACAATTTAGAGTGGCCAATGAAGCTAACATGCATGTTTTTGGAATGTGGGAGGAAAGCGGAGTACCCGGAGAAAACCCACACACGCACGGGGAGAACATGCAAACGCCACACAGAGATGCCCAACGGAGATTCGAACCCTGAACCTCCTGACTGGGAGGCCAATGTGCTACCCACTCGACCACCGTGCGGCAAAAGAAAATTTGTATGAATAAAACAGAAGATCATTTAAATAGAAGGACATTCCATCAGGGATACTGTATGTACTCACACAAATTACTTTTTGCGTGTGCGTGTGTGTGCGCTGGTCCTGGGCCAGTGACTAGCACAACGCAGCATTGTGGATGCTGTATAACAAATAGGACCTGTCAGCCCAAGCGGGGGAGAGCGAGAGACAGCGCAAATGATTGATTACTATAGTGTGAGTGCGTGTGTGTGTGTGGGTAGAGAGCAAGTGTGTGTGTGTGTGTGAGAGAGAGAGAGAGAGAACTTGCACTAAGCAGAGGCGCTGATGTCAACACTTTGTCTCTCCAAGCTGAAGAAGAAAATGCACACAAGTGTTTTTAGGACTCCTTCCGATCTAATAATGCAGGATGCTGGATACCCTCAGCTTGAGGTAGAAATCATTGGAGTGTGATGTTAAATTAGTACAGCCGGGTAGTTTTATTGCTTTGAATGTCAGCTCGGACGTCGCTGTGTGACTGTGATTCTTCTCCCCATTCTTTCATGGGTTTACTCCTGGTACTCCAGTTTCTGCCCTGTCTTAAAACATGCATGTTAGCAGACTCTAAATTGCCCACAGGTATAAACTGGACTGTGAATTGTCGTCTAGGATTGACTGGCGAACATCCATCCATCCATTCTATACCGCTTATCCGCGTATGCTGGAACCTATCCTAGCTGACTTTGTCGGGAGGCGGGGACCCCCATTTGTCTGGCGACCAGTCAAATGCAGGACTGACAACCATTCACACGCACATTCATACCTATGGACAATTTAGAGTCACCAATTACCCTAACATGCACGGGGAGAACATGCAAACTCCACACAGGGATGCCCAACGGAGATTTAAACCCTGATCTCCTGACTGTGAGGCCAACATGCTACCCACTCAGCCACGGTACGGCGCGACTGGCGAGCAGTCCAGGATATTTCCTCCTCTCAGCTGGGATAAACTCGAAGTTCACATGTGAAAAATGCATGAAGGATTAAACGAATGAAAGTATGTCTCACCCTGTTTTTGACAGGACCTTTGCTTATATGCAATGGTAATGGTAATGGTTTAATTTTATTAGAACATGCATGTAAATGACATTGGAATGCATCGCTTAATACAACGGACAGTTCCACGTGTCCAAAAGGAGCAGGAAGAAGCAAAGCTTATTAAATCCTACCCCCGTAGGCTCTCCCCTATTTCTATACATTTGTGGACTTCCTGCACTTGCTAAGTTTAAATGCATAAGTAAGGTCATGTGACAGTGTGTTTAGTGTTGTTCTTGCATATTTGTGTTTTAAGTTTAGTTTATTCCTAAGATCATAATTCTCCTCTCTTGTTGAGAAAAATTGTATGACATTCTTTGGCAACTGCTTGTTGTTTGCTTTATGATCATTTTAGCGCTTTGAAGTTTTACCAGATCAGCAAATTTTAATAATTGTGATTTTTGAAACAGTGGATTTGTATGCTCTCTATACGCCGCATTATTGATTATCCTAATTGATCTTTTTTTGGAGTACACCAAGAGAGTAAAGTGTACTTTTATAGTTGTTCCCCATATCCCCATAGTTCTGTATCCCTATTGGCTGTCCGCCAGGATGTCATTCTTATTGAGGAATTTGTCCAACCTATGGTTAGGGTTAGGGGTTAGGGGTTAGGGTTAGGGTTAGGGGTTAGGGTTAGAGGTTAGGGTTAGGGGTTAGGGTTAGGGGTTAGGGTTAGGG
>QODF01000104.1:1687723-1711720 GCA_024372805.1 Oostethus manadensis
TAATGAAATTGGTCGGTAGTTTGTGAACTGATGTTTATCTCCTTTTTTGAAGATTGGAACTACTTTCGCTGTCTTCATTTTGTCTGGGAATTTACCTGTCTGAGATGATAGATTGCTGATGTGCGATCTCATTGATAACCATTTTTATCGTGTCCATTCCAATTCCATAACAATCAGTTGATGTTTTTGCTTTACATTTTTGTACAATGTCAATGATTTCCTCTTTGCTCACATCCGTGAGGAACATGGAGTTTGGGTTACTGTCTATAGTCTCCTTTTCTTCCTCCACTGACCAGGATTTTGAGATCTCCTCTTCTAGATTTGGTCCAATATTTACAACGTAGTTATTAAACTTCTCAGCTACGTCCCTCATGTCGTCATTATTAACATTCCCAACTGTGAAGTATTGAGGGTATCTGCTTTCTTACTGCCTTTCCTAATAATACTGTTTAGAATTAGTATTTAGTATTTGTTTATAATATTCTTTCTTGCACATTCGCAAAATATTTGTTAACTTGTGTTTATATGTTTTATATGTTATTTCGTCAACTTTTGTTTGTTGCATCATAAATGTCCTATACAATGTAGTTTTCTTCTTACAGGCATTTTGCAAACCTTCTGTCATCCATGGTGGATTCTTCTTCTTTTGCTTGTTAGACATTTCTCTCAATGGACAGAGCTTATGGTAGAGCTTCATAGAAGTCATTAGAAAGTGTTCATAAGCTTCATCCTCATTGCTACCACTGTACACACTCCCCCATCTTTGTTCATCCAGATCTGTTTTGAAAGCATTGACGCTGTCCTCTGTGCGTAGTCTTTTGCAAGTTCTTTTGTCCCCCATCTTTCGTTTTTTTGTAGCTTTTGCTGTAAATGAGAAGGTTGCCCTGATCCAGTCCTCAAATATTTCCATGCTTGAATTCGGTGTTCTGTACAGACAACTTATTAGAAAGTTTTTGCCTTTTTCTCAACAGATTTCAGTTGTTATGCATTCTAAAATGTTGTCAACAGCAAATGACAAGCTCTTTACCAATTTGTGGTTCAGATGTTTGTCCACGTACACAGCCTTTCCTCCTCCACTTTTGTTGTTCCCATTGATGCAGTTCATTTTATAACCTTCCAGTTCAAGGTCCATATCCTTGTCAGCATTTGTCCAAGTTTCTGAGGTTGCAATTACTTTGAAGGGATAGTTGAATTGATTCAAGTATTGCCTGATGTGGTTATGATTTGCGTACAAAACAGCACCAAACAGTTCTAGCACGCATCAACACTGATTCGCTGCAGATCGATACACTAAGAAAGACAATGCAAACAATTGTCTGTGTGTGACATGTGAAACCAATAAATTTAGAAATGAAATAGAGAAGACAATTTCTGTTGAAATTGTGTGTGAAAGCAGAAGAAGCTGAAGATGAACTGAAATGAAAATAAAAGAAAATTTTTGGAATATGGAAAATGTTAAGCCTGAATGCTTTGATGCTGCAATGATAAATGTGGAAAAATGCCACGGGGTGTAGAGCAGGTTGTCCACGTCCAGAAACTGGAGGGTTGGTGGTTCCAACCACAGACACTAGGTGAGCAAGACTGCCCACTTGGCTGAAAGTACATAACAGAAGGTAGTACCAAATGGTGTGGAAAGTCCACTGCACAACAGTGTACATGTGTACTATGTATTTGCTTGCTCTAAATGGAGTGTAAAAGCCTAAAAAGGTTTTAAAGGACAAAAATTTGTCAAGATTTACTGCAAATCAAGTTGAGGTCCAATAAATAGCTTGATGTTCATAGGTAGAAAGCCTAAAAAGGTTTTAGAACACCCCAATTTGTCAAGATTTACTGCAAATCAAGTTGAGGTCCAATAAATAGCTTGATGTTCATAGGTAGGTGGGGAACGGCCAAAAGTTAAAAAAAAAAAAAGAAAATTCATGTATATTTTGAAATTATACAAAAAAGGCCTTTTTCAGGTACCACAAAATGTGTCAAAATTTGAATGCTCTTCTGCAGAAAGGGAGGTTGAACACGACTGATCACGAACTAATTCCTGGAGTACTTACTACCTCCTCTTCTGTTCAAAAGTAGTGTTGGTGTAACTCACTGTGGTATTACACACTTGCACACTTGTGAGCAACATTTGAAAAGTGGTGTGGACTATTTTGAATATTAAAATAAAGTATCACTTGTTCTAGTTCAATTTATGCTGTAAATCCTGCAGGAAAATATATTTTGGCAGCAGGGCGCTGTTTACTGAAATCAATCAATCAATTGTAACATTCATTCATTCATTTTATATGCCGCTTATCCTCATTAGGGTCGCGGGGATGCCGGAGCCTACCCCAGCAGACTTTGGGCGAGAGGCGGGGTACACCCTGGACTGGTCGCCAGGCAATCGCAGGGCACATATAGACAAACAAACATTCACACTCTAATGGACAATTTAGAGCGGCCAATGAAGCTAACATGCATGTTTTTGGAATGTGGGAGGAAAGCGGAGTACCCGGAGAAAACCCACACACGCACGGGGAGAACATGCAAACTCCACACAGAGATGCCCAACGGAGAATTGAACCCAGGTCTTCCAGATCTCCTGACTGTGTGGCCAATGTGCTAACCACTCGACCACCGTGCGGCCCAATTGTAACATTACATTCAAAAATTGTTTTAAAAAACCCCCAACAATTTCAACATTTTTACAAGCGTGTCTCAGATGTTCAGTGTGATTAACAAGTTTCTGTCTGCATAGACAAACAGTAAAGGAAAATTGACTATGTATTAAAATTTATGATGGTGAGGCTTTTTCCGGACATTTTTTGGGCTGACCAGGACGTGGCGTAATGCACGTAACACAAAGCCCATCGTTCCCAATTGGCATGGCCAATAAACCATTATCTATCGTCGTCATCGTCATTTATCATTATGGATCAATGTCCCTTTCGTCATTTTATGAATTTTGACCCAAAAAAAGAGAACTAATTCGGATTGTTCATGCATACATCAGCTCATTTGTATATAGTCTTTCTCCATTTTATTTTTGTTACATTGTGGGCGGACTATGCTGTTCATGTTAACAATGCATAACATTTTGTCAAGATTGGTCCAAGTACATGTTTTGGATGCAGCAAAATGCATTTGGTGCACAACGAGGTGTTATGGTTTGGGAATTACAGCAGCTGAAACATTATTTCTTTCATTGTGTTTAGGCCACAGTTTTGCGTTCATCAATATAATCTCTTTTTAAGCTCCCATAAATATTGCTGAAAAAGCCCTCACTGAGGTATTTTCATTGAAACTTATTACATTATTGTGGCGGATCCACATATGGATATATAACACAAGTGGGTTTATGAAGTAATTTGTTGTTTTGAACAGACTTGAACAGATGCAGTGCTGGCCGTTTACATTCCGCTTTCTTTGACACCAAATCCCAAGTTCTGCCCGTAACCTTAACTTTTAAATAAACCAAATACAGGCCTGCCGACACGTACACATGTTTTACTATTTTGCTTGTCTCTCGGTGTCCAGTTTGGAGTCGCCATGGCAATCATCTAGGTGAAGTGAGAACCTGGCAGCGAATCCGAGTGCTCCATTTTTATACCTGCCTCCTGGAGCTGCTACTCCGTCTCCAAGTGTCGACATCAGATTGGTTGGAATCACATGGACGTAGTAAGAATTCTCAACATACAAGCCAATTAGTGTCATTGAACATTTCCGATATTTTTTTGGGGAGTGTGGAAAAGGGTTTGAATGACGGAATAAATTGACTCAGCTGATATATGTGGAGGTTTTACTCATTCTTAAACTCATGGGGGTTTTTTTTTTATGGAAAATGGGGCTTCATAGAAAAAGAAGGACTTGTATGTGCCCCTGCGATTGACTGGCGACCAGTCCAGGGTGTACCCCCCCTCCTGCCCAAAGTCAGCTGGGATAGGCTCCAGCATACCCGCGACCCTAATGAGGATAAGCGGCATAGAAAATGGATGGACTTGTATTTGTTCATGTTGGAATAGAATCAGCTGAGTAGAACTTCATGGCAATTTTTGTCAATGTGCTACTACGGGCGGAATTCATTCGCACATTAAATAGAACAATTTTGGTGCAGAAGGACTTGCATGTTAAATGTTATAAGACAAGCTTATCACCAGAGTTGTTCTTATTATACGCAGATGTGTTAATAATAATAATTTGCCCATGACAGAAGCAAAAATGAAAAGAGTCCACAAATCATGTGTGCATGTGTGTGTCGATTAATCTCTGGACCAGGAGGGCCTGGCTTTGTACACTGCAATTAATCAGACCACAGAGTAAATGAGTGTACACATTACACAACATTGTGCACACACCCACAGTGTTTAAACACACACACACACTCATACACACCCAGTAGTCGGGATAAATCAATCAGTGACAGAGAGAGGCCAAGTCCATCAGTCTCTCTCTTATTGTGTTTGTTTATCTCTCTATGTCTCTCGCTCTGTGCTCACTCTGATAAGTGGGTTAAGCTCGTTTGGGTTTAATTAGACTGTTTCAGATGTGACTAATTTGCTCAACGCTAGCCCCGCAAGATGCTAAATGACTTGCTTACATGTGCACCAACTTGCAGACTGGCCTTTACCTCTGCAGACACAGATACTCTATAAGAATATCTCTATACACTGGAACTTTGGTTATCATTCATTTGTTGCACAAGGGCGGACTCTAACCAAAACAGACCCCAAAAGGATCAAAAGAAATCCAGTGCCAAAAAATGTTAACACAAAATACATGTTTATAGTTTTGCAATATTTTTACATATAGGATAAGATGTCACAAACTGTAGTTTTGCTTACCAAACCCCAAAAATGAAGACAAGATAGCATTAATCTGAAAGAAAGGAGGTTGTGAGAGCATTCAAAGCACGGCTATAAAAACATCCAATTTACATTTTGTCGCGTCAGCTTATATAGCGGGGAAAAGATGTGTGTGAGAGAGACAGAGAGAGAGAACGAGAGAAGGCATATGTGGGATATACTTAATAAGTTACGAAGAGGCATGTGTGAGAGAATGTTCCAACAAAACGGCAAAATACATTGTAGTTCGTTTTTACGTGTGTTGTGTCTTTTCCAATTTGGCGTAATCATTGCAAACTATCTGCACATTTCACTGCTAATGCATACAATACGATTACTGTTTTTATCTTATCAGTTATTCTGAACGGGTCAACGTAACTTCAGTACAAAAATGGCTGCATTGCATTAAACAGCTGGCAATTTTCACCGTTATACTGTACTTTTTTTCTCACACCCATCCGCATCTGGCTTTGCTGGGGCTTCTCGCTTCATCTTGATTTGAGGGTCCTTAGTTTATCATTGTGTAAGGTTATGTGTCACTGGAATTTGCCGATGAGATTTTAGTTAATATTAGGTTTGGATTTTTATACGTTATCTGATACCGGTGGCTTTGAAGCTGGGCTGGTGCTTAAACTGTACCCGAACCGGTACAACGATACAGAATTTGTCCAAAATCAGTGCCTTTTTTTTTTACAGATTGCCACTTGGATAGATAGAAGATAAATCCACCTGACTTGAACATTACAGTAATTAAATACTTTAATAATATGAATAAAATACTCAACTAGTTAAGAAAAACAATATAAAATACAATTCACATCTGCTTGCCATAATTATCAATGCAACACCAGCAGCAATAACGAACACACGGAATGTGCATTCTGATTGACTGCATACGCTTTCTGCACAGGAGACCCAATTCTAAATATTAGACTAGAATTAGAATGTGTGTTAGCTAGTTAGCTAGTTCTAGACGCAGTCAAGGCATTGAGGGAGTCCAGCTTGGTGACCTTAGGAAAAAATCTCAGCAATTTGCAGACGATGTGGTCCTTATGGCCTCATCAGGCTGTGAACTTCAGCGTTTACTGGAGCGGTTTGCAGCTGAGTGTGAAGCTTCTGGGATGAGACTCAGCACCTCCAAATCCGAGGACAAGGTTCTCAGTCGGAAACGGGTGGACTGTACCCTCCGGGTTGGGAGTGAGGTCTTGCCTCAGGTGGAGGAGTTCAAGTATCTCGGGTTCTTGTTCACGAGTGAGGGAAGGTTGGAGCGTGAGATCGACAGGCGGATCAGTGCAGCATCTGCAGTAATGCGGTCGCTGTACCGGACCGTCGTGGTGAAGAGAGAGCTGAGCCGGAAGGCAAAGCTCTCTGTTTACCGATCGATCTACGTTCCCACCCTCACCTATGATCATAAGTTATGGATCATGACCGAAAAAAAGAGATCACGGATACAAGCAGCGGAAATGAGTTTCCTACGTAGGGTGGCTGGACTCACCCTAAGAGATAGGGTGAGGAGCTCGGCCATCCAGGAGGAGCTCAGAGTAGAGCCGCTGCTCCTTCACATCGAGAGGAGCCAGTTGAGGTGGCTCGGGCATCTAGTCCGGATGCCTCCCGGGGACCTCCCCGGTGAGGTGTTTCAGGGATGCCCAGTCGGGAGAAGGCCCCCGGGAAGACCTAGGACACGCTGGAGGGACTATGTCTCACAGCTGGCCTGGGAACGCCTTGGTGTCCTCCCGATGGACGACGTTACTTGAAGCACTTGTTGCAGGTTTGCTGAGTCTGCATCTTTTGAGGTGAAGTACAGTAGTACAGGCAAACATTCCAGCGGTACCAGTACATCAGTTGCACCTTATTTCACTTTACCTTACCTTATCAGCAACGATATCTATTTCGTTTTTTTGGGCTACCATTTACGTTGGTGTGTTTTCGGAAGGTAGAAAGGTACGGTGGCCGAGAGGTCCAAAGCACATGAACAAAAAGAACATTTCACCACACAGAAGGTGGTGTACCAAATCCCCGAGGACCGGTCTGCTTTGGTACAGGGATTTGGTACACGCCCTTTCCGTGTAGGTTTGCAGCTGAGAAGTGGAAAACAAAAAAGCAAAAAGCAAAACAAATTAAAATTAGACCGCACGGAAGGGGATTGTAGCTCTGTCATACCCTCAGTAAAAGATGTGGTGGACTCCCAAGTGTTCCTTGCGTTATCAGTAACTACGAACAGCGGAAGTGCACAGTATATGAAAGCTTAGACTTTTCCGCTTTTAATGGGTTACATACTGCATGCGGGAGAATTCGATTGAGTCATACCTATCCAGAAATACAGTAAAAGGAGCAAGTTAGAAATTCACATTGTATTTGTGGCATGCTGTTGGAAGAAACAGATGTTCTACAAGCGTCCATCACATATTGAACTGAGGATATAAAAGAGGTACAATCCGCTTCCGTGTGGTGTAATTGCAATTTGTTTTGTTTTTTGTTCTTGTGTTTTGCACTTCTTGGCTGCAAACATACACGGAACCAAATCCTCTGAGCTGATTGGTCCAAATGTTATCTTCCTGTAACTCTGGAATTTGGTACATGCCCTTCCACTGTGATGGAATTGTAATTTGTTTTTCTTTTTGTGTTTTGCACCTCTCGGCCACCCTTAGAAAGGCCTGAGAGACAACCACAGGGATACAAACGAGGGGTTGTGTTGCACTTACTTATTGCATTATGTTAGGATCTGTTTGTTCTGCTCCACTACGGAGCAGAACCTTTTGACCTATGCTTTTTTGGCTCAGTGGATTTTTAACCCAGCGGCAAATTGTTTGCTGGGGAACAGACGGCATTGTTGGAACTGAATTTTTGTCTGGCTCTGCATTTGGGATCCCCACCTGACTGCCCGTAACAGTACATACATCATCTATAACATAATAATAGAATATAATAATCTATAATATAATATATATAGGAGTGACCCAGCAGTTCCATTTGGTTTTCTTGCAAAATTTGATTTGAGGTGAAAAACATTCTGGAGGACTTATGGATCATTTAATATGAAAAAACAACAATCTGGTGTGTGAGGTTTTTCGGGCATGCCCAGTCGGGAGAAGGCCCCCGGGAAGACCTAGGACACGCTGGAGGGACTATGTCTCACAGCTGGCCTGGGAACGCCTTGGTGTCCTTCCGGTGGAGCTGGAAGAGGTCGCTGGGGACCGAGAAGTCTGGACTTCCCTACTGAAGCTGCTGCCCCCGCGACCCGGACCCGGATAAGCGGAGGAAAATGGATGGATGGATGGAAAACAACAACCTAGAAACACAAATATGTAGGAGACCACATAGATAGAGTGTGTTCTTAACAAACAAGGTATGTGCTGATGTAGGATCCACACGGACCTGTGCGAGGCAGTGATGTGATGCGGAGCACCCCGACCCTAAAAAACAACCGTTAATGTTAGATTGTCAGGTAACCCCATTGCTTCTCTTTGACATTTGTATTGCAGGAAGGCCTGGGGGACACATTTGTTTAAACAACTGGAGTGTCTCGGAATAATCGACTATTCGACTGTTCAGTTCTATCGAGCTCGCAGTCGAATCGTCTGGAAATGTCACGTGATTAAGATTGCATTGCATTCTGACTACATGGATGTGCCCTCTGCTGCTGCCGAGCATACATTTTCCCATAGAATGTCTCTGTTTGTGTTATGCATAACTCATGTTGGAACAAAATCTGGGGAGGAACATGTGGGTGAAGGGATGGATGAAATGAAGGCTTACTTAAAAGACTTCGTGAAATGCAATGACGGTCCGCTGGATGGTGACAGAAAAATGAGAGCTACCCGAAGTTCTCAAGAGCTGCTAGGAGAATCCGCAGCATGCTTTCCATCTCCGTGCTATCTGGGAGAACATTTTCCAAGGCGGGTTTCATTGCAAATAAAGCAAGGAGCGCACTTTCACCGACCAACGTGAACAAGTTGGTTTTCCTGGCACACAACTTAAAAAAGACACAGTCACAGCTGCAGTAGAACACGGGTTCTTCAGACGTGAAGAAAGACATTTCTCTTTTTCTTTTCTTGCAATGCTTATTTGGGGACACTGAACTCAAGCTGCACGGAGAAGGTTTAATGCGATGCATCTCAGCAACGGTGTATTCAACTTGTTCTTGTTTGTGTGTCTTTTCTGAAGCCCATTTTTTACCCCTCTTCATAAATTTTCCCCTCTCCATCAACTTTTTTTTATCAAAGTATGCAGCTCTTCTGAACAGTGGTAATGGTTTAATTGTATTAGAACATGCATGTAAATGACATGACAATACATCACTTAGCACAACGGACAGTTCCACGTGTCCAAAAGGAGTAGGAAGAAGCAAAGCTTATTTATTCGTACTCCCGTAGGACGTTCCCCTATTTCGATACATTTGTACCCTTCATGCAATGAGTAAGTTTAAATGCATAAGTAAGGTCATGTGACAGTGTGTTGAATGGTAGTCAATGTCCTTATCATGGTAAATAAATTCTGTAGCAATTCTAATGAGCGATAATCAGAACAAATGTTTTCCTCAGGTTTTCAAAGAGTAACGCAAGTTCAACAAGTGCTGGTTTCGTCCTTAATTAGGGCCCACCTGATCCACACCGGTTTTTTCACAAAATTGATTACTGATTGAGTGCCACACTGCTATTTTTTAAACACACCCCTTTCGACTAATTGCCCAGTTGCAAGAGAGCGTGCAAACAAATATACTAATAACAGTGATTCATCTGCTTAGTCGCATTGCACTGCTATTATTGTGAACACTACTGTAATTAAGACTTGTGTGTTGCTATAAATGTGCGTTGCGGGGGGACAGGATTTTAGTTTTAGCTCAGCGCGGGTTAAGGCCGCAGCAGTAGGTTTTATTTGGGATTTTTATTAGGAATTATTGTGTCCGGTAATTCAAAGCTGCATTAAAAGCCTGTTGCTACGTTGATCAAGTCTGGTGTGTGCGAGTCACACGGAACATTACATTACTGACACCTAGTGACTAGTGTAGAATACTACATTTTGTATTGTATTTTAGTTCATTTGACTTTTTTCCTCGAAAATGCTTATTTTAGGCAAAAAGTGTGTACAATTTGCTTCAATTAAATAGGCTGTATTCGAAAACCCGCGATAGAGTGAAGTCGGCGGGGGGGGGGCGACGACAATAAATGCTAATGCAGTTCCACACAGAGAGACTTTGGCTATTAATTATTTAGAAGCTAAAATAATGAACCCAAAAGTAAAAGTGCATCCACTGAGCTTGGCCAACTAGCTATTTTCCTCACTTTGTTGCACTGCAGCCCAGTTGATTTTGGCAGTGCTGGCAGGACACAAGTGACAAGCACAGCAAAATTATGACAATGATACACGGAGGATGCGGAGGAAGAACAAAGAAGAGGAAGCTGGGTCACAGAAAAAAGAAGAGGAGATTAAACCTCCTATGTTATCCCTGGGAAATGGATGAGCAAGAAAGGAAACGGAGGGGTGTTACATAAAAAGACGCGTCTACAAGAAGATACTCTTGGCTCCATCACTACATATTCCAACAGTGGCGTGCGATGAGGTTCGTGATTGGTGAGGCACTGACTATAAAAAGAGTCCGACATGCAAACATGAACCCAAAAAAGAAGATAAGCCTACGCTTCTATCTTGACCTTGATTGAAACAATAAGCTGTTTTTAAATCCTTTAGACGCTTCAATCAATTGCACACTGTTCAAATATTTCATAGCAAGAAATACAAAAGAATATTTAATATAAAGTGAAATTCATAATTTTTCCCGCTGATGTCTTTTTTTTTTTTTTAGAAATAAATTGCATTTGGTCTTACTTTTACTTGTAAATGAAGTCCATGCGCCTGTCGTTTAGTTTTGAGATGAAATTTTTCAATTTTGTTGGGAATGAAACGGAAATACTATGCATGTTGTTTCTGTTACAGAGTACTTTCCCGTGAGGGAAATAAGCTAAGGTTACATTACGAGCGTCTTCTTCGACGCATTGCTGCTATCCTGCCAGCATGGCTGTGTAAGCAAATGCAGGGAGATCAGTCACGTGACGTCTGGAGCGCCATGACGCTCAACTCAGACTGCCACATGCTGGTGCAGCACGCTACATACCAGACTCCACTGTACACTTTTAATGGCCTTTCTGGTCGATAAAGACTAAATGTTGCACACTTTCATTAAATACTGTATATTAGACAGTCTGCATGCGCAGTACATGTGTGATCAAATGTATATTTTTGGTGCTGCAATAAGGAAACACTGACGAAATCATTGAAATAATTGGATTGAAAAAGAAAATCAATGTAAAGCACGGACCATTGAACTGAAATGGAACAATTTAATGTAAACATAAGCTTTTTTTTTTTTACTATTCTGCATTCACATGGCAGCACGGTGGATGAGTGGGTAGCACGTTGGCCTCACAGTCAGGAGGTTCGAATCTCCGTTGGGCATCTCTGAGTGGAGTTTGCATGTTCTCCCCGTGCGTGTGTGGGTTTTCTCCGGGTACTCCGCTTTCCTCCCACATTCCAAAAACATGCATGTTAGCTTCCTTGGCCGCTCTAAATTGTCCATTAGAGTGTGAATGTTTGTTTGTCTATATGTGCCCTGCGATTGGCTGGCGACCAGTCCAGGGTGTACCCCGCCTCCCGCCCAGTCAGCTGGGATAGGCTCCAGCATACCCGCGGTCATAATGAGGATAAAAGGTATAGAAAATGGAGTATTCACATGCATTGGAAAGGAAAGACCACCAGGGGGCGCCGACCCTGACCGCATGTCACTGTATTCCATAATGAATAAATCTGCGATACGTGGAAGTATAACTACTCAGATGAAATTACTGTAAAAGGACTACATCACTCCCCACTTGGGAAATGACACCGTTATTGTAAAGTAAGACCAGAGGAGAGAGCAGTCTCTTGAGCCTGCTCCTGTTCAGCAGGACTTTTGATGAGCACACCATGCAGCCATCAAATGTGAGGACAGACAACTTATTTAGACGACTTACGGTTTGTGAAAAGAGGTGCCGAGCTTCCGACGCACTTTCCAGTGTGTCATTGTGGTAATCCAAGGAACTTATGTCACAGAAGCTTCAAAAAGACGAGGATTTCGACAAAAGCAGTGTGGGGGTTTGTTTATGGAAGAGTGAGGGTCAGTGTGACAAAGACGGACGGATATGACAAAGCCCTGCAACAAAGTGATATCTTGTCTGACAGTCGGGCGTTTCATACTATTTGCCAGGACACCTGATAAAGGTGGAGGAGAACAAGATGATGTTGCATTGAAAAATAAGATGTGAATGTGCACCACATTGATTTGTGCATTCCTACGACACCACACCTGCGTCATAAAATTCTCCAACAAAAAAAAAACAGAGTGATATTGTGGAATATTTACAATTTATCCATATCAGACTTTAAAATTTGAATCCACATGTGTCAAATAAGCTTAAAATCTAGATTTTACAATATTTCAAAGTTATATTGGTGGGCTATCTAAACGAATTCCTCCCAGTCATTATTTCCAAGATTAAACCAGCTGAGGCCTGTCTGGCTTCTTAAAACGTAATAATGTTCGTAATAACGAACCAGTTTGAACAGCTCTTTGAAAGGAATGGCTCACTAAGACCCAGCTTCCCTCTAAGAGCCATAAACTCCATCTCTAAAACCTTGTGATGCCTCCAGGTAAACTTAAACAAGCTCTGCTTCGTCCTCCTCCTTTTTGGACAGGTTGACTTGTGCCATTATAACCCCATGAGGTCATGCAAGTCTGAAACAAATAAACTACCATGCCAAATTTTCGGAGTCCGTGTACTTGGTGCAGTTCAGTACTTCTGGCAGTCGGACGATGTTGCATGTTTAGTTGACCGGAGCAATGACACTCATCTCCCAAACCTACAGAATAAAACTACACTTTAATAAACCTAATCTCATCACTGCCACTATGGTCCAAAACACAAAAAGGGCAGCAGTAGGTTATTATTAAATTTCAAAAGTAGCGTAATAACTCAGCGTGCGAGTGAGAGGGTGAGACAGAGCGAGAGGCAAAACAATATAAATAATAAAGCAAACCCATGAAAGGCCTCAGATGGAATGTTAAACAGTTTTCAGATCGATGTCAGTGAACGCAACTTAACTAAACCATTTGTTCAGCCATGAGAGACGTCAATACACCCATGAGGGTCATCTGTCTCTGTGATTTTCCTCCACCTCTATAAAGCACACCTCCCCACATGCACACACCATACATTTGAATCACATTCTTCCTCTTAGCTCTAAGATTATTCCTTAAGTGCTCTTCCATCACTGAATTTCAAGTATCAAGTGTCATGAAACGCCCCAATCCCAAACAATCCGGGCGCACCCCATTGACAGCATGTGTATCAGTGGGATAAAACTGTAAAAATAAATTCAATGGAATATGTAGCAGGGCTTTGTAATTATTTTAACATCAGAAATGATGCAATGTATTGATTATCTTACATTTCGCATTATGTCAGAGGTCCATTTCAAAATAATGAAAAAGTATGAGCCAATCCATGGATCAACAAACCATGACACCCAATGTGGAAGGAGTATAGTCTACTTAATTAATTTCATTAAAAAATTGATAGGTAGACATTGTGTCAAAAATATATTTACTTAATATCAGCTTCTTACTAATGTAGCCACAACGGGGCACAATCCAGTGTCTTATGGTGCCGGTCCCAAGCCCGGATAAATACAGAGGGTTGTGTCAGGAAGGGCATCCGACGTAAAACTTAGTACGTAGAACATGCAAATCAGACAAAGGACTTCCATACCGGATCGGACGTGGCCCGGGTTAACAACGCCCGCCACCAATGCTGTTCACCGACAGGGTGCCGGTGGAAATTGGATTACTGTTGGTCGAAGAACGAGACGAGGAAGGTGTGTCCGTAGGAGGAGAGAGAAGAGGAATGGTAAGAGTCTAGAACTAAGAGTAGGGACTTTTAATGTTGGAACTATGACAGGAAAAGGTAGAGAATTAGTTGACAGGATGCAGAGAAGGAAGGTAGACATATTGTGTGTCCAAGAGACCAGGTGGAACGGTAGCAAGGCTAGAAGCTTAGGAGCAGGGTTCAAGCTGTTCTATCATGGTGTAGATAGGAAGAGAAATGGAGTAGGTATGATTTTGAAGGAGGAGTTTGCTAGCAATGTCCTGGAGGTAAAACGAGTGTCAGATAGAGTGATGAGCCTGAAGCTAGAAATGGTGTGATGTTCAATGTTGTTAGCGGGTATGCTCCACAGGTAGGATGTGAGATGGAGGAGAAAGAGAAATTCTGGTCAGACCTGGATGAAGTGATGCAGAACATCCCCAAAAGTAAGAGAGTTGTCATTGGTGCGGACTTCAATGGGCATGTTGGTGCAGGAAACAGAGATGATGAGGAGGTGATGGGCAAGTTTGGTATCCAGGAGAGGAATGCAGAAGGACAGATGGTGGTCGACATTGCAAAAAGGATGGAAATGGCTGTAGTGAATACTTTCTTCCAGAAGAGACAGGAACATAGGCTGACCTATAAGAGTGGAGGTAGGAGCACACAGGTAGACCCCATCTTGTGTAGAAGGTGTAACCTGAAGGAGGTCAGTGACTGCAAAGCAGTGGTAGGTGAGAGTGTAGACAGACAGCATAGGATGGTGGTGTGTAGGATGACTCTAGTGGTGAGAAGGATGAAGAGGGTAAAGGCAGAGCAGAGGACAAAATGGTGGAAGCTGAAAAAGGAGGAGTGTTGTGTGACTTTTAGGAAGGAGTTGAAAACGGCTATGGGTGGCCAGGAAGTCCTTCCAGATGACTGGACAACTACAGCTACTGTGATCAGGGAGACAGGTAGGAGAGTACTTGGTGTGTCATCTGGAAGGAAAGTAGATAAGGAGACCTGGTGGTGGAATGAGGAGGTGCAGGAGTGTTTACAGAGTAAGAGGTTAGCTAAGAAGAAGTGGGACACTGAGAGGACTGAAGAGAGTAGACAGGAGTACAGAGAGATGCAGCGTAAGGTGAAAGTAAAGGTGGCAAAGGCCAAACAAGGGGCTTATGATGACTTGTATGCTAGGTTGGACAGCAAGGAGGGAGAGAAAGATCTATACAGGTTGGCAAGGCAGAGGGACAGAGATGGGAAGGACGTGCAGCAGGTTAGGGTGATGAAGGATAGGGATGGAAGGGTATTGACAGGTGCCAGTAGTGTCATGGGAAGATGGAAAGAGTACTTTGAAGAGTTGATGAATGAGGAAAATGAGAGAGAACAAAGAGTAGAAGAGGTGACTGTTGTGGACCAGGAAGTAGCAAAGATTAGTAAGGAAGAAGTGAGGAGGGCATTGAAGAGGATGAAGAATGGAAAGGCACTCGGTCCTGATGATATACCTGTGGAGGTATGGAAGTGTCTAGGAGAGGTGGCAGTAGAGTTCCTGAGCGGGTTGTTTAACAAGATCTTAGATAATGAGAAGATGCCTGAGGAATGGAGGAGAAGTGTGCTGGTGCCCATTTTTAAGAACAAGGGAGATGTGCAGAGTTGTGGCAACTACAGAGGAATAAAGCTGATGAGCCATACAATGAAGTTATGGGAAAGAGTAGTTGAAGCTAGACTAAGGGCAAACGTGAGCATTTGTGAGCAGCAGTACGGTTTTATGCCAAAAAAGAGTACAACAGATGCAGTATTTGCTTTGAGGATGTTGATTGAGAAGTACAGGGAAGGTCAGAGGGAGCTGCATTGTGTTTTTGTAGATCTGGAGAAAGCTTATGACAGGGTGCCCAGAGAGGAACTGTGGTATTGTATGAGGAAGTCTGGAGTGGCAGAGAAGTATGTTAGAGCGGTGCAGGACATGTACGAGGACTGTAAGACAGTAGTGAGGTGTGCTGCAGGTGTGACAGAGGAGTTCCGAGTGAAGGTAGGACTACATCAGGGATCAGCTCTGAGCCCCTTCTTGTTTGCTATGGTGATGGACAGGCTGACGGACGAGGTTAGACAGGAATCTCCATGGACTATGATGTTTGCAGATGACATTGTGATATGTAGTGAGAGCAGGGAACAGGTGGAGGAGAAGCTTGAGGGGTGGAGGTTTGCCCTGGAAAGGAGAGGAATGAAGATCAGCCGCAGCAAGACGGAGTACATGTGTGTAAATGAGAGGGACCCAAGTGGAAGAGTGAGGTTACAGGGAGAAGAGATAAAGAAGGTGGAGGATTTTAAGTACTTAGGGTCAACAGTCCAGAGCAATGGAGAGTGTGGAAAAGAGGTGAAGAAGCGTGTGCAGGCAGGCTGGAATGGGTGGAGAAAAGTGTCGGGTGTGATGTGTGATAGAAGAGTTTCAGCTAAAATGAAAGGAAAGGTGTACAAAACTGTGGTGAGACCAGCGATGTTGTTTGGTTTAGAGACAGTGCCGCTGAGGAAAAGACAGGAGGCAGAGCTGGAGGTAGCAGAGATGAAGATGCTGAGGTTCTCTTTGGGTGTGACCAGGATGGACAGGATCAGGAATGAGCACATCAGAGGGACAGCACATGTTAGAGGTTTTGGAGATAAAGTCAGAGAGGCCAGATTCAGATGGTTGGGACATGTCCAGAGGAGAGATAGAGAATATGTTGGTAGAAGGATGCTGAGTTTTGAATTGCCAGGCAGGAGGCCTAGAGGAGGAGCAAAGAGGAGATTTATGGATTTAGTGAAAGAGGACATGAAGGTAGTTGGCGCAAGAGAAGAGGATACAGAAGACATGGTTAGATGGAGGCAATTGATTCGCTGTGGTGCCCCCTGAAGGGATAAGCCAAAAGGAAAAGAAGAAGATCATTTTCTTATTTAGAATGAGTGGCTGGATGAGATATATAGAGAAGCATACTATGAATACTACAAACTACAAACATCATATATAAATGTATTTAGTAAAATAACCATACCTACATACCAACATACAGCATCACACAAACACTGCCATTATAATATCTTGCGTCGGTATCTCAGTGTCAGCTCTATAATGCTATACTATAGATATGAAACTTGGATATAACAGTTTATAGCTCAGAAAGCAGTATAGATTTACTGTCCTGTGTAAAAAACTTCACGCTCAGCCTTGGCCACTCCATCACCTTTACCTTCAGTTTCCTCCGAATGACAGTTGTTATCTCGGAGGTGTATTTCAGGTAAGAAAACTGCCCTATGCCCATTTTCAGTATTTTGTATACCCAGTATACCCAGCATTTTGGTAATCTTCATTCATATGGTATCATCCAGGGCTGGAGTGCTGTTACTTTTCAGGCTGGGAAATTCAGGTGCCAGACTGGCCCACTTTTTAAACTGCTTGAAATTGAATGGAACACTCTACAGTGTAGTCTTGACTGCACATTTAACAAGCTGCAAAACAGCACTGGCCACGTTTCTACAGCAGTGCATTGGATTCTACAGCCCTGTTGATCACCGGGTCATTGTCTATAGACATCAGGATTTTCTTGTCTGTACATATCAGCGCGGACACCACCGTATGGTTCGGAGTCACTGAGCTTTGTTGAATATTATTATGTTAAACTTTAAGGTTGAGGAGCTTCTGTCTCAGGCAATCTTGGTGATGGGCATGTCAACAAAAATGTATATACCAGCCCAATCACATGCTAAGCTTCTGTAAGTATATACTCTAAGAGAATGAGATAACTCATCTCCATTGCATGCCATTAAAACCTTGAACCTATTTTTCAATCACTTCGGTAATTTGTAAATGGTAGGATCTGTGATGGGTTGGCTTTTAGCACAAGATTTCAACCATCATCGTGTCTATGATTCATTCATAAAGCTTACCTTCGTAAACGCCATCTCTTACGATTAGGGATTGATATTAGCAATAAAATTGAGTTAGTTAGTTACAGCTGCAGGATTCTGTCACTCTTCAGTCACCATTGTTCAAAACAAAGGAATCTAACCAGCTGTCATTGGTACTCACAGAGTAGACTCACTGGAAAACAAGCATGGGACAACAGTACAAGATAAACATAGCCCTAAACACAAGAAAACAATAAAATTAGTCTTGAGTTTTGTTTGAAACAAATTCACGTCTGTGATGGTCCGCAATTTAACAGGAAAGACGTTCCAAAAAAATAGATCACCCTACTGTTTGTATCCAGACCGAGGGACCTCAAGCAGCTGTTGGTGGGCAGTCTACTGAGCTCTTTAAAAGCTCCTAAAAAGCTCACATAAATAAGCGCAGTACCATTAACTGCCTTTCAAACAAAAAAGTTTCTAATAAAAACTGAAAAAAACCTGAAAGCCAGTGCAGAGAGCGCAGAACTGCAATGAGCTGTACAAAACAACAGAGCCGATCGTTTTGTCAAAGTTCAAGTTTCCGTCAAATTTAACACCCAAATGATTTTCCACGCGTTAACAGTAGGGGACCAGAGAGCCCAGATCAGGGACAGTACCAGTTCACAAACACTGTAGATGCAAACACTACATTCGGTTTGCAGTCATTTGGATGCAAAAAACAACCATTCCGTGATGCAGCCTGTGCTGTGGAGGCTGGAATCTACTGAGTAGGGATTGTTTGGAAAAAATAGTGAGTATAGTTGCCGGTCGTTGGAAAAAAACATGAGAGAAAAGGTCATACCTATCAATAACGGAACTGATTGGTAACAATTATTTGGAAAGTCAAATATAGATCCTTGTAGCACACTACAAGACAGCGGGGCAACAAAAGAATTCCTTAATCGTGTTTGTGTCTGTGTTCAAAATACATTGCGCTTCAAGACAGGAGTTCACCGATTTTAACATTCCTGTGGTTTGCCGACAGTACTGACAATGCAATCTATGAAGACGAAACCAGAAGACGTGAAAAACATAAACAGTTCAAACAATCCATCAGTTGCAGTGGGAAAACCTTGGATTGGTCTAACTTTGCTCAAATAATCTCGGTAGTCCTCAGAGAAGAAGTGCTGTTGACTCCGTGTGGTGCTCGTGAGGTAATGAAGTGTGCCTTTGGTTAGCTAAAGTCCAATTTCACCATCCCTGAGGCTGCCTGTGGATATTAAGTCATTAAGTCGTGTCATATGTGATTTATAAATACATGCTCTTCTCCTTTATTGGCAGGTCAGTAAGACAACTGGCAGAACTCTGCGTTGTTGTCGCTCAAAAAAGATAACCACTTTGTTACTGTGAGAATTGAATAAAGGAGATCCGAAGAATCCCAAGTCCGTCAAGCCTGAAAATAAGAGCTGCATGTACTACTTATTTCTCAATCAATCATTTCATCTTTGAGTACTTTGAAAAACTAACAAGAATATTTGACATTTTTGGGACTATATTACTAAGGATGTCAGTTCTTGCCGGACTCTAACACTAGATATCAGTATCTGCTTTTCTGCCAATACTGATATTGGTTTAAAGACAAAACAGCACAGTAGCAGCCTTCACAATAAAAAAAACTGTGTGTTAGATATTCAGACGGCATCTAACAAAATAGGGGACACAGAAAAAGCTTCACTTTGTAACAAAAATGTGGCTTATGTGTGGTGGCAGTAAGGAGTCCTCCTTTCAACTGATCCATTTCGGTTGATCAACAATTAATATTGACAATTAAGTGCCAAACAAAATCAGTAGGTTGGATATTGGTAAAGAGCCAATATCCATCCATCCATCCGTTTTCTATGCCGCTCATCCTCATTAAGGCTGCAGAGGAATGCTGGAGCCTATCCCAGCGGGCTTTGGGCGAGTGGCGAGGTACACCCTGAACTGGTCAAAGTCAATATCAAACATCTGCCAATATTAGTTCCTAGATTATTCAGTTTGATTATCCTCATTATTAATGGTGCTATAGTGACACAAATAAGAAAAAAGAGAAGCACTCGGAGAGCGCACACGTCCCGCCAAGTGCCATAGTTCCCTCCATATTCTGATTCACACCAAAATAATAATTCATCCATCCATTTTCTTCCGCCTATACAAGGTCGGGTTGCGGAGGCAGCAGCGTAAGCAGGGAAGCCCAAATGTCCATCCTAATAATAATTATAATAATAATAAATAACAATCTTACATTTAAAAAAAAATATATATTCTTCTATATCTAAGTTCTGCCAACTCCTGAAAATTTGATCCAGATCCATTCAGAACTTCGCAAATTTTTTTGAACACAAACAAACGCCAACAAAAACATAACCTCGTTGGCAGAGGTAACAGTAAATTCATCCTCATTGATTTTAAGAATTTTGATTTATGTATATTACAAATATACAAATGCTGCTCACTAAATTATAATATCATGAAAAAGTTGATGTATTTCAGTAATTCTATTCAAATAGTGAAATTCATATACATATATCGTATAGATATATGCACACAAACTGATATATTCCAAGTGCTTGATTTATGTTAATTGTGATGATTATAACTGACAGCTAATGAAAACCCCAAATTTATTCCATTCCATTTTCTTCCACTTCCACTCCAGGTCCGAGTCATAGGGACAGCTGTCTCAGTAGGGAAGTCCAGACTTCCCAGTGTTCAGTGTTCGGCCGCCTCTTTCAGTTCTACCAAGGCGTCCTCAGACCAGCTGTGAGACATAATCCATCCAGCGTGTCCTAGGTCTGCCCCGGGGCCTTCTCCCGGCTAGGTTTGCCTCGTCCGGGAGGCATCCGGACTAGATGCCCGAGCCACCTTACTGTGAATGACTCCTCTCTATGTGAAGGAGCAGCGGCTCTGAACTCCTCCCGGATGGCGGAGCTCCTCAACCTATTTTTTAGGGTGAGTCCCGCCACCCTACGGAGGAAACTCATTTTCACCACTTGTATTCGCAATCTCGTTCTTTCGGTCGGGACCCATGACCATAGGTGAATGTGGGAACAATAATAATAGAGCACTATGACTACCTGCTCAGCTCTCTCTTCATCACAACCACTCCAACCTTCCCTCACTCGTGAACAAGACCCTGAGATAATTGAACTCCTCCACCTTGGGCAAGACTTCACTGCCAACCTGGAGGGAGCAATCCATCCATTTCCGACTGAGAGCCATGGCCTCGGATTTGGAAGTGCTAAGTCTCATCCCAGAAACTTCACACTCAGCTGCAAACCACGTGAAGGTCCCAGCCTTATGAGGCCATTAGGACCACATTATCCGCAAATAGCAGGGCTGCTTCATGAGTCCCACAAGCCATCCATGCCTGGGACGCCATCAACCTGGCCCTCCACTACATCCTGCAGCATCTGGACTCCCCAGGAACCTACGCCAGGATCCTGTTTGTGGACTTCAGCTCTGCATTCAACACCATCCTCCCAGCTCTGCTCCAGGACAAGCTCGCCCAGATCAACGTGCCTGACTCCACCTGCAGGTGGATCACTGACTTCCTGTACGGACCGGAAGCAGCGCGTGCGGCTGGGGAAGAATGTCTCGGACACTCGGACTATCAGCACGGGATCCCCACAGGGCTGTGTACTTTCCCCCCTGCTCTTCTCCCTGTACACCAACAGCTGCACCTCCGGCCACGACTCGGTGAAACTGATTAAGTTTGCGGATGACACCACCCTCATCGGGCTCATCTCAGACGGTGATGAGTCTGCTTACAGGAAGGAGGTGGACCGGTTGGTGTCGTGGTGCAGCTGCAACAACCTGGAGCTCAATGCTCAGAAGACAGTGGAGATGATCGTGGACTTCAGGAAAGTCAAAGCCCCCCTACCCCCCCTCGTCTTGACAGACTCTCCCATCACAACTGTGGACTCCTTCCGCTTCCTGGGCACTAACATCACCCACGACCTCAAGTGGGAGCAGACCATCAGCTCCATCATCAAGAAGGCTCAGCAGAGGATGTACTTCCTGAGGCAGCTGAGGAAAGCCAAGCTGCCTGTCCAGACGATGGTGCAATTCTACACGGCCATTATTGAGTCCATCCTCACCTCCTCCATCACAGTGTGGTTCGCTGGGGCCACTGCCAGGGACAAACAAAGACTGCAGCGCATCGTGCGCTCCGCCGAGAAAGTGATCGGCTGCAGCCTTCCATCTCTCCAGGACCTGTATGTCTCCAGAACTCGGGGGCGAGCAGGCCGGATACTTGCCGACCCTTCCCACCCTGGACATGGACTATTTGAGCCACTCCCCTCTGGCAGAAGGTTACGGTCCATTCGGACCAGAACCTCTCGCCACAAGAACAGTTTCTTTCCTGCTGCTGTTGAACTCATGAACACTTTATAACATTTGCACATTTGCACTATGCTCACTTTATAAACAGTATTATTGGCACCTTATACTACCTGCACTAAAAACACTTTCATGCCTTTACTTATCAGTGATTTCAACTTTTTACTCAGGTTCTATGTTTAGTTAGTTCTATGTTTATTTAATACTCTATGTTTACTTAGAATTCTACGTTGCACTGAGTCGCCAAAGAAAGTTCCTAGTTTGTGAATTGTTCACTGACAATGGCAATAAAGTTTTTCTGATTCTGATTCTGATTCTGATGCACAATGGACTCCTTCAGCTTGACGGCAGTCCTGACCTCTAGTGTCCACCATCAGGGCAGAGGCTTGAGAGTTGAAGACTCGACAACCCCAACTTCAGTATCTTGGAAAACTAGAATATTGTGAAAAGATTCACCATTGAAGACAACTAGTGCTCCATTCTAATTAGCGAATTAACTCAAACATCTACAAGGGCCTTTAAATGGTCTCTCAGTCTAGTCATGTAGGCTACACAATCATGGAGAGAACTGCTGATTTGACAGTTGCCCAAAAGACCATCACTGACACCTTGCACAAGGAGGCCAAAACACAAATGGTCATTGCTAAAGAAGATAGCTGACCACATAGCTTTGTGTCCAAACATATTAACAGAAAAACTGTGGTAAAAAACGTGTGCACATGCATGGAGAGGATTGTAAAAAAAAACCCAATCAAAAATGTGAAGGAGATTCACAAAGAGTGGACTGCAGCTGGGGTCACTGCTTCAAGAGATGCAAGACAAGGGTTGCAGTTGTTGTATTCCTTCTGTTAAGCCACTTTTGAACAAAAGATCAGTGTCAAAACCATCTCATCTGGGAAAGGACAAAAAGGACAAAACTGTTGGTGAGTAGTCCAAAGTTATGTTCTCGTGTTCAAAGTCAAGTTTGAATTTTCTTTGGAATTCAATGTCCCAGAGTCTAGAGGAAGAGAGGAGAGGCACAGAATCCACATTGCTTGAGGTCAAGTGTAAAGTTTCCACAGTCAGTGGTGGTTTGGGGTGCCATGTCATCTTCTGGTGTTGGTCCACTGTGTTTTCTGAGGTCCAAGGTCAGTGCAGCCAAGTTTTAGAGCACTTCATGCTTCCCACTGCTGATCAGCTTTATGGAGATGCAGATTGTATTTTCCAACAAGACTTGGAACCTGCACACACTGCCAAAACTACCAGTGTCTGGTTTATGGACCATGGTATCCCTGTCTTTAATAGGCCAGCAAATTTGCTTGACCTGAACCCCACAGAAAATCTGACCCAACAATACAGAAGAGCTGAAGGCCACTATCAGAGCTCATAAAACATATCTCATATCTCATAAAACCTGAGCAGGGCTACAGACTAATTGACTCCATGCCATGCTGTATTGATGCAGTACTTAAGGCAAAAAGTCCCGACCAGGTAATGAGTGCTGTACATGTGCATACTTATAAGGTAATGCATTTCAGTTTGCATTGGGAACATTTCTAAAATCCTTTGCTTATAGTCGTTAAGTAGGGATGTACGGATATTGGCAAAAGACAGACATTTTAATGTTCACATGCCCAGGATGACACAACCGTTCACAGACAGTGCAAGCGAGATGCTGATTTGGGGATTTTCATTAGTTTTTAGTTATAATCGTCAACAATAAATGATAATCATCTCCGCAGACCCACCACCTGCAGGGGCAAGCATAAGGGTCCGGTGCTGTGTGATTTGGGCAGTGGTCGAGGGCAGGTGTCCGGGCGACCTGCTCTTCGGCGGCCAAATCTGGTTCTTGGGACATGGAATGTCACTTCTCTGGTGGGGAAGGAGCCCGAGCTTGTGGAAGAGGCGGAGAGACTCACCTCAACCCACAGTTTGGGCTCTGCAACCAAATTCCTTGAGAGGGGCTGGACCTTGTTCTTCTTTGGAGTTGCCGCAGGGGAGAGGCGGCGAGCTGGTGTGGGCTTATTGTTAGCCCCCCGGCTTGGTGCCTCCGTGTTGGAGTCATCCCCAGTAAACGAGAGGGTTATTTCCCT